>CM076581.1:910998520-911598520 GCA_034641835.2 Pinus albicaulis
GCCATGCCTTGGCTCTGTCCTTTGTTCTGCGGTTTGGAAACACCTTTCCCTTGCTTTTGATTCGCAGATCCAAAGTCTCGCTTATTCTACTTGAATTTCTGCTCAATCTTGGCAGCATACCGGTATGCCGTACCAAGCGAGGAGATGTCGAGGAACTCCATTTCCTCCTGAATGTATCTGTGCAGACAGCTGCGATACTTTAGCACCAAATGTTTCTCCGAATCTTTGATACCCAACTTTGTGCGCAGGGTATGGAACAGATTCGTCAGCTCGTGCACATCTTGATCCCTTTGTTGTCGCAGCGTGGTCCATTGTATGTACTTGTCCTCATAGCTCCCCACGGGATAGTACTGTTCCTTGACGGCGTCTCGGAAAGAATTCCAAGTTGGTATGGCCGAGAACAGAGAGGGTTCTGTCTGGTCCTTGTTCTCACAGTAGGTTTCCCACCAGTCCCTAACATGGGGGGTAGCTTTTAGGAGTGCAAAAATAATCTTCTCCCGGTCTGAAAAGTCATGAACCGAGAAATATCCTTCTAACAAATTCAACCATCTATCTACAGCATCTACATCTATTTGACCCTCAAATATGGGAATGTCAAAATTTACTTGTACCTTAAAAGGATTCGCACCTCCAGAGTGGCTGCTGGATGCAGATGCGCCGCCGGTGGGTAGCCGTTGAAGGATCTGAGCAAAGTTATCCATCATCGCGTTCCTTTTTTTTTCGAGGGCCTCCTCGAGCAATATTTTGATAGGATCTCTTGATCCCTCATCTTTCTTTTCATCCCCCATGGGCGTCCGTCGAGGTTTGCGAGGCTGATCTTGCAAAGGTTCCACCAGATCGAGCCTTAGCTCCTTATACCCCGACCTCGTTGGGGACATGCAAAGAAGGATCAAGAAAAAGCAGACCGCTCTGATACCACTGATCCAGATTTATGCAGGAACGCAATAGAATAAACATATAACCATAAATACAGAGATGCAGCGGAAATAACACTTCATTTCATTAATATCAAAGAATCGAAATTTGCTTACAGACAGAATGGAAATAAAACTAGCTAGGGCGCTGGTAGCTATCTCTGAGAAGAGATGTGGCGGCTACAGGCCTCTGAACTGTGTTACAATGAGGCTCGAGGGCCTATTTATCATTTAGAAACAATGGTAAATCCTAAACAGCCAAAACCCTAACCCTAGGAGATGAAGCGCCAAAACTATGGGCCCCGTTTGGGTAAATTGGTGTTTCAACTTCCCAGGGGCGTAACTTTGGCATACGATCTCCGTTTGACGCGTACCATTTCTCGTTAGAAAGATCTATCCGAGGACTACAAATTTGGAATGAGTAACATTGGTCCATGGACACATGTTGCTCTTCGTTTTCCCAAAAAACGTCGTTTAGGGCCTCAAAACGGCTCCGGAAGTTTAGGACCCGAAAAACTGCTAAAAATAGTAAACTGTGCTGAAACTGAAAAAATGAAATAGACAATGGTGGAGCCCCAAGTGGAATAGGCTGGTGACCACCAATATCCACCTAGATTAGTCTTCACCAACACAGAAGCAACAACTTTACAGATTTCAAGCTTTCTCAGAAGTGATTATGAAGATGCATGGATTCTGGATACAGGCGCAACTCAACACATGACATTTCGACGTGACTTATTTTGGAGTTTCAAAGAATGTCATCTAAATTCAATCTATCTTGCTAATAAAACAAAACATACTCCTTCAGGCAAAGGTGTAGTTAAATTTTTTTTACTAGGCATTGGAGAAAGAATGATTTCAAATGTATGGTATGTCCCAACATTTAAGCAAAATTTGTTATCTTTAGTCACAATTCGACAAGCAGGACATATGGTGATTATGGAATATGGCTTAGTTAAAATCAACTCAGTCAAACAAAACATGAAAACAGTGATGACAGGTTATGAATATGGAAAACTGTTAAGGATGAAAGGGACAGTTATTCCAAGGAATTCTGACTTTGCAAGAGCAGCAAGTACATATATTTCACCAATCAGATTGTGGCATGTACGACATGGCCATCTCAACTTTGAAATTCTCTCTCAGTTACAAAAATAGGGAATGGTTAAAGGAATTCCAACCTTCAAAAGGGAAAATGCAAAGTGTGAATCTTGCATTTTTTGAAAACAACATCGAGAGACTTTTCCTAAAATTTCATGGTGCGCAAACAGGTATTTGCAGTTGGTTCACAATGATATTTGTGGACCCTTTCCAACTTCGCTCGGAAGTTTCATATATTTCTTACTCTTTATGTTGAGATTCAACAAGATGATGAGCTTAGTGAAAAGAGTCGCCTTCACTAAGTGGGCCCACAGGCTATTTTTGGCGCAAGTCTATTTTAAGACTATGTCTATTTTTAGACATGTCGATCATATTTCAGAAGTTGCAGGATGCTATTTGTGGATGGTTGATCAAGTTGGAAAAACATATGAAATTCTATTTTTAGAATATTGGGCGAAGTCTATTTATAGATCGTCAATCTAAAAATAGATGCATGTCAATTATTATTAGCTCTCACTAATAATCAGACTCTAAACAGCAACTTATTCTCTTGGAGCACTTCCGTTCAATGCACAGATGTGGCATAGTAGCTGACAAAAGGAATTACGCTATTCTTGAGGGTTTAATGGAGCTATTGCATGGAGGACTCAGTTAGAACTCAAGTGGTAGAGTTATGACACAGTTGGAAGAAGTAGTTATGGAGTTGTATTCAGTTTAACTCAGTTAGACTCAGTTGAGCTAGTTGTATCTAGTCTAACTGATTGATACACTAGTGAGAGTTGAGTGAATTAATTAGTTAATTAATTCATAAATAATAACTCATTAATCAACTGAAGAATACAGCAATTAACTACAGTGCATGGCAGTTTCAGTGGAGACCAGTGGAGAGATAGGTGAAAGGGCAAGATAGACTATCTGTTGTGACTATTAGTGATGCATTGATTGCATAAAACACACAGTGGAGATGCCAATGAGGATTGCGCAGTCAATCCAAGAGTAATTCGAATTCATTCAGAGCTATTCTTCAACAAAGATTGCGCAGTGGAGGCGGGCTAGCAGGTGGCAAAGTTCGGTGCATGGATTTGCAAGATTGGGCCTGATTAGTGTATGATGATTGTACTGTACTGAGAGATTGTGATAAGCTTTGTATGCTTGTATGAGATTGTCATATGATCTCTATGTTACATAATATATAGTTGGGGTTTTCAGCTTCAAGCTTTCCCGGTTAAAAACTGTGTTATGTTTGATTGAATATTTTTGTTTATGCTTCACATGTGTGTGCAATTAATTTTTCCACAAAAGATTAACAAGTGGAATAGATTCAGTATCTTGCATAAAGTTAAATAGTGTGAGATCAGGTGGATATAGATTCAGTATCTTGCATAAAGTTAAATAGTGTGAGATCAGGTGGATCTTGGAGATCAGGTGGATCTTGGACATGGTATCAGAGCATTTTTTATTGAAGATTGCAATTGTGAAGTGAGTTTGTGTTGGTGGACAATTCGAATTTGCTACAGAAGATTCTTGGTGCAGAAATCGAATATACATTGAAATGTCTTTCAACGGGTTGAGATTGGAGTATGCCCTTGATGGGAGCTCAAATTACATAGCCTGGAAGGATAGGATGGAGGCAATGCTGGAGGATAATGGGCTGAAGGAGTTCATCGATAGTGATGTTCCTAAGCCGAGATCTAGCGATGTTGCATTACTTGATGCATGGCAAAAGAAGACTGCAAAGAAGAGGAGAATTTTGTTGGAAGGTGTGAAGGACCATATTTTTTCCAGCCTTCACAGGAAAGCCACTCCATTCTTAATGTGGAAGGCTTTGACACACTTTTTCCAAAGCAGAAGTGACCAGAGGAAGTTGGCGCTTAAAGACAAGCTCAAAAAAATAAAAATGGAGAAAGGCGACAGTATTCCAAAATACCTCACGAAGTTTGTCCACTGCAAGGATGAACTGGGAAGTGTGGGGGTTACTGTTGATGAATAAGACTTGGTGAGCTTGGCTCTCCTTGGGCTTTCGAAGAGTTGGCATAGCTACGAAGACTCTGTCAATGCATGGGAGAAACTGCCGAGATGGGAGCAACTTTGGTCAGATCTTGTGCAGGAGGAGATAAGGTGGGGCACCAGGGATGGATCTTCATCGAAGAATGAAGATGAAGAGAATTCCGCTTTGGCTGCCAAAGAAAGGAAAGGGAAGGGAAAGAAAAATCCTTCAAAATCCGGTGCTAAAGGCAAGAAGCGGGATTTGTCCAAAGTGAAGTGTTTTCACTGTCACGAGCATGGACATTTCGCCACTAACTGTCCACAGAAGAAGAAGAATAAGCAAGCTACTGGATCTGTAGCTGGAGAGGCCTTAGCCTTGCAATTTGAGCTGTATTTTTCCTTGATCGCATGCTTGGTTTCAAGCTACATGGGATCGGTGTGGTATCTTGACAGTGGTGCGTATTTCCATATGACAGGAGACAAAGAGTTTTTTAGTGACTTGGAGGAGGACCTCCAGATGCATATAGAGATGGACGATGATGGTCGGTACAGTACGACTGGCATTGGGACCATTACCTTTGAGAGGGAGTCTAGTAATCCATTCTTGTTGAAGAATGTCATGCATGTTCCAGGTCTGAAGAAGAACTTAGTCTCAGTCGCAATGCTGGAAGATAGGGGTTATGATGTTGTTTTCAGTGAGGGAAAAGCCTTCCTTCGACATAAAATAATGGGTCAAAATAAGAAGATAGAGGTTCGAATTAAGAATCTCTACAAGCTAGAGGTAGATGGTTGCACTGCAATGGTGGGAAAAGCAGAAGAATTGGTGAGCCGAGATGAGGGCGAATTATGGCACAGGAGATTGGGCCACTTCACCATGGCGCTTTGAAGATTTTGTAGCAAATTTCTACTGGACTTCCCAAGGGTACTCTTGCATAGTCAGATCAATGCAAAGGATGTACAATGGGTAAGTTTATGAAGACCACCTTTCATGAGAAGGAGAACCGTGCTTCGGTGATCCTAGAGAGAATTCACATAGACGTGTGTGGACCATTCTCGGTTGCTTCAACAGCGAAACACAGGTATTATGTGATATTTGTTGATGAATTTTCTCGTATATGCTAGATCTTCTTCATGCAGAATAAGAGTGAAACGTTCTCAAAGTTCTGTGAGTTCAAGGCATTGGTGGAGAAGGAGTCGGGGAAGAAGGTGAAAGCTCTAAGGAGCGATAATGGTGGTGAATACATCTCTGGAAAGTTCAAAGACTTTTGTAGCAAAGAAGGAATTCGAAGAGAACTCATAGCGCCTCATAGCCCATAGCAGAATGGGGTCACGGAGAGAAAGAACAGAATGATTGTGGGTGTTGCATGAACGATGCTGCATGACCAGGGCCTACCGATGCACTTGTGGGAGGAAGCATGCAACACTGTGGTTTATGTGCAAAACCGTTTTCCTCATAGAGTACTTGGCATGAGTACACCCGAGGAAGCTTTTACTGGTAAGAAGCCTGATATTTCTCATTTGAAGCTTTTTGGCTCACCTATTTACATTCATGTGACGAAGGATGCCAGGAAGAAGGTGGATCCCACTACAGAAGTTGGGATATTTGCGAGGTACACAGAAACACCCCACAACTATAGTGTGTATTTTTCAAACAGTCAGATGACTGTTATGCGACGTGATATAAAATTCAATGAGGTGAAAGCCATGAAGTTGTCGCTTGAGAGGGATCTACACTTGCATGCGGAGGAGGAACTTCTTGTTCCCAAAGATGAGCCTCTGGATGTGGGTCAGCCACAGGAGGAGATTCATGGAGTGGAGGAGTCCACTCATGCAGAACCAAACATCAGACAAGGCAGGAAGCATACCACAGAAGCTGAGAGACTGAAGGTGGATGCGGCACAGGATGTAGGAGTTCCTACATCACAGCGCAAACAGAGACAGTCACCTGACCGATATATTGGATACATGGCTCTTATGAGCAAGTGTATTTTGATAGAGCCATATTCTTTTGAAGAAGAAGCGTAGGAGCCCACATGGGTAGATGCCATGGTGGAGGAGTATGACGCAAGATTTGTTGCTCGAGGCTTCTCACAGATTGAGGGGATTGACTATGAAGAAACCTTTGCACCTGTCGCACGGTATTCTTCCATACGAACCATCCTTGCTCTCTCAACGTAGATGGGTTGGAACATTCATCAGATGGATGTGAAGACTGCGTTCCTTAATGGGATAATTGAGGAAGAGGTGTACATTGAGAAGAATGAAGGATTTGAGATCTTCAGCAGCGAGTCACATGTGTGTAGGCTCAAAAGAGCATTGTATGGGCTGAAACAAGCACCCCGTGCTTGGTACACTCGGATCAACAGCTATTTCACTGGAATTGGCTTCACCAAGAGTGAGGCAGATGCAAACCTGTACCAGATTGTGGTAGAGGGTAAGATTTTAATCATTGTACTTTAGGTTGATAATTTAATACTAATAGGTGATGAGCAGTTGATACCCTCATGCAAGGCAGATCTTGCAAAGGAGTTTGAGATGAAGGATTTGGGCCTCCTTCATTATTTCCTTGGATTGGAAATATGGCAACGGAAAGGTGAACTGTTTGTGTCTCAAGGCAAGTATGCCCAGGAGATACTGGAGAAGTTTCACATGCAAGGCTGCAAGCCTATCGACACTCCTCTTCCAGGAAACTGGAAGAAAGAGGATGCTACATCGGTAGAGGTAGTGGTGGGTTCACTCATGTATTTAGTCAATACAAGACCGGACATATGCTATGTGGTGAATCAGCTTTCACAAGCGATGGTTAAGCCTACCAAGCTCTTTTGGAAGGTAGGCAAGCATGTCCTGAGATATCTCAGGGGCACATCTAAGTATGGTTTATGGTATAGACAGAGGGATGAGGTGAAGTTGCGTGGCTTCACGGATGCAGATTGGGCAGGAAGCCCAACAGAAAGAAAGAGCACATCAGGAGGGATTTTCAGTATTTGATCTATGACAGTTTCTTGGTACAACAAGAAACAAATATCCGTGGCACTTAGTTCAGCAGAAGCAGAATACATGGCAACAAGTCAAGTTGCATGTGAGGCTATATGGATGAGGAAGATTCTAGTTGGTTTGTTCGGTTCACATTTAGATCCCACGGTGATACATTGTGATAATCAGAGTTGCATTAAACTCTCGGTTAATCTTGTTTTTCATGATAGATCTAAACATATTGATATCCGGTATCATCATATCAGAGATTGTGTGCAGCAGAAGATAATGTTGCTTCAATACATTCCTACAGAGGATCAGGTTGCAGATATTCTGATGAAGGTGCTCACTAAGAGCAAATTCGAATACCATAGAGGTAGGATCGGGGTGAAGGATAATCCCTATCTTGTTGAGAGGGAGTGTTGAGATTCAACAAGATGATGAGCTTAGTGAAAAGAGTCACCTTCACTAAGTAGGCCCGCAGGCTATTTTTTGCGCAAGTCTATTTTTAGACTATGTCTATTTTTAAGCATGATGATCATATTTCAGAAGTTGCAAGATGCTATTTGTGGATGGTTGATCAAGTTGGAAAAATATATGAAATTTATTTTTATAATATTGGGCGAAGTCTATTTATAGATCGCTGATCTAAAAATAGATGCATGTCGATTATTATTAGCTCTTAATAATAATCAGACACTAAACACCAACTTATTCTCTTGGAGCACTTTGTTTCAGTGCACAGATGTGGCACATCAATGGACTGAGGGAATTACGCAATTCCCAAGGGCTTAATGGAGCTAATGCATGGAGGACTCAGTTAGAACTCAAGTGGCAGAGTTATGACACAATTGGAAGAAGTAGTTATGGAGTTGTATTTAGTTTAACTCAGTTAGACTCAGTTGAGCTAGTTGTATTTAGTCTAACTGATTGATACACTAGTGAGATTGGAGTGAATTAATTAGTTAATTAATTCAAAAATAATAACTCATTAATTAACTGAACAATACAACAGTTAACTACAGTGCATGGCAGTTTCAGTGGAGACCTAGTGGAGAGGTAGGAGAAAGGGAAAGATAGACTATCTCTTGTGACTATAGTGATGCCTTGATTGCATCACACACACATTGGAGTTTCCAATGAGGATTGTGTAGTCAAATCAAGGGTATTGCGAATTCATTCAGAGCTATTCTTCAGCAGGGATTGCGCAATGGAGACAGGCTAGCAGGAGGAAAATATCGCTGCATGGATTTGCAAGATTGGTCCTGAATAGTGTATGACGATTGTACTGTACTGAGAGCTTGTGATAAGATTTGTATGAGATTGTCATATGATCTCCATGATACATAATATATAGTTGGGGTTTTCAGCTTTAGGCTTTCCCGGTTAAAAACTATGTTTTGTGCAATTGATTATTTTTGTTTATGCTTCACATGTGTGTGCAATTAATTTTTCCGCAAAATATTAACAAGTGGAATTGATTCAGTATTTTGCATAAAGTTAAATAGTGTGAGATCAGGTGAATTAAGGACATATGCATTCCTAGTGCATATAATTTCTACATGGTATCGGAGCATTGTTGATTGAAGATTGCAATTGTGAAGTGAGTTTGTATTGGTGGACAATTCGAATTTGCTACAGAAGATTCTTGGTGCAGAAGTTGAGTATACATTGAAATGGTTTTCAATGGGTTGTGATTGGAGTATGCCCTTGATGGGAGCTCAAATTACATAGCCTGGAAGGACAGGATGGAGGCAGTTCTGGAGGATAATGGGTTGAAGGAGTTCATCTATAGTGATGTTCCTAAGCCGGGGTCAGGCGATAGTATTCCAAAATACCTCACAAAGTTTGTCCATTGCAAGGATGAACTGGGAAGTGTGGGGGTTACTGTTGATGATGAAGAATTGGTGAGCTTGGCTCTCCTTGGGGTTCCGAAGAGTTGGCATAGCTACGAAGACTTTGTCAATGGACAGGAGAAACTACCGGGATGGGAGCGACTTTGGTCGAATCTTGTGCAGGAGGAGATAAGGTGGGGTACTAGGGATGTATCTTCATCGAAGAATGAAGATGAAGATAATTATGCTTTGGATGCCAAAGAAAGGAAAGGGAAGGGGAAGAAACATCCTTCAAAATCTGGTGCTAAAGGCAAGAAGCAGGATTTGTTCAAAGTGAAGTGTTTTCACTGTCACGAGCATGGACATTTCGCCACTAACTGTCCACAGAAGAAGAAGAACAAGCAGGTTGTTGGATCTGCAGTTGGAGAGGCCTTAGCCTCACAATTTAAACTTGATTTCTCCTTGATCACATGCTTTGTTTCAAGCGGTATGGGATTGGTGTGGTATCTTGATAGTGGTGCGTCTTTCCATATGACGGGAGACAAAGAGTTGTTTAGTGACTTGGAGGAGAAGGACCTCCAAATGCATATAGAGATGGGTGATGATGGTCAGTATAGTGCGACTGGCATTGGGACCATTACCTTTCAGAGGGAGTCTGGTAATCCATTCTTGTTGAAGAATGTTATGCATGTTCCAGGTCTGAAGAAGAACTTGGTCTTAGTCGCAATGGAAGAAAAGGGTTATGATGTTGTTTTCAGTGAGGGAAAAGCCTTCCTTCGACATAAAACAATGGTTCAAACCAAGAAGATAGGGGTTAAAAGTAAGAATCTCTACAAGCTGGAGGTAGATGGCAGCGCTGCAATGGTGGGAAAAGTAGAAGAAGTGGTGAGCCGGGATGAGGGTGAATTATGGCACAGGAGATTGGGCCATCTTCACCATGGCGTTTTGAAGATTTTGCAGCAAATTTATACTGGAATTCCCAAGGGTACTATTGCGCAGTCATATCAGTGCAAGGGATGTACTATGGGTATGTTTGTGAAGACCACCTTTCATGAGAAGGAGAATCGTGCTTCGGTGATCCTGGAGAGAATTCACACAGACATGTGTGGACCATTCTCAGTTGCTTCAATAGAAAAACATAGGTATTATGTGATATTTGTTGATGACTATTCTCGTAGATGCTGGATCTTCTTCATGTAGAAGAAGAGTGAAACATTCTCAAAGTTCTATGAGTTCAAGGCATTGGTGGAGAAGGAGTCGGTGAAGAAATTGAAAGCTGTACGGAGCGATAATGGTGGTGAATACATCTCGAGCGAATTCAAAGACTTCTGTAGCAAAGAAGAAATTCGAAGAGAACTCCTAGCGCCTCATAACCCACAACGGAATGGGGTTGCAGAGAGAAAGAACAGAACGATCGTGGGTGTTGCACGAGTGATGCTGCATGACCAGGGCCTACCGATGCACTTGTGGGCGAAAGCATGCAACACTGCGGTTTATGTGCAAAACCGTTGTCCTCATAGAGTACTTGGCATGAGTACACCCGAATAAGCTTTTACTCGTAAGAAGCCTGATATTTTTCATAGAATGATAGAATACCTATGTCTGCAATCCACTCATGACAAGACGACATCAGTTTGATAAACCCATAGTTTCAGATGTTTCATGATTATCCACTAATTGATTTGTGACTGGGCAGTATGCTTAGAAAGGGACTCATTGACTACGCAATTGAACAACTTAGGAGCTCAAGGGCTAGGCTTGAGCCTTGAGACTGTGCAATGTTATTATGCAAGCAACTCACAAAGCAGAAGAAAAGATAGATAAATGACCTAAAAATTATCCACTTCAAGGGGGAAACCCCCTTTACATTAAATATATGAACAATTATTAGATGATACAAATGATAAGATCTCCTTGGTATATAAAGGAGTCTAAGGGGTCACAATATAATTAAAGCATATGTAACAATAATAATTTAAGGGAACAAAAATTAGGGGAATTTTGAGGTCTAAAATGGGCCTCCTAAGAAAAATGTACAACTAAAATAAACTTTATAAGAACCAGTAGGATTCAAGATGATGATGTCAACCATGGGGGATGATTCACCATTTTTTAAGTAAAAGGGTAAAAATATTAAAAAATAATAAAATAATAAAACTAATTTTTTAACTCGTATTTTCAACTTATCTCCCAATTTTTTACTCAAATTTCGAGCAGCATTACCCATTGGATGCAAAATTTAATTCCTCATCCAAGGAGTACCCATGTTGCATACTTTCGATGGACCCTGTTACATGAAAAATGAGAAATACATGAAAAAACGTGATTGCAATCACATTTTTCATGTATTTCTCATTTTTCGTGTAGCAGGGTCCATCAAAAGTATGCAACATGGGTACTCCTTGGATGAGGAATTAAATTTTGCATCCAACGAGTACTCCCGCTCGAAATTTGAGTAAAAGCTTTGGGAGATAAGTTGAAAATACGAGTTGAAAAAGTATTTTTTTCTTTTTTCCCTCTAAAATTTGATGATGTCATCAAATCTTATTTTATTATTTCCACTATTATTTTATAATTTCCTTAGGAGGTCCATTTTAGACCTCAAAATTCCCCTAATGAATAACAATAGTTAGCTTCTATGGGGCACATCAATAACAACATGGGGGGTACATAGGCATAACAATAACAATAGGGGGATACATTAACAATACCAACAAAAGGAATACAATAGTATTATAGGGGCCTAGCATGCCCCTCTCCTTCAAAAATGTGTTGTACTCAATGTTTGAGTAGTTCCTGATGCTTCTTTATAAAATTCTCATCCTCCCATGTGGAATCTTCAGTGGGTAATTTCTTCCATTTAATGAGATACTATGAAATTAATCAATTTTGTAGTTGTCAGGTTTATGTTTTCCATGGCTGCTTCAGGATCAAATATGATTTCTCCTTCTTTTTCAAGTTTTTGAAACACTGTTTGAACTGGGACATTGTCACTGATAACATTCTTTAGTATGAAACATGGAAAATTTGTTGTACTCAGGAAGATGCAAGAAGCTCCAATTTGTATGCCATAGTAACAATGTTTTGCAACACCTTGTAAGGACCATAATACTTGGGTGATAATTTATTATCCTTCTTAGCTTTATTGACAGGAAATTGTTCGTATGGTTGTAGTCATAAAAATAACTAGTCACCTACATCAAAAATTCTTTCATTGTGATGTTGATCTTCCTATTGTTTCATTCGATTATGCCCCAGAGTTAGTTTATCCTTTAAGGGTTGGAGAAATTGTTTTTGATGTTCGATGTGATCTTCCACTCCTTGAAACTTACGATTTTCTCTTAAACATGATGTGATGGATGGTAGATGATATCAATAAAGTGCCACAAATGGGGTCATTTTTGCTGCAATATTGAAGGAAGTGTTATACCACCATTCAGCTAGAGGTAACTCCTTGACCCATTGTGTTTTTTTATCAGATACAAATCAACAAATAAATCCTTGCAAACATGTTTTCACTATCTCATTTTTCTTGTCAAATTGAGGATGATAAGATGAGCTATAAGCTAGTTGCATACCAAGACAAGAAAATAATTCCGTCCAAAAATTTCCAGTGAAAATGGGGTCTTTGTCACTTAAAAAAATCTTTGGGTTTCCATGTAGCTTTTGAATTGTTTCCATAAATGCAGTAGCAAATGTACTAGATTTAAAACGATGACATCATGCACAAAAGTGTGCATACTTGGTAAGTCTATCAAATACCACCATGATGATACTATTTCCTTCAGACTCAGGTAAACCTGTGATAAAATCCATTGAGACCTCCTCCCAACACTAACCTTGAATTGCTAAAGGTTGTAATAGACATTGGATCTTAATTTCCTCAACTTTATTTTGTTGGAAAAATAAACATTCTTACACAAAATTCTGAAAATCATATTTAAGGTCATCCCAAAAAAATTCCTTCTTGACCATGTGTTAAGTTTTTAAAAATATTGAGTGCCCTCCCAAGGGGGAGGTGTGGAATTCCAAAAGAATATTTTAATGGAGTTGAAAATTCTTAAAAATATATAAGTGATCTTTGTACCATAATGAATGATTTTTCCAGTTAAATGTATCATATGTACTGGGATCTTACTAAAATTTTTGAATGAGTGTCCACACCTCTTCGTCATTCTTCCATTCATCCCTTACTTCAGTTATCCAATAAGCTTGTATAATATAAATTCCACAAAGAAATGCTTCCACATCGTCATCCTTTCTTGAGGGTGCATCTGCAACAACATTTTTTTCCCCTTTTTTGTATATGATTTCAAAATCATAAACCAACATCTTTGTGATCCATTTTTTCTGATATTCAGACGATAATATTTTTTCCGAAAAGTATTTAGGACTATCATGATTTTTTTATACTTAGAAGTGACTTCCCATTAGGTAAAGTCTCCAATGCTTTAGTGCATGTAGTATTGCCAACATTTCCTTCTCATAATTTTTTTTTGTGTAAAAAATTTCCTTTGATTGGATGACCTTAAAAAGGAATGGGTCTTCCTTCTTTCATTAAAACAACACCAATTCCATTTCCTGAGGGATCACATTCCACAATAAAAGTTTTTTTGAAGTTTGGTGTAGCTAAGACCAATGCTTCGCACATTGCCTCTTTAATATGTTCAAAGGCCTTAATTGCTTATGGATTCCAAGAAAATGCATCTTTCTTTAGTAATGTTGTTAGAGGTGTTGCTATTCTCCCATAATTATTAACAAATTTGCGATAATACCCTATCAACCTGAGAAACCCTTGAATATGTTTTATGGTTGTTGGGATTTTACATTCCCTAATGGATTTATTTTTTTAGGGTCTACCTAAACATCCTCATGAGATACAATATGACCCAAATATTACACATGTACTCCAAAGAAACATTTGGAGGTTTGTGCATATAATTGTTTCTCCTCCAATAGTTTGAGCACCCTGTCAACATGTTGAAGATGATCCTTCCAATACTTGTTGTAGATTAGTATATCATCAAAAAATACTAACACAAATGTTCTAAGGAAGGGTTTGAAAATGGAATTAATCAAACCTTGAAATGTGGAAAGTCCATTAATAAGGCCAAAAGGCATGACCAAAAAATCACAATGCCCCTCATGATTGTTTAATGTTGTTTTTAGAATGTCTTCAATATTCATTCTAATTTGATGATATCTTGAATGAAGATCCATCTTGGCAAAGTAAATTTCTCCATATAATTCATCCAACTATTCATCCATGATAGGAATGGGAATTTATGTTTAATAGTGAACTTTTTGAGCTCCCTATAACCAGGAAACATACGCCTTGATCCATCCTTCTTGTGCACCAATACTACTGGAGCTGAGAAATAAATTTGACTAGGTTGAATTATACTAGCCTCCAACATTTCTGCAACCATATGATCAATTTAACTATTTTGGGTATAGGGATATCTGTAAGGTCTGGTGTTTGGAGAAACACTTATTGGAATTAAATGAATAGCATGATCATGATAAAAAGTAGGTGGGACGCCTTTTGGAGTCTCAAATACCTTGGAATGATTGTCCAAGAATTTTTGGATATCTAGATAAATAGATGATTTCAATGTTTGAACCTCTAGTGGGCATAATTGTGCAATTATGCCATGTTGTTATTTCTTTAGAAAAAAATTCATGCCATTAAAATTGATTATATTTCCTATTTTCCCTACAATACCCCTTAATTCAAATTCCTTTCCTTCCCAAAAAAATTCAAGAAAAGTTCTTGAAAATTAAAAGCTATCTTCCCCAAAGATTGTAACCATTGGACTCACAGTACAACATCAACACCACCCATTGGAATTGAAAGCATTGGACTATTCAATACACATTCCTCCATGTTTAGCATGATATTATGGCACTTTCTAGAGAAATTTGTATTTCCTCCATTTGCAACCATCACTTGACACTATGGCGCTGGATATAGGAATTAACTCAATCCATTTCCTATCTTACAATGAATAAAATTATGGGTACTACCTAAATAATAAACACTATTAAATTTTTCTCTTGATATATCCTTCTATATTGAGAGTTTGAGGAGTGATAATTCCTGCCAATGCATTACAAGATATGGTCAGATTCATTTCTTCATTCTCTAGGGTTGGTTCCTGGTGGATATACTCCTCTTTTGATGTTTTTTATTCCTTTTCTTCCTCCTCTTCACAATCTATGTAGAATAATTTATTCTCACCACACTTAGTGTGGAAGTATAGGAGAAAAAAAACTTCCATCTTTATAGTTTTGAGTGGTATACTTCCTTGTTTCCATAAATTTACTTTCAACTTTTCTTGCCCCCCTGAATGCCTTCTCCAATGAATCAGGTTCCCAAAGGAAAACCACATGTTGGATGTTATAGGCTTCAAATTACATATGAATAAATTAATCCTATGCTCCTCTAGAATATGAGTTACCCTAATATTCAATTTTTTGAATTCCTCAATGTGCTCTGCCATTGAACCCTTTTGTTTGAGATTTATCAGTTAGTTAAAGAATATGTTTCTCTTTGTATCCTCATAATGTTCTATAATTTAATCTGTAAAAATTGACAAAGTGAAAAGTGGTTTACGAGAAAAAATCCATAGATATCATACAAATTGATTGGGTTCCAAATATAAATATGTAATGCGTACCTTTTGTGTGTGTTGCACATCATGGAGATCAAAATATTGCTCCATTTGTACTATCCATGTTACTGGATCCTTGCCATGAAACTTTGTCATATCGATCTTTGGAATGTGGTGGTTCTTAAATATAACATTGGAGTCTCTAAAATCATAATTCATATTCTTGTTTTCCTTATCATGATTTTCATGGATTACCTTGTCAGCATTGGGAAATATTTCTTCTAGTTTGCCAAACGTTCCTTCAACCCTTCTATCTTGACACTCATCATTTCTTCCATGTATACTTTTAAACCATCATTAAAAATTCCCATGTCCCTTTTTATACCATATATATTAACATTAATCATGGCTTCTAATTTATTTTTTGTTACTTTTTGCAAGAGCGAAATTTGTGGCACTTGGCCTCGTAATTTTGATATATCATGATTCATTTCTTCCTCTTCTTCATGCGTCATAGAAGAGATTTCTGGTTTCTTACTAGGTGTGTCCATTTTTTTTGTTTCAAGGCCTTTTTGGAATAAAATAATGATATCTATGCTCCACTATGCTTTTTGAATCACTTCAAATTATTTTTTCAAACAAAAGTTATGAATTTTTTTTAAAAATACACACTTTTTTATTTCTTTTTAGGAGCTTGATATTGAAACTATTGTACCTTTGTAATTTCATATCTCCAGGGTCTGAAATTTCATCCTTTGGTATCCCTCTGAGTCTCATTTCCATCCCCATAAGTTATATTGAGATCGGATTCTTCAAGAAAGCGTTATGCCCAATATCCCACAATGACCTAATTATAGATTGGTTCAGTAGAGAGAACTTGTATGGAGTCGCACGTGTCAATGTTTCAACCTTCATCCCTGAAAATGATACACGGAAAAATAAATTCCATGCATGTTCAGTCACTCTTTACAAAATTGAATTTTGATGCTTGGAGAGAAATTTATAACAATTATCCCTAGGTCACCTATTTGACATGGAATTATGGAGCCTGAAAAAATGCTAAGTTTCTCAGATCAGATATATGAAACTATAGAAAACAAATATCTGAAATTAGTACATGAAGTTGACCAATATTTGAGCTCCAACATGGTTACAATTTTAGCTTTTGAAGCCTCGTAGAACAAAATTTATAGCGAAAAATCCAAGATGACCTTTTTGAAGGAGCAAAACCCTAGAATCCAAAGCTTTGATACCAAATTTTATGCAACCATCTCACAAAGAAAAAGAAAAGATAGATCAATGACTTAAAAATTATCCACTTCGAGGGGGAAGCCTCCTTTAAATTACATAAATGAAAAATTATTGGATGATACAAATGATAAGACCTCCTTAGTATATATAGGAGTTTAAGGGGTCACAATATAATCAGAGCCTACATAACAATAACAATGCAAGGGAACACCAATAAAAATAGTGACCTTCTATGGGGAACAACAATAAAAATATGGGGCTACACTAAGAATAACAATAAGGGGAATACACTAGTATTATATGGACCTAAAAAATGTGTAGTTGAGGCTGGACTAAGCAAGTCAACTACGTAGTTCTAGAGTTGAAGGAGGCAGGTTGACGGGTTGAGTACTATTTCTGCTTACTGGATGGTTTGGAAGGCACAGGAGGCAAGTTGACTGCACATTTGTGCATCTCAGAAGCTCAAGGGTTAAGCTTTAGCCTTGATATTCCACAATGAGCAGTTAAAGCTAGGCTAGAGAGAAAATTGCAAACTTTTGGAGCTCAAGGGCTAGGCTTGAGCACTCTGATTGCATAATGCGTAGTTCTAGGAGGAAGAAACTACACAGTGTGTAGTGCCAAGGGAAAAGGTTGTTTCTGTTAAAAAAATGCAGCAAAAAATTCCTGATTTAATTTTCCCTTGAATTAAATTAGCATAAAATCAAAATTTCACATCATAAGACAACTTGAATGAGTTAATTGAGTTGTTATCAATTAGTTATCTTAGTTAATTCAAGTTGTGGGATTAATTTTAGTTGTGTACAATGATTCAAAAATTTGAGGAGCCTAGGTTGAGTTTAATTCCAATCGTAACAATTTAATTCAGTTAAATTGATTTAAGGTCAGTTAAACTAGTTCTAACTGTTGGAGGAACTAGTAAGAGGTCTATAGTGGGGTGAAACTTCAGTGTTCAACCAGTTAACTTTTCAATCAGCTGATAATTAACTCTTTCATGTATGGAATTTGAGTTACCAAGTTGAGATTGGAGTTAAAGGGAAGTGTACTATCAGTTATATAATTATCCAAGTTTTACAGGCGGTGCATGCAGTCAGAGAAGGGCCTATAGGGATTACACAGTTCTGTACGAGGATTTCCCTACTTAATATGGGGCTAATTCCTTCAGAAATAGTGCAAGGAAATAAGATCTTGGTAGGAAACAAAATTGGCTAAGTGTTATCCAGAGTTAGTCTATGAGGGAGTGAGATAGAATATACTTGTGTAGAGGTTGTTCAGGCTTGAGAAAGCATTGTATTTATTCTTTATTTTCGGACTAATGTAATACAAATAGGAAGGCGTTTTGAGCATTTTCTTTCCCCTATATAAATCCTCATGTATGTGTGTTAAATCATAATGCAGGATTTTCATATATGTTCTCAATCATGAATTTATTTTCACATATGACTATAGTAGATTTGAGTCTTATGTCTTAGAAAATTACATGAGTAGTATTGAATCTACAATTAATTTCTACATGGTATCATAGCTAGATTCACAGTAGAGAAGAGAATTCAAAGTTGTATTTGTAGGAGGAATGCGTTTGCAAGATCTATTATTCAGAGCTAGCAAAATGGTTTACTATGGTTCGAGGCTCGAGTATGCCCTTGAGGGTAGCTTGAATTATATTTATTGGAAGGAATAGATGGAGGTAGTCATGAAGATAGTGGGTTGAAGGAATTCACTGATAATGATATTCTGAGACCAACAACAGTTGATGCTCAAAATCTATCAGATTGGAAGAAGAGTGTAGAAAAGGTGAGGATGATTTTGTTGGATGGAGTACGAGACAATATTGTCCTTAATCTTCACTGGAAATAAAATCAGTATGAAATGTGGAAAGCATTGACAAAATTGTTCAAGATCAAAAGTGACCACATGAAACTGGCACTCAAAGACAAGCTTCAGAATATAAATATGCAAAAGGGAGACACAATACCACATTACTTGAGCAGGTTCACACAATTTCATGATGAACTTGGGAGTGTTGGTGTTACTATTGTAGAAGATGATCTGGTTAGCTTAGCACTTCTATGCCTTCCTAAGAGTTGGCATAGCTACCATGATTCTGTAAATGGGAGGGAGAATCTATCAAAATGGGAAATATTATGGTCATATTTGATACAAGAATAGTTCAGGAAGAACAAAAAAGATGATACTTCATCTAAGGTTGAGGATGAGGAGAACTGTGCCTTGGATGGTGTTGACAGGAAAATATGTCCGGCCAACAGTAGGGGATCTCCCCAGTAGAAAGTCCCAATTAGACTTTGAACCGTTTGGAATAGGGATCCCGTCTGGGGTGTGGGTCCGGCTACCGCTTAAATGACTTTCTCTCTTCGGTCTCGAAGAACCTGATTGAATCTGTAGAAATAGACTTATTCACATGGTACATAATACATGAATAATGTATCAAACTGATATATAACACTGTGCATAGCAAGGTAATGAACAAAATGCATACGCCCAGGAAGTGTCGTTAGCAACACATCTATGGGGTAATGCATGCAAGATAATCTGACCACACAAGAAACAGTTCTTGGTGGCAAGGATATCCCTTAACTTTTCGAAAGATGCAACGAAATGCTAATAAAATAGTTCATTAACATTCATTGTGAGAACAAATGGTAAACTTGAACATCATCAAACACAATCACAGATAGCTATGGAGCATGAATGATATTATTAAGAACACAGCTTCATTAATCATACGATATTCTGAAACTATAAGCAGAATACACACAGTATTGTCACAGCTGAACACATCATCCAACAAAGGGGTTTTAACAAGTATCTGTATTACTTATGAGCAAGAGTATGATCCTTCAATTACAATGCAATATGCTCTTCAGTCCACAAAAGAGAAGCCCTTAACTATGTGCCCTGCAGGGGTATTTATAGATTCAAGAAACGCCCTTTAGGCTTTCCGACGCTTCGACTTCCCGACGGTTCAGCTTCCCTGCGACCTTGGCCGAACATGCGACCTGCGACTTGCGGAAGTAATTGCGACCTGCGACTCAGGTGCCGGTGCGACCTGCAACTCAGGCGTATGCACGACCTGCGACCTGGGGACGGTCGCGACCTGCGACTGAAAAAGCTTAGCTATGGAGGTGGTAGTGCGATTGAGAGGTCTGGAGCGTCAATTTTCTTCCCCTTGAGGAAATCTCGCCGAGTCTGGTAATCCGCTGCTACAGGGGAGACTAGAGGGGTTTCCTATTTTAATCGGTGCATACATTCCAGGGCATTTGGTGTCAGAGTTTCCTTCTTCTGGGAGATCTGGATTGAGAGGGAGGCAAGCTTGGTATAGATTTGTACTGGAGTGACAAGTAACCGATTTAGGTTCTCTTGTGATGCCTCAAATTCTGGTGCGGCAGCAGCTTGTCTCACGGGTTGCAGAAAAGACTGAATTTCCTGATCTACTTGCTCCCAGTCTTTAGTTTCGTCCAGTGCCCCCAACGACGGAATGTGATGAAGAGCATTCATGGAGTCTATACCACTGATCAGGTGATTATATGCAGACATCACTTTGTCCAAGTCTTTGGCCAGCTTGTCTTTGGACTGCATCTTCATCCGGATTTGTACTTTGGCGTCTTGTGTGTGATTCCAATCCTTCCTAGGCACATTTTCGGGAGCTTGATGGTACTGTGCTGTCCAGTTTATCATTCTATCCAAAGCTACCGAGGCCTCCTTGAGCTGCTCATGCTTCTCTTTGGTTTCTGCTCGTGCCTCTGCCAATGGGGCCACTGTTTGTTTTAGGGTGAGCATTTCTCTATATACTTGCCTCATGGTCATTTCCAATACATCACATTCTTTCATGACTGCCAGTGGGACTTCATTGACTTGGGAAGGCTTACTTTGGAGCTGTCGCACTTCATTCTCCAGTACTGATTTCTCCTGTTCCGCTGCTTTTAGCCTATTTTGTAGGGAAATAATCTCCCTGCTCATTCTACTAACATTTTCCTCCGTAGCCGCGGCAAAAGCGGTACCTGCTGATGCTATCATTACGGGGTTAGTCCTTGTATCCAGGACTATGTCCTTTTCAGTGGTGACCATAGATATGGCGGGATGGCTTTGCGCCAAGGATTTTCTTTTCTCTTGCCGTATTTTGAAGGAGAATTGGTCAAATGTCAATCTAGTCAGGTCGAAAACCTCTTCTTCTTGTTCTCCGGGAAAATCGTCACCAGAGAGGATACTTCTCGTGCCACTCGGAGGGATCTCCAGGGGAGATATGTCGATGTCCTCTATTATTTCATCCTCTTCATCCCGTCTTTGTCCTTTTCCTTCCTTCTGTTGCCGGCGCTCGGCTTCCGCCTTGTCATGTTCCTCCTTTTTCTTGCGTTCTGTCTCTGCCTCTGCTTCTCTTTCCGCTTTTCTTTTTCGCTCTGCTGCGGCAGCTTGGTCTGCCTTCTTTTGACGTTCATCTTTGTCGAGTTCTTCCTTAAGCGCTTTTTCTGCCGCTGCTTGTGCTTCCTTTTCCTGTCTTTCCTTTTCCTCGGCCTGTTTCCTTTTCCGCTCTGTCTTTGCATCTCTTCTACGTTTCTCTTCATCCTCCCTGATTTTCTTTTCATGTTCCTTCTTGGCTTGGGCCTCTGCTCCTCCTAGCTGATCTGAGTTGTCAGGCCCCGTACTGGTCCGAATTTTCTTATCCCTGGAGGAAGAAGAGCCTCCTAGTTTATGGCTCCTGTCTTCTAAATTTTGGTGATCTTCTTCTTCTCGGTCAGAGTCAATCCCCGGAGCTAGTTGCCTGTCTGCGTTGTACCAGTTTCTTTTCTCATCCTCCGCCGAGCATTCGACATCCTGATAGCTCCATTTAAACTTGGCCCTCTTACAGTGCTCCGGAACTATCTTGACCGGGTCATATGTTCGGTATTCTAGACTTTTAAAGTGATAACCTTTTATCTCTTCCCCTTGAGCCCCTACTTCTCTGGAGTCCTTGACTGTATAAGCACCGATGGTGAGGGGCAGAGCGGGCCAAGGCTTCTTCTTTCCTTTGGAAAGGACATTGGAGAAACCCGAGGTCATCTGGAAACATACCTCCTGCATAAGCACCTTATCGGTAATAAACCTAGGCAGAGCATGTGGTGCTTTGAATGTGCCAGATACTCGGATGATTGTATATTCAGCGGACGGAAACCAGTGCACCACCTGACCTAGTGTCTCCATCGCTCGCCAAGACATGCAAGGGGTGTCTTGACCAAATAGCTTCCCGTAAACGGCGGGAATGAATATTTGAGAGATTTGCTCAATATCTGACTTGTACCTAGATTCCCAGAATACCTTGGTCTGCAAATGAACTGCTTGGGTCTGTGCGGAGTCGTAGTTATGTGGCCATCCCTTAAAATGCAGCTGGGCATAGACAACATCTAATATATACGAAGCCATATAAAATTCTGAGGGCGTTCCTTCATCTGGGGCTAAAGCTGAAGCTAAATTCGTTTGCATTGAGCCCATTAACATACCGGCCCAGTTGAAACGAGTGCCGTACACCGTTACATATTCCATTATAGTTTCCCATGCGCCGTTGAAGGTGGTGGCGTCCGGCCGTCCGTACAATCTACAAAGCATGGCGGCCACTAGTTTATACACTTTCCTCAGACCGGCCACCAGGTATTCCTGGTCTTTCTTGACTTTAAATTTGTCCAGTTCCGCCCACCATTTCCTGATTGTATCAACCACAGGTACTTCATGGGCTGAAGCCCATCTCGGGGTGAAGTTTTCCTCTGGTTGGGGCAGCGAGTAGTAGACCTGGGCTTCTGATTACGAACCTCCGGGGATCCGTTTTCTGTATGATCCAGTATAATATTTCTGGGCACGGGAAGATGGCTGGATGTGCCCCTGCTAGATGTAATTTGGATCTCTTGACCTTCAGGTATACTTCCCGGTCCGGGAGATCTTCTGGAAACTCATCTTCTGGTATAGCGAACTCGTGATATACTTCATACCATCTCAAGCTGTCCCCTTTTGCGAAGGTGCAAAGGGTATCTCTGTATATTGGTGGAGGAGATGTTTGAACGTCTGTGTCTGATTCTTCTTCCACCACCTGCTTGCTTTTCCTTCGCGACACTGGGGGCGCCATGTCGCTAGAGTCAGAGAGGACCGGTATCGTGTCTATTCCAAATTCACCCGGGAGAAAACGCGCCAGCCGATCTGTCAGAGCACTTTCTAAATTTCACTGCAAGTGACAAATGCGACCTAGCGACCTGCCCTTTTAAAAAAGGGTTGCACGTGCGAGCACTTAATGAGGTCGCAAATTGGTAGAGTGCGACCTTGCGACCTGGCGACCTTAAGGTCGCTGGGTCGCAAGGTCGCTGAGTCGCAAATTTATTCAATTACTTCTTCTTGCGACCTAGCGACCTCAAGGTCGCGGGGTCGCACGGGTCGCATGAGTCGCAAATTCCGAACCGTGCGACCTGGCGACCTGGCGACCTTAAGGTTGCGGGGTCGCACAGGTCGCATAGGTCGCAACTCCTGTAATTACGAACCATGCGACCTTGCGACCTGGTGACCTTAAGGTCGCGGGGTCGCATAGGTCGCAAGGGTCGCAATTGTGTTTAAAGTATGTTTTCGCGACTTAGCGACTTGCCCTTCAAAACTTTCACTTAGCATTTTTCCTTTTAGTTTCAAAGGGGCTCCAAATTTTTTTTGAAGTGAGTGTTATCATTTCTTGTATTTTTGGAGGGTGTTGTAGGGGCTACAAGAGATGGAAAGGAAAATAAAGGGATAGGGAAGAAATCCAAATCCAAAGCAAAATTTGGTCTGGCGGGAAAGAAGAAATAATTGTCGAAAATTAAGTGCTTTCACTATCAGGAGCTAGGAAACTATTCCACGAAGTTTCCACAAAAGAATGCAAGTAATAATCCCTAAGGAAGAGTGGTAGGTGAAGCTTTGGATTCATTGATTTCACCCTCATCGCTTTTATGGTAATCTTGGTGATGGGTAGTGTGTGGTATCTGGATATTGAAGCCTCATTCCATATGACCGAAAACAAAGAATTTTTCAATGACTTGGACGAGAAGGACCTCTAGATGCACATTGATATGGAAGATATAGTGTGACTGGTATTGATGCAGTTACTTTTTAGAGGGCGTTTGGCTCCCCTCTCAAATTAAAATATGTCATGTATGTTCTGGGTCTGAAGAAGAATCTCATTTTAGTGGCTATGTTGGAGATCATGGCTACAATGCCATACTTAGAAAAGGGAAGGATTTCATTGGAAACATCACAATGGGAAAAGTGAAGCAGCTCGAGGTTCGAGTGAAAAAAATCTACAAATTGGATGCAGAATATTGTGCATCATTGAACACAAGAGTGGAGAAGGTGAAAATTCGAGACATCCATAACACCCTCCTCCCATGTTTACCCAATTTAACCGGTCCACTAGGGTAAACATATGATGAGAGGCTACTATGATATGATTCAACCTCCTAGGTCACCTTAAGGAAGTGGAACCGACAAAACACAACTAAATTGATCATCCACATTGTTATCACTAGAAAATTAGACAAGAAAAGACTACATTATTAAATGTTAGGTAGAAGGATTTACAGGGCTGAGCACATTAGAGAATCTAAAAATTTTAAAAAATCTTTAAGGTCCAGAGGAAAAATCAAATTGCGCTCTCAAGGCACTGGAAGAATGTGCCTTTACACGCATTTTTCTTCGATATACTCGCCTTTGCGCGAATTTCCCTAAAAACGTTGTGTGGACCTGAGAGTGGCAGATGTCACCTTTGGGGACCACAAGGCACACTCTAGGAAAATGATCCTACACTTGAGGCTACCCAAGGACAACCGCCTAAGCCTCCTTGGGACCTCAAGGGAGCACACAATGGAATCAAGTGGCACACAATGGAATCAACCCCCTCTCTTGGGTCACCATCCATCAATGTACCAGGAGAGGGAAGGAGAATTTGAATTCGTCTATAAAAGGCTACCAGGAGATGAACAAAAGGAGAGCACATTGTTATGTTGGCCAAAATTTCTTTGAAGCAATCCAATAGTGTGTAATCTGGAGCATAAATAGAGAGGCGATTCAGTTGTTGTCCATCCAAAAAATTCAATCCTTTGGAGTAGAGAGAGAGACCTTGCACCGAGCAGCTAGAAGGTTAAAACGTCATTGCATCAGTTATCAGATTTGGATCAAGACCTAAGTGATAGCTCAAATTTCAAAGTGTTCGAAAGTGTGCCAAACCTGAGCGACCAGATAGATCTCGTCTTCCTGATCTCGATGCCATGAACTATTCGAAAAACTGACACTGTATGGAGAAGTTATCATGTTTTGAAAGTCTAGTAAACTACAAATTTTGATAATTGACCAGGGTTGACTGGTCATTTGTAAAGTTGGAAAAAAAACATATTCCGATGATTATTCCTCAAAATATGCCCTGGAATATTCCTTCCAGGCCAGTCACAAGATGACAAGTGGCGGAATTTCATTTGAAAATTTATTGTATGTAGTTTTTTGTGGACTAGTTGGAAGGTGCCATGTGGCTAGCCCTAAGGCTGCCACATGGCCCTTGAACTACGTAGTAAAATTTTGGTGGAGCGGACAAGAGTTGACCCCACGACCTACCATCGAGGGCACGCACAGTTTTACCATCTCTGCTACGATGGTTCTTACAAGATATAGGACTTCGGACATATTTTAATGTTATATGTTTTATATGCGGGGGAGCGAAGGGGCCAACCCCTCCCCCATAGGACCTCACCCTTGACCCAAGGGCTTAACACCAACAACAAACAATTTTTATATGTCGTCAGCTTTAGACTTGGTCACATTGAAAAAATTTTAAACCTTAACTTTGCAGCTAAAGGCCTAACCTCCGATAGTCTCCCACAACAGTTTTTGTGGTGTTATGTGTTCACATGCCATGTTAACGACATATCCACTGACGGTTTTTTTTAACACGCAGTTCAAACTCTAGTTTGGAAACCTAATCCCAAGGTCTAAGGAGAGTTCTGCTCAATCGTTATGGTACCGCGGAACGAGGGTTGGCATGTGGCCACCCCTAACTGCCCATAGCTAATGCTAACGGTTAGACTGGCGATTTTTTAGAGCACACCCAAAATTGGTGGTAAGTTCCATTTTTAACTCCAACTAAACTGAAGTCCTCCATAATTAGTGGAGTTTTCCTAGGGGTTACTGGGAAAAATTGATTATGCTCTATCTTGAGCATTACTCAACCATTATGAGAGTGTGAATAGTCAATTTCAAATTTCTTAGACATTATAGAGCTATTGGTGACAGCTGTAGAGCCATCAATGGACTTTTGAGTATGATTTTTCTTCAGAGAAGTTTTAGGGGCCACCAAGGTCACTAGGATCCAACAACAGAATGAGGTATAGCCAGGGCAGCTAGAGGCATTACTCAGGAAACCAAAAGTTATTTTTGAATTTTTCAGACAGTGTGGAACCATTGGTGAGGTTTGCAAATCTAGCAAGGGACTTCTGAAAGCCAAGATGATTCAGAGAAGTTCCAAGGGCTACTAGGGCCAGGAGGGGCCAGCAGGAGAATGAGGCCTATCCAGGGCAGTCACTGACCATTCTCAGCAACCAATAGTTTATTATGACAATATTTGGCCTTATAAATCTAATGGAATGATTTTTAGAAGCTTTTGAATACATTTGAAGGCCAAGATGCTATAGAGAAATTTTCATTGAGCTTAGAGCCACAGGGTGCCACCAGGTGTTGGGGGCATAATCAAAGCAGCCAAAGAATTTTTTTAGCAAGTGAATAGTATATTCTAACTATTTTGGACATTTTGAATCCAATGGAGGGATTTTCACAGCCATTTTGAGACTTATAGAGCTGAAGAAGCCACAGGAAATTTTCGGGCAACCTAGGGCCACCACGAGTTGGAGGCCTAGATTGGGAATCCAAAGCTCATTTTGAGCAAATGAAAAACCTATTTTGGATGTATGATATATGTTGGAGACAGTAGAAAAGGTTTTAGAGACATAAAATTACTTCTAAGGGATTTTGTGCCACAAAGAAGCTCAGTGAAGATTAAGTGCACCGACAGTACTAGAGGTCAAGTCAAAGGAAGCCTAGGTCCATCTTCAGAGATATAGCAGCCATTCCATGGGTATTATGGTATTCTAAACCCATTGGTTCAGTTCATATAACCATTAGAGTTGAGTAAGAAACTTGTAAAATAAAATTTCCATCATAATCCCAAAGAGCCAAGTGAATTGACAAAGTCTCAAGGACACGTAGCCCACGACATTCGGGTGAACTCCTTCATTAAATTTGTTGTTATGTGTTGATGATTATTTTTTGCACTTTATGGTTGCTATACATGATTATTATCGTTAAAAAAATGTTTAATTATTCACACTTTAAGCATTAAAACAATTTAAAACACATACACCTGAATCAAGAATTCAATTCCGCACAGTCAAGTATAAGCAAGATCTTAATTTGTTTAACTGAGTGGGAGGTGCTTGCATAGCATAACAATTAAGCCACCCATTTCAGATCAAGTGGTATCAGAGCACTAGGTTTCTTGCTTATTAGAGCACTAGGTTTCTTGCTTATCATAGCACTAGGTTGCTTGCTTGACAGAGCACTAGATTTCTTGTTTGTCTTGAAAGGTGATTAACAATGCAAAGAATTTAAATTTTTGAAAATTGACTGATGCTTACAAGTTTGAGTTTGCTATAGGTGAAGGGGAGATACTGTTAGCTAAGTCCAGAAGAAGACCAGAAGGAAGAAGGCTGAAAGCATTCTCCTTACCCAAAGGACCTTAAGGCAACCCTTGAAGCACAAGAGGGATTGTTTCCAAAAAAGGCTGCTTGAAGAAGAGATACAAGCTGCTGAAAAGAGCTTGAATCTACAAGCATATTGTTAAGAAGATTTGTAAATAGTTTTTGAAGCTTTGCGAATTGTTGTTGAAGTTCTTTAGTTCATTTACATAATGATGACAACTTCTTCAAGTGAGGTTTCTAAATCCTCCTTTACAAGTCTCTTTGATGAAGAGATGAAGCGGGACTTCTACATCCTGAAGGATATGGTGCAAAGTCTATATGAAGATGCAAGGGAAAGCACTAGACTTCATGAGAAATTGGTTGCTATGAAGAAAGAGAAAGAAGGACTTCTTCAAAGAATTCATGAGATGGAGATGCAACTCCATCATGCCCAAGAGGCCTTAACAAAACACATGCTTCAAGCAGAGGTAACTCACTCAAATTTTTCCTCAAATTCATCTTCAGATAGATGTGTAGGTTCATTTGAAAAGCACACTAGAGGTATAGGGTCCAAGTTGCTATTTAAAATGGGCTATGAAGGAAAGGGTCTAGGAAAACATGCACAAGGCGTGATAGAACCTATTTTGGTTTAGGAAAGGCCTAAGAAGTTTGGTCTAGGCTATGTTCAATATTATGGTGAAAAAACTATAGCCATGAAGGCATTTGAGACAACTCCAAGAAGAAATTTTGTTGCAAGTTCAAAACCAAAAACATGTCAAATTTGTTTTCAAATTGAATGCCATTGTTTGAATCATATGTTGCAACAAGATGTTTGTAGACATGCAACTTATGGAGAGCAGGAGAGTCTTGACAACTATCAAGACAAGAATACGGATTTTAATCTTCAAAAGAAAGTTGGAACCTCTTCAAGTTCATCTCCTCAAGAAAGTAAAAAAGATGGACATGCAAAGCAAAATTTTGGTATCATTCTTCCCATAGTCAAGTTGATTATGTTTATGTTAAGCATGTAAATTCTGCATGCATGAAAGGAAGAAAGAGTTGTTGTTCCTATTGTGGTTTGTGTAACCATGAAGTTTCAAGATGTTGGAAGAGATTGAAGGCATATATGAAACTATTGAAGCGAAGGAAACTTGCACAGAAGGTGCAAAAGACATGCACACATTGCCAGAAGAGGGGACATTTAATTGCCCAATGTTGGACATTGCATCCAACCAATCATACCATGCATTTGAAGCAAGAGGATAAAAATACTGGCGAAAATGGAACCAAAGATTCCATCATTGATGTGAGACTATATGTTTCACAAGAAGAATATTTTCAGCATGAAAAATTGCCATGGAAGTGGCTTGGTAAGAAGTGGTTTGACTTCTTGACCGAGTAAGACATACATTCATTCGTACATATGAAAATTCCAGTCATGTATGCATGTATTTCTGTTGAAAAATTACAGTTTTTTTAGCCAACTTTGATCGATGATCAAGGAAGTGATGTTTAGCTACTTTCAATTGAAGCTTTCTCGCCAGAAATTTCTGGATGAGCAAGGAGGATAAAATTCTTGATAGGAGGAAAAGAGCATCCAATAAGGGAAATGTTGACTACCTTCGAGTTGGGATCAAAGGAACTAAGCCAAGCAAGGAAAAGTGTATGGAGTCTTGAAAAGTGAGGGTGTTGTACTCTCATCTACTGAATAGATAATCAGTCTTTTAGGGTCCAAAATATTCCCAATGGGGAGGAGTGATCAAATTTGGATCAGGAACTAAGTGATAGCTCAAATTTCAAAGTGTTCAAAAGTGTGCCGAACCTGAGCGACTGGATAGATCTCGTCTTCCTAATCTCGACACCATGAACGGTTCAAAAAACCGACACCGTATGAAGAAGTTATCGCATTTTGAAAAGTCCAATAAACTGTAAATTTCGACAGTTGACCAGGTTTGACTGGGCATTTTTACAATCAGAAAAAATATTCTAGGGAATATTCCTTCCAGGCCAGCCATAAGATGACATGTGGCAGAATTTAATTTGACAATTGATTGTACGTAGTTTTTTGTGGACCAATTGGAAGGTGCCATGTGGCTAGCCCCGAGGCTGCTACGTGGCCCTTGAACTACGTAGTAAAATTTTGGTGGAGCGGATAGGAGTCAACCCCGCGACATATCGCTGAGCGCACACACAGGTTTATCGTCTTCGCTACGATGGTTCTCACAAGCTATAGGGCTTCGGGCATATATAAATGTTATATATTTTGTATGCAGGGGAGCAGAGGGGCTAACCCCTGCCCTATAGGACCTCACCCCTAAGCCAAGGGCTTAACACCAACAGCAAACAATTTTTATATGCCGTCAGTTTCGGACTTAGTCACATTGTAAGGTTTTAAAACCTTAACTTCACGGCTAAAGGTGTTACCTCTGACAATCTCTTGCAACATTTTTTGTGGTGTTATGTGTTGACATTCCATCTTACCATCATATCCACTGATGGTTTCATTTAACATGCAGTTATAACTCCAGTTCAGAAACCTAATCCCAAGGTCTAAGCGGAGTTCTGCTCAACCGTTGCGGTACTGCGAAACAGGGGTTGGCATGTGGCCACCCCTGACCACAAATATTTAATGCTAATGGTTAGACTAGCAGGTTTTTAGAGCATGCCCAAATTTGGCGGCAAGTTCCATTTTTAACTCCAGCTAAACTGAAGTCCTCCACAATTAGTGGAGTTTTCCTAGGTGTTATTGGGGAAAAATTGATTATGCTCTATCTTGAGCATTACTCAACCATTCTAAGAGTGTGAATAGTCAATTTCAACTTTATTGGAAATTTAGGAGCTATTTGTGAGGATTACAGAGCCATCAAAGGACTTATAGTGTGATTTTTCTTCAAAGAAGTTCTAGGGGCCACGAGGGTCAACAGGAGCCAACAACAGAATGAGGCTTGGCCAGGGCAGCTAGAGGCCTTGCTCAGGAAACCAATAGTAATTTTTGAATGTTTTAGACATTATGGAACCATTGGTGAGGTTTTTAGAGCTAGAAGAGGACTTTTAAAGGCCGATATGCTTCTGAGAAGTTCCAAGGGCCACTAGGGCCAATAGGAGAATGAGGCCTATCCAGGGCAGTTAGTGATCATTCTTAGAAAACCAATATTCTATTCTGACTATATTGAACCTTATGAATCCAATGGAAGTATTTTTATAATATTTTGAACACTTCTGAAGGACAATATTCTATAGAGAAGTTTTCAGTGAGCCTAGAGCCACAAGGTGCCACCAGGTGTTGGGGGCGTAACCCAAGCAGCCAGAGGCCTTTTTCAGCAAGTGAATAGTCTATTATGACTATTTTGGACATTCTGAAACCAATGGAGGGATTTTTAGAGCCATTTGGATAATTATAGAGCTGAATAAGCCATAGGGAAGGTTCGGGCAGCCCAGGGCCACCAAGGGTTGGAGGCCTAGATTGGGGAGCCAGAGCTCATTTTGAGAAACTGAACAACCTATTTTGGATGTTTGATATATGCTAGAGATATTAGAAAAGGTTTCAAGGATAAAAAATTACTTCTAAGGGATTTTGTGCCACGGAGAAGCTTAGGGAAGCTTAAGGGCACCGACAGTAGAGGTCAAGTCAAAGGGAGCCTAGGTCCTTCTTCAAAGAGATAAAAACCATTCAAGGATTACGATGGTATTCTAAACCCATTGGTTCAGTTCAAATAACCATTTTATTTGATTAAGAAACTTTTAAAATGAATTTTCCATCATAATCCCAAGGAGCCAAGTCAATTGATAAAGGCTCAAGGAGACATAGCCCACGACATTCTGGTGAACTCCTTTATTAAATTTGTTGTTATGTGTTGATGATTATTTGCTACAATTTATGGTTGTTGTAAATTCTTATTATCAACAAAAACAAATTTTTAATTCCTCACACTTTAAGCATTAAAACAATTTAGAACACATACACCTGAATCAAGAATTCAATTATGCACAATCAAGTATAAGCAAGATCTTAATTTTTTTAACTAAGTGGGAGGTGCTTGCATAGCATAACAAGTAAACCACCCATTTCATATCAATCAAGTCTTAGAACTCCATAGTTCTAAGGGCCCCTTGGCAAGTTTGTAAACGTACTATATTTATTTCCTAATAGAAAACAATAAGAGGGGACATTAATGCCACCGTTAGTATAATTGTTTTGTTTGACTCTATATGAGCTTTCATGTTTTTGTTTAGTTTAGTATTTTTTCTCTCTACATATGCATACTATATCATTGTTTAGTTTGTTTAATGTTTTACAGCATGTTCACTAACCTGCTAACTCTTTTTTTTATCTGCCTGTGACCATAAGCTTAAGAGGCAATGACCACTTCTCTTAAGCAAGTGTGGAGTGGTACACTGGTGCACCAAATCCACTAACACACACACAACCAATAAAACCTCTAGGAGATACCCCACCTTTCCAGATGACCAACACCTAAGGAAACGAAACAATTCAAGCTTCTAGAGCCCCAATGTTTCCCTTTTCAAGCCCTGCAAGCGACTATGGGTCCTTGTCTCTCCCATAAGCCTACATGAGTGTGACTGTGGCCTTTTTATTCCAATGTTATGCCAGTGAGTGAGAGATTTAAGGCTGAATTCCAAGGAGAGGACCTATTCATTGCCCATAACTTCATGAAATTTACGGGAATGAAATGAAAATAGAGACAATGATTCCAATGCCAATTATTGAATAGAGACTTGGCTGGACCCCTACCAAACATGACATGGATTTCGTCAAACATGTCACAAGTATACATTGTATAAGTTTAAACAACAGATCTAAACATAGGGGTCTCATACTTATCTAAGAATCGCTAAGAAGTATTTGTGCCTTATCACATTAGCTACATTATCATCTATTAGGTCATATATTCAACGTTCATTCATTTACAAATCAAAACATGATGAGAGTCATACATCATCACTTTCATAAAACATGCTCATAACCAAAAAAAATAATAAGTATACAAAAATCATAGAATCCACATATAAACTCGTACATTTGCACATAAAATACCACAGAGAAGAAAATCTTATTGATGAATGCAAAATCTAAACTAGTATGGTACTACCACGTTCCACCCAACCACAGATTTTCCGAGCCAAATATCTCTTCAGCCAATCACCCTCGTGCCATATTCCAAGCATTAATGTGGGACTTGAAACAAAAATAACAAACCAGTGCTTCCAAGGGTAAACTACCTCACCCTCATTAATAGAACTAGGCTTTACCGCAATCCTCACCAAATCGTTATGCCATAAACAAGCATGGATGCCACTAGATCTCTCCACCTAAACCATGAGTAATTTGTCCTTCTCAATGTCTTAGCTTTACCATGTATCCCACCATTACTGTTCAAGTGATTCCTAGGCCTACGAGGTCTCCACCCTCTGGTACTTACCATGTATCCCAACCTGGGATTCCTAGGGCCAATCAAGGGTAACACCACTAAGCTTTATCGTGTATCTTGCCATTCACCGGTCAAGGGATTCCTAGGCCCAATTGAGGTGTTCACATATAGGATTTACCGTGTATCCCAAAATGAGATTCCTAGGCCTTGTGAATAATCCTAAGATACCACACTCAACTTTGAGTCCATCCATAAATATATCTCAACCAAATACAAGAGAACCAACCACACCATTTCTATCTAGAAATGGCAAGGCAAGGCTAAAGATCACTGTCACACTTGGAAAAACCCATGCCAATGAAAACAAGAGAACCAAGAACACATGCATAACCATGCATGCGAAATATAACAAGGAAATCATACATGCAAACCGATACATGCAAGTAAATTTGTTGTAGCTTCTTGATCCTACTCTTCTTTGCTTGATAATTTCTTCCTCTTTGCCTTATTTTCCTTTCTTGATCCAAATCTGAAATGCTCCTAGAAAAATCTAAGTGTCAAAGAGTGTGAGAGATATAATAGAGAGAGGGCCCCAAAACTAAACGGACCAAAAGCCATGAGCTGATCCTCAAAATCCTTTTTATCAATGTGGCCTCTATTTTATTCATTTTCCATTATTTTCCTTCATTTTCCTCCTCACATGAAACCTGTGACCTTTCACCTCCCTTTTCTCCTATTTGCCTGGTATTTTCATAAATAAAATTCCAATAATGCCATTTTTCCTTTGCAAAGACTTTTCCATTTTCTTTGTCAATTTCCTTAGCCCTAATAAACCAAATGAACACTTTCACTAGGATGTTTTTTCCCAATAATTCAACTTGGAACATGTGTCCCGTAACCATGGTTATTATTTTTCCTTTATTAAATTTTATTACATGGAATTTCCACGCGGGTTGTTACAACATCGATGAATTATAGCATAGGAGACTTGGCCATTTTCACCATGGAGATTTGAATATTATGAAATATCTTTCTACGGGACTTCCTAAAGGTGAAGCAGAGCAAGGATATACATGAAAAGGGTGTACACTAGGGAAGTACACCAAAGACACCTTTCATGATGATCGGGACAGTAGAGTGTAAGAAATCCTCGAAAGAGTTCACTCAGATGTGTGTGGATCTTTCTTGATAGCCTCCACGACCAAACCCATGTATTATGTTATATTTGTAGATTATTTCTCACATAAGTTCTAGGTTTTCTTCATGCCAAAGAAATACCAAACATTATCCAAAATTTTTTATTTTAAAGAACTTGTTGAGAAAGAAACTAGCAAGAAAGTGAAGGCTCTTAGGAGCGATAGTGGTGGTGAATATGTGCCAAATGAGTTTAAGAATTTTTTTGCAAAGGAAGGAATTCAATAGGAGTTCACAACAACCCATAACCTACAATAAAATGGGGTGGTTGAGAAGAAGAACAAAATTATTGTGGGAGCTACATGGGAAATGTTGCATGATCAAGGCCTACCTCTACACTTGTGGGTCAAAGCATGCAACACCACGATATATGTGCAGAATAAGAGTCATCATCGGATTCTTGGGACAAGTGCACCAGAGGAAGATTTTTCAGGGAAGAAACCAGATGTGTCACACTTTAGGATCTTTGTTTCATCAATTTACTTTCATGTTTCCAAATATTCATGGAAAAAGATAGAGCGAACACTTGATTTGGGCATATTTGTGGGGTACAAAGATACACCTCACAACTACCGGGTGTACCTGTCATACATCAATATGACAGTTGTTCATAGAGATGTAAAGTTTGATGAAGATAAGGACATTAGGTGTTCTCTTTAGACGGAGATTCAATTGCATGCAGATGAGGATATATTTTCTCTAAAGGAAGAACCTGAGGATGTTGTGGAGCAACCAAAAGTAAAGGAGTAGATAGTGGAGACACCTACTCATGCAGAGACATCCAGAGAAGGAAGGAAGCATGCCAGGGAAGATGGAAAATTATTGCATGATTCTAGAGAGAATGTGGGAGCACCCACATCATAACACATGTAGATGAGGTCACTGGATCAGTACACTGGGTACATGGCTCTGATGAGTGAGATAGTTGAGATAGAACCATCCTCATTCAAGGAAGTAGTGAAACAACCAGTATGGGTTGATGCCATGGTAGAGGACTATGATTCCATAGTCATAAATAATATTTGGGAAATGGTCTGAAGACCAGAGAACAAGTCGGTGATAGGTTTGAGGTGGATCTATAAGGTGAAGCAATCAAAAAACTAAAGCATCATGAAACACAAGGCTGAATTTATGGCCAACGGGTTCTCATAGGTGGAGGGAATCAATTACGAGGATACCTTTGCTCCAGTAGCAAGGTACTCTTCTATCATATCAATTCTAGCACTTGAAACACAGATGGGATGGAAGATCCATCAGATGGATGTAAGGAAAACATTCATCAATGGAGTGACTGAGGAGGAGTTGTACATTAAACAACCAGAAGGATTTGAGACCTCTGATAGAGAGTTTCATGTGTGCAAACTCAAGCGAACATTGCATGGATTGAAACAAGCACCCCATTCTTGGTACACCATGATTGAAAACTATGTCATGTGGTTGGGCTTCACCAAAAGTGAAGCAAGTGCAAACCTTTACCATATTTTTGTTGAAGGTAAATTTTTGATTATAATATTATGTTGATGATTTGATTTTAATAGTTGATGAGAAGTTGATCAAATATTTCAAGGAGGATCTTATAAGAGAATTCGAGATGAAGGACATGGGAATCATGTATTATTTCATCGGTTTGGAATTATGGCAAGGAAACGGGGAACTATTTGTCTCTCAGGGAAAGTATGCCAACTAGATATTGAAGAAGTTCTGCATGGATAGTAGCAAACCCGTGGACACTCCTCTAGTAGGAAATTGGAGGAAGGAGGATTCCACTTCAAGTGAGGAAGTGGAGGCCACTATTTATAGGCAGCTTGTGGGTTCACTTACTTATTTGGTGAACACACGACCAGACATGTGTTATGCAGTTAACCAACTTAGTCAAGAAATGGTTAAGCCAACCAAACTATATTGGAAGGCAGATAAACATGTGTTGATATACCTCATAGGCGCTACAGTTCAGTATGGTCTTTCATACAGACATACAAAGGGAGTGAATATGAAAGGATTCACAGATGTATATTGAGTGGGAATTCCATTAGATTAGAAGAACACTTCATGAGAAATTTTCAGTATTGGGTGAGCAACAGTTTCTTGGTACAATAGGAAGCAAAGATAAATTGCAATCAGTTCAGAAGAAGCAAAGTACATGGTTTCCATTCAAGCAACTTGTGAAGCTATCTAGATGAGGAATATTGTTGTTGGGTTATTTTTTCAGATGATGGATCCCACTGTGATTTAATGTGACATTCAAAGTTGTATCAAACTCCCTCAGAATATATTTTTTCATGATTGGTCAAATCATATTGATATCTGGTATCACCATCTACGAGATTATGTGTAGAGGTGGATCATGTTGTTGGAATAAATTCCTATAGAGGAAAATGATGGAGAAATTTTTCAAAAGGAATATTCCAGTTCCATAGAGGAAGGATTGGGGTATCTAATAATCCCTTTCTTATTGAGAGGGAGTGTTGAAAAAATGCAACAAGAAATTCCTGATTTAATTTTCCCTTGAATTAAATTAGGATAAAATTGAAATTGCACATCAAAAGAAAACTTGAATGAGTTAATTGAGTTTTCAACACTTAGTTAGCTTAGTTAATTCAAGGTGTGCAATTAATTGAGTTGTGTACATTGATTCCTAAATTATATGAGTGTAGGTTAAGTTTAGTTTCAGTTGTAAAAATTTAATTCAGTTAAATTGAGTTTAAAGGTTAGTTAAATTAGTTCTAAATATTGGGGGAACTAGTAGGGTGTCTATCAGTGGGGTGAAACTTCATTGTTCAACCAGTTAAATGATAAATAAGCTAATAATTAACTCATGCATGCATTAAATTCGAGTTACCCAGTTGAGATTGGAGTTCAAGGGAAGTGCACTATGAGTTGTGTAATTATCCAAGTTGTATAAGTGGTGCATGCAGTCAGAGAAGGGCCTATAGGGTTTGCGAAATTCTATATGGGGATTTCACTAATTAATATGGGGCTAATTCCTTGAGAAACAATGCAAGGAAATAGGAGTTTTCCAAGAATCAAAATTGGCTAAGTGTTGGACAGAGTCAGTCTGTGAGGTAGTGAGATAGATTATACTTGTGCAGAGGTTTCTCAAGCTGGAGCAAGCATTGCATTTATTCTCTATTTTATGACTAATGCAATACAGATAAGAAAGTGTTTTAAGAAGTTTATTTCCCCTATATAAATCCTCGTGTATGTGTGTTAAATCGTGATGCATGATTTTGATATACGTTCTCAATCATGAATTGATTTCTGAAAATGAGTAGAATAGATTTGATTCTTATGTTTTAGAACATTACATGAGAAATATTAAATCTGCAATTATTTTCTATAGTTTCTCGAGGGTTGAGACTGCATATTGTGTAGTTCAGGCTAGGTAGAAAGAGGCTAAGTGACCCGGTCAGGGAGTTTACCTAGTTTAGACTATGTTCTAGATCAGTGAAGAAAAGATGAAAAAAAAATAATACTTGAACATGATCATACACTTATATCACTTAACAACATGAAAAGGAACACTTAGAATACATGAAAAACATACTTCCCCTCAATGCGACAACTTTTCAATGGATTACACCAAGTGTGATGCCAAAGATACACTTTGTGATGACAGTGATGATGCTTGTGCGACAATGCTTTAAACTTTGGAAATGAGTGCAATGGCATGTTTCCATGACAATACCAACTGATTTACAAAAATATTACCACAAAAAAACAAAACATAACTAGATTATATACATTGTGATACACTTAACATGCTAGAAGACGACAATTGCTAAAGTACAAATGACAGTTGCGATATGTGAACGATAGTGAAAGAAACACATGCCAAAGTGAAGATAACATGAAAATGACACTAATTAGAGTGAAAGAAAGAAGAAGTGAAAATCAAAACCATGAAAATGAAACTCACGAAAGAAAAGATGTGTAAAAGCGAAAATTTGAAAAACTCACCGAAATAGAAGTAAAAACGTAGCTAGAAGTGAGAAACTATCGATGCCAGTGCACAATGATTATCGGCATGGATTGAACATTGCAAAAGAACTACCTTGATGGACTGTGTTAGGCCTATTCGAGCTTGGATGAAGGACCATGCTCATGAATTCATTACAGACTGAGCATGTGTGTGCAGGTGACTTTGACACTTACAATCCAAAAGGGAGCTCAAAACCTAGAATAGCTAGAAGTGACTACGGAACGCTCGATCACAAGATCCAAAGTAGGCTCCAAAATTCAAGTGTAGGAAAATTTTTGGAGGGTGTTATCCTTAAGTGCAAGGTATCTATCCTTCAGGAAGTATTGGTTCGCCATATGGATTACCTTGACTTTGCCACTTATCCCAGTTAAAGATATAGTCCCCTATATCATTTTCTCAGCTTAAAACACACCAATATAATACTAGTCATGGCTCAAATACTTCAATAGGGGAGAAGGATAGTAAATATATAAATGTTTTAAGCACATTCCATGGTGTTTCTCTACTACTAGCGAGCCTAAACAGTACCTTAACGGAGTCACATCAAGAAAACACAAGCATTTCTTCGCTGGCAGCAGACCTAGATAGTACCTCGATGAAGTTTCTTGTTTCACCTATCTACATAAGGATCATTTTTTTCATTTCACCCTTGATTCATTTTATTAATAGAAATTTTCTTAGGCAATTATTTATTTACCGAGGTGAAAGAGGGATCCCGATTTATTGAGAATAGAAGAGGTTGCTCATTGTTTAAGGGATATGAAAGATAACCAAATTTTTATGCTCATTTTAAAGTTTTTCTCCTTTCTCTTCTCTACTTGGTTGATTTGACAGGTCGAAACACCATTCAATACAAGTTGAGTCAAGAATGAAGGTTCTAATAAATATACAGGCTTCGGATTTTGGCCAACGTCTTTCTATCTGGAATGAATCATATTTTCCAGTCAGACATCATCAACATTAAATACATGTAAACTCAGGATAGAGGAGAGGCAATAGATAAGCTGAGCATTATTTGTCATCACAATTGGGCTTTTCATGTTTTTCCATATTTACTTTTGAGCCAATAGAGCATTTTCATGCAAGGTCTTACAAAATGAAAGAAAAGAAAACACAAAACAAGGAAACAAAACCAAAAGCCAAAACAAAAGGAGGCTAAACCAAAACATGATGCGAAATGAAAATCAGAAATCACAAGACAAACTACAGAAAATGAATGCAAGATGAATGTGTAGGTAAATGAATATGCAACTATACCTACTCCTAACCTAACGAGCTAGAAGTTCGGGGTCTCGTATAATGAAATTTCCAATGTAGAAAGTGTAGTCATTCCTGACCTATAATCACAAAGATAATGATCTATTAAAACTAAGATAAAAAAATGTGCAACAGAAAATATAAGAGCTTGAAAAAATTGCATAGCAAAAAGGTCTTTCCTGTCGGCAGAAAGCTGTGTCACAACCACTACTCCTAACTAGCTCGCATTCTTACCTTTTTGATGAATACTATAGTTAAACAAACCTTGGAAGCTTCTTGCGAACATATCTGCATTTTCACCGTACTTATTATCAAGCGTCATGAAATATCGAACATTGTTATTTATGACGGAGCTTTGTAGCTAAGATTTCTCCAACCCTTCAATGATTTGATCATGAAAATTGAAACAATCCTCTTGAGAATCCTGAACTACTTGAAAAGATGAATTTCCATTTTTAAGTGTGGCATGAGGATGAGAATATTGTAAGGGAAAATGGATATTATCATAATCAAAAGGATTGTCAAGATAGTGATGGCTTGAAATAACCATCAGCGGAGGTTAAAGTGACTTAGTTGCATGACAAGTATCTGAATGGTGAGATAAAACATACATATTAATCAATGTGAAACAAATTTCATCAAACATACTTGTGGGAAAATGATAAAATGAATGGAAATTAATATTATGATAAATGGACCATTTGTGGAAAGATATTCTTGGTTAGAAGATAACAAAGAAAGACCAGTTTGAACATCTTTACAAATTCCTTGAACAAATGAATAATATTCGTCACCATGAAGAAAAATTTGAATCACATAACAAATCATGCATTCATTAAAACTCAAGAATATTTCAGGTGCGATGTAGAACAAGATTTACGATCTAACATTCACAAGAAAACTGAAGGGATGACTATTATTAAATGAATTTGATAGACATGATTCCTTCGGCCAAAGATGATCTTTGAAATGATAAAAATCACAATTCCATGACACTATGAGAGATACACATTCCAACCCTGAGTTTGATACAATATCCTTGCATCTAGATAAACCATCTGAGAAAGAGTCTTGAATTTGATCAGAAACCGAATATTGAAAGTTCAAAAGACTATATCTGAAATATAAAACATCTTTCAAGAAGAAATTTTCATCAAGTGAAACCATGAAAAGAGAACGATTTTGTGAGAAAGAACATATCTGACTTAGTTCGGGGAACTTACCAGAGTTGAGAGATCCTGACATAACCATTAACGAAAGTTGAAGTGCCTCAACTTCCTGAAAAGTCTCAAAACTCTCAAGGATTGTAAAATCACATTTTGAAAATTGAACCAAATCATGCATGGTGTAAGGATATATAATACCGTTAATTTCAATAAGACAATTAATGACCAGATGGAGACCATCTCTTTCATCTATTTGATCATATTTTACAACCTCAAAAACTAAAATAATCAATCTGAAGGATTTTTATGATCGCAAATATGAAGATGTTTTGATTGTTGAAAATTCATGAGTAAGATGACTTGAAGAGTTGCCTTCATGGAAAGCAAGAGAATATGAGGTATGGAAAGAATGCTCAATGATTTGGTTGTTTTCATTTTGATCATGGATGATCTCAACACTTTATGTCAATTGAAAACTTAACTCGTTAGATGAATAATTTGAATAGCATGGAGTATCTTCATTGTAAGTTGATGAATTAAAAATGGTAGGGAACATGGGATAGTGAGATGAAGAGGAAGTTTTGATAAGAAAATATTCTTTGACTGAATAAAATTCTGGATGAGACACCAAAAATATCAACTCGTACACTTGGGCATTCATCATCATATACGTCAATAGAGTCATCATCGTTAGGATTATTGTTTTTCAATATTTGAGATTGATTGAGAAAACATATTTCATCTGATTCACTACTGAGATTAGTGGATTTAAAATCAATGAAGAATGAGGAAGTATCATCTTCACATAGAGGATTTTGAAAAATAGAAGAAAGATAGAAAGAATCTTTACCTTCCTACTCCTCTACCTGCGAATTGTGACTTCCTTGCACCTGTTCACTACTTGGATTTGGAATAGGTCGATCAAGAAAATCATGGGGCAAGGGATCATGAGAAAAATATGGTAGAGGAGGACAATAGTCCAAATCATATTTATAATTAGTCTTCACCATAGGCTTCATGATACATTCCAGTATTTCCTCCATTAAATCTAAATCATGAAAATCATAAGGGGACTGAGAAGATGGATTAGGAATTTGATGTGCATATTTCCCATCTTCATTATCATTGCAAGGAGACACCCTAATCAAGAATACAAAAGGAGGAGGATAAGGAACAAAAGGAGTAGTATCTTCCTCCTTTGAAATTCGAGATGTCTCATGATTTACAAGACTTGGGAAAGATTCATCATGCAAAGAGTTATGAACCAAATTATTAAACTTTTGTTTAAAGAAATCACAATCTTTGTCTTCTCTAGGAAGTTCATATCAAAGGTGAAGGAATCGATCAGAAAAATTCTCAATTGATTCATTAGGATTCATTCTTAGTTGATTATTTCTTTTAAGAACATTCTGGTAATCATACGTATCAAATTATTTATGAATATCCTTAGTAAGTTGGTAGAATGAATGGATAGAAGCAATGGGTAATGTATGATACCATCTCTTAACACGACCTTCAAATGTGATGGTGAGAAATCTAGCTAGGAAATCCTTGCAATCTATGCCATTAGAAAGACAAAAATGGAAAACTTGAAACAAATGTTTTCAAAGAGTGAATTCACCCTCACCATCAAACTTAAGTTGGGGCGGGTTATGAAAAAATTCCGTAGGGATGGTAAGATTAAGATCTTTAGAAAAACATCTTGGTATTATGATTTGGGGAAGATCCATTTTGAATAAGCTATTCAAATTAGAATCAACGAGAACAACCTATCCTCTATCCCTCATTCTCGCACCTTTTGTTGATGCTGCTGGAAATCCATCAACTAAGGGGGTTTCCCTGATGTGAAGTCCCAATTAGAACTTACGTAATTTTGAGTAGGATCCCCATATGTATTATTGGCCCAATTTCCATGTATTATTATAGATTTTCCTTGGCTTTAGCTATCAACAAGAGAGAAGTGTGTATGTGCCATTACAAAAATGAAGTGTTCCCAGTGAATATTCGATTGTAGGTGTATCAAGGTTCTTATACTACATATGGAGGAGAAGTGAGACTCTTAAGAGAGAGGTAATAATACCACCCTAGTAGAGATGCACACAAGAGAAAAGAGAATCACCTAACCTCAAGCAGAATTTTCCACATAGATGCGATGATCATTACAACCATTACAACACATTTTGAATAAGATAAGCACTAAAATAATCGTAATTATTCAACTACTTTAGTATAGGTGAAAGAAAAAATGAATCTTAAAATTTCACAGAATGGTCTTAAAAATATCCATAAACCATGCATGAAAACGTGTTAGTCATTAGGCTTCAAGTGTTAAGTAAAAGCCCGAAGATACATGTATACAATGAACATCAGTAACTCCAATAGTGGAGCATTAGAGCCAAGAATTTCTCCCAAAAAGTACTAAATTTGTCTCTCCAATGCATTATGGGAGAAACCAAGGTGAAAAGTCCCTTTCTTGTACAATGAGGGTGTATATATAACAAATGGGTTGATGCTTCACCTCCCTTGTGACTCTTGGACTACCCTAATGACCACTTGACTTCTCTATGACCTTTTGACTTCCTACCTAACTTTTCACATTACATGAATGACTCTTGGACTTCCACTTTACATTATATTTCTCCAATATTGAATCAAATATTCCACAAAATGATGTGGCACATGATGACTCATGACATGACATGGTTTGACACTAATGACATGGATTGCATGATAACATGGAAATGTCAAGCCATTCTTTGTTGTTGCTTTCCTTTTGTATTCTTAAAAATATGGAACATGCTCTTCTTCTTCCTCCTCATCATGAATTGAAGATAAGGAGTCTCCAATGTGCCTTTGTATCCTCTTAATGGATAAACCTGTATTTGTAGCTATAGGGGTATCTTCTAATGTGGTATCCTTATCCATATCCTTCATCACCATCATGTCGAATTGTGATAGAATACTTGTGCCTACAATCCACTCATTACAAGATGCCATCATTTCGATAAAACCCTAGTATGATATGCTGCATGATGATCCAATGACTCAGTTGTCACTAGGTGGAAGGATTATAAAGGGGATTAGTGACTCCCTAATTGCGGAAATCAATAATTCAAGGGTAATAATTGAGCCTTGATACTGCAAAATGCGCATTTTAGGTTAGACTAATCTGAATCTATGTAGGAACGCAACAAAATACACATATAACCAGAAATACAAAGACACAACGAAAATAACACTTCATTTCATTAATAATAAAGAACTCAAATTTGTTTATAGACAAAATGGAAATAAAATAGTTAGGGTGTTGGTATCTTATTGATCCAGGTGGATATTGGTGGCCACTTGCCTATTCCACTTGGGGACCCACCATTGTTTCTTTCAATTTTTCAGTTTCCTTAATTATAGCATAGTTTACTATTTCTAGTAGTTATTTAGGTTATGAACTTCCAGAGCCATTTTAAGGCCCTAAACGACGTTTTTGGGAAAACCAAGAGCAACATGAGTCATCTATAAATGTTTCTAACTCAAAATTTGTAGTCCTCGGATAGATATTTCTAACAAGGTATGGTGCATATCAAACAAAGATCGTATGCCAAAGTTACGTCCCCAAGAAGTTGATGTACTAATTTACCCAAACAGGGCCCATAGTTTTGGCGCTTCATCACCTATGGTGAGTTTTTTTGGTTATTTATGGTTTTCCATTGTTTCTCAATAATAAATAGGCCTTTGAGCCTCAATTTAACACAATTCAGAGGCCTGTAGCCTCCACATGACAAAGATAAGATACCATCTCCCTAGCTAGTTTATTTACATTATGTCTGTAAAAAAATTTCAGTTCTTTGATATTAATGAAATGAAGTGTTATTTCCATTGCATTTTTGTATTTCTGGTTATATGTGTATTTTTTTTATGTTCCTTCATAAATCTAGATCAATGGCATCAGAGCAATCTTCTCTTTCTCGATCCTTCTTTGCATGCCCCCAATGAGGTCAGGGTATAAGGAGTTAGGGCTCGATCTAGTTGAACCTTTGAAAGATGAGCCTCGAAAACCTCAATGGCTACCCATGGGAGATGAAAAGAAAGATGAGGGAGCAAGAGATCCTATCAAATTATTGCTCAAGGAGGCCCTCGAAAAACAAAGGAACGCAATGATGGATAACTTTTCCCAGTTCCTTCAATGACTGGCCACTGGTGGCGCATCTGCATCCAACAGCCACTCTAGAGGCACAAATCCTTTTAAGGTAAAAGTAAACTTTGACATTTCAATATTTGAGGGCCAAATAGATGCAGACACCATATATAAATGGTTGAATATATTAGAAGGACATTTCTCAGTGCATTACATTTCCGACCAGGAGAAGATTATTTTTGCAATCCTCAAAGCCACCCCACATGTCAAGGAGTGGTGGGAAACCTATTGTGAGAAAAAGGATGAAGGGGAACCCTCTCTATTCTCGGTCGTACCCACTTGGAATTATTTCTGAGACACCATCAAGGAACAATATTATCCCATGGGGATCTATGAGGACAAGTACATACAATGGACTATGTTGTGGCAACAAAGGGATCAAGATGTGCATGACCTGACGAATCTATTCCATACCCTGCGCACAAATTTGGATATCAAATATTCAGAGAAAAATTTGGTGCTGAAGTACCGTAATTTTCTACATGGATACATTCAGGAGGAAATGGAGTTCCTCGACATCTCCTCGCTTGCTATGACATACCGGTATGCTTCCAAGAGAGAGAAGAAATTCAAACAAAAGAAGTGAGACTTTGGACCTGTGAATCAAAAGCAAGGGAAGGTGCCCCTAAACCGCAAAAAGAAGGACAAAGCCAAGGCATGGTGGCCCAAGACAACCTACCAAAGGCGCAAGAAAAAAACAACACCACAAAGTCGAACAAGGACACGAGAAAGTGGTGTGATTTCCATAAGAGAGAAACTCACAACACGAGTGAGTGTCAGGCCAAGAAGTCACTAATGGCCAAGATGAGGGCTTATGAATTAGATGCGTGCTCTGAATCTGAATAAGATTCTGACAAGGGGGATGAAAAAGGGAAGCAGATTATTGATGCAGAGCCCAATGCCACCGTTTCCACTGTAAAGATCCAAAAGGAGGAACCAGAAGATCCAGAGGAGGAGGAGCATCTCTTCCACTCCCAGATGTGGGTAAAGGGTTCCTCGCTACAGTTCATTATCGAAAGTGGGAGCCAAAAGAACCTGATTTTAGTAGAGGTCATGAAGTTGTTAGGTTTGTGGACCATAACACACCCATAGTCGTACACCATCTGGTTGCTTCACCAAGGACAGGATCTCTGCGTTAGCCAGCATTGTCGCCTTCCCTAAAGCATAAATCCCTTCACAGATGAGGTATTATGGGACATTTCTCCTCTTGATGTTTGTTATGTATTATTAGGCCAACCATACTTGTGGAAGCAACATGCTGTGTATGAATCCCAGCCTCACTATGTTATTTTTACTCTGGAAAAAACATTGTACAAGATACCAGAGGTACCACTGCCTACTGCCATCTTTTTGGTTACTGCAAAACAATGCAATAAGCCCATTTCCAAAATCAGGAATTTTTTTTTCCTGATGATATACCCCCAGGGCAAGAAGAATACTATGGCCATGACCTCCAGACAGGGCTCCTCCGCATGACAACAAAAAATGGACAAGGTCGTGGAGGAGTACGAGGACATCTTCACCTCACCCATAGGGGTGCTTCTACACTGTCAGGTCAAGTACCCCATCAATTTGACCCCAGGTGTGTCACTGCCCAATGGAATGATCTAGCGGTACTTTTTTCTAGAGAACGATCAAATCAAGAGGTAGATTTAGGAGTTGCTGCAGAAAGAACATATCTGAACGTGTTCATTGCCCTGTGGGAGCCTGATTGTGTTGGTGCAATAGAAGGATGGGAATTGGAGACACTGTATTGACTATTGGGCGGTCAACAAGATCACTATCTGGAAGAGGTAACTGATGTTGGAAATATGATGCAATATGTTGTCCTTGATGGCAACCTACTTGATGAAGTTGTCCTTGATGGAAACCTACTTGATGAGTTGCCTTTTGATAAAAAACCTATTTGTTAAAGATGTAAAAATGATGTTTCTATAGGTCAATTTAGATGTGACAGAGAAAGGAATTCTAGTAAGTGCTAGAGAAATGAAACATGAAATATTTCTCAATGTATACACAGGTTTGATGAAGGCAACCTGCGTATGAAGGAAATGTATACACTACTTGGTATACAGGCAAACCGCGTATACATCCATAATTAGTATATACACAATTTTTATGAAGAGAAGTCACGTATACACGCGAGTATGAAGAATCCAAGTCATGTATACCTTTTCTACTCTAAAATGATGATACCAAGGGGAATTACCATGGTATTAGCCCATAGTATTGAGTGTTGTATCGCCTGTTTGATTTCGTCTAGGAATACCATCGACACTTGTGTGGTTTTGGCTCATGGTATTGATAAAGTCTAATTCTATATAAGGACCGGAAGATCATAGTGCAAGGGTGTGCATGTGTAAGGGTTGCTACTGAATAATTCTCTCTGAAGTATATCTACAATGGATGAACTCTGTTTTATTGGCAGATCTGAATCTATGATGCACCCTTGGATAAAATGATGGATCAGGATCTCTAGACCTGAAATGACTATGTACTTGCATGATCTAATTATGTTGTGTGTGAATCTGGGACCTGGCACATGGTTACTGAAGTGAAGTAAATAAATCTGGGTAATTTTATAGATCTGCATCTTTCTGCAGTAACAACATTTATAGATCTATATGCTAGTTCGTCATAGTGAAAGCGCGTATACACACAGCTTTGTCTCAGCCAAAGCGCATATGAAATTCAGGGTATTCCGAAGCTTGTTGGAGAGGTTATTTATTTATTTACTGTTGTATTTCTGTTGTCTATCAATGAAGTCTTCATGTATATCTGGGTTCTTGAATATTGTATATGCTGCTAAGTTGAATATGTATAAATATGATCAATAAGTGAGTAAATATGTTTAATGATGACTGACTGATTAAGAATTCTACAATACTGAAAAGATATCTGATTGAAAGCCTCAGATCTAGTTCTGATACTAATCAACACCAAGCTATCTAAATGTAGCTAAATCCAACCAACAACATTTTGTCACTCAGCAAAAGAACAAAGAGACCACCCATGTAAAGCATGAACACTTCAATTCAAGGAAGAAAAATAACATAAATATCAATCAGCAGGTAAACATAAATAGTAGGCTTCATGATCACATAAATTTCTTATTTAATGGACAATTTTTCTCATGTCATAATTTTGTTCATAAAGTTGCTCAATGTATTGCATACAAAAAAATCATGACTAGAGAAGAAAGAAAGCAAAGAAATGAGGTTGGAATAAAGAAGAATACTTATAAAAACTTTCCTCCTCCTCAAAAGGAAATTGAATGTTCTTATTGCAATAACTTTAGACATGAAAAATATGAATGCAGGAGAAAACTTTAGCCAAAAGAGCATATACCTTCAAATTCCAAGGTATGGAGAAAGAAGGACTTACAGGTTGAAAGTTGTGGCATAACTTTATTTGCAGAAGGGGAAGAAAATCAATGGTACATTGATAGCGGATGCTCAAAACACATTACAGGTGATAAAAATAAACTCCTTTCATACAATTCTCTAGAGAAGGAAAATAATGTTACCTTTGGAAATGACTCTCTTGTTGTCATTAAAGGAAAAGGTTCTGTTTTTCTAAAAGAAAAGGTGAAAGCTAACAATGTTATGTATGTGGATGGATTAAAGCATAACCTTTTGAGTGTGATTCAAATGTGTGATCAAGGAAATGAAGTTGTATTTAGTTCAAAATAATGTGTAGTACGTGAAATTGACATAGGAAAAATGGTAATAAAAGGAACTAGAACACCAAGAAATCAGTATGTATTGAAAGGTGGCCAAGAGCAATGCTACATAGGTAAATATTCATAAAATTTGCTATGGCACAGAAGATTGGGACATTTGAGCTTCTCTCAAATAAGCAAATCTAGCAAAATCAAAGCTGTTCATGATCTTCCCAGCATCACTCTACCTAAAAGTACCATATGCAAATCATGCTAATTCGGTAAGCAAACCAGGGTGCAATTCAATGCCAAATAAGGATCAACAAGTAAGCCTCTTGAACCTATACATACCAATTTATGTAAATCTGTAAGGAAAAATTCACCTCGTGGAGAACAATACTATATTATATTTATTGATGACTTCTATAGAAAGTTTTGGATCGGTTTACTAAAACATAAAGATGAAGCATTTGAAAAGATTAAGATCTTCAAAGCTCTGGTTGAAAATGAAGTAGATCTAAAAATCAAATGTCTTATATTTGACCGAGGAGGAGAATATATATCATATGAATTCTTTGATTTCTATGAACATCATGGAATAGAAAGATATTTTTCTGTAGTTGGAACCCCACAACAAAATGGTGTGGCAGAAAGAATGAATAGAACAGTTCAACATATGGCTCATGCTATGCTTAATGAATCTGGAACTCTCGATATCTTTTGGGGAGAAGCAGCACACTCCGCAGTAAATATTTTTAACAAGGCTCATGTTTGTGTGAACAGTGATAAAACTCCTTCTGAGCTTGGGTATGGTAATATTCCCACTGTAATAATGGCAGAAGTGTCCTCAGACACATAATTTTATTGATATTGGAAAAGAAATTACATAAAAAGTTGCAGGAGTTTACAAACGTAAACTTCCACTAAAATTGCAATTAGGAGACTAACCTATTTATAAGCTATATGTCCTAACTTAATTTAGTTATGGATCACTTGAAAAAAAAACAAGTGTCCATTTACAATAAATGATCTTCTAGCCAATCTACTAACTTTATTCCTATTTTAGAGCCTAAGATACGACTCAATTCTAGAGTCCTATCTTTGCTAACAATATTATATTTCTAAGTGTCTCTAATATTTATTAAATATTCTAATTTAATAAATATTTTTATCCTAACTTTACATTATTATATTTGGATCATCTAACAGTCCCCTCTATGATCCAAATATACATTACAACATATACCAAGTTCATCTCTGAACTTAGTAAATTTTATTCTGCCAAGAAGTTTGGTGAAGATATCGGAGGTCTGATCTTCTGAAGGACAATAAATCAGCGTGATGACATCCTTTGCAATGAGTGATCTGATATGATGATACTTGGTGTCCACATGCTTTGTCTTTGAATGAAAAACTGGATTCCTGGCAAGCTTTATTGCTGACTGATTGTCGATGACTAACGAAGTAGCTTCTGCTGGAGGAATACCAAGTCCTGTAAAACTCTACGTAACCAAATAATCTCACATGTTGCTTCCCATGTTGAAATGTACTCTACTTATGCTGAAGAAGTGGCCACTGTAGCTTGCTTCTTGCAACTACAGGAAACTACAGCTGACCCCATGTTCATTAAATAACCTGAGGTTGATGCCCTATCATCAATACTGCTAACAAAGTTGGCATCTGAAAATCCACCAAGTACAAAAATTTTAGTCTTTTTGTAAAGAAGACCAAAATATTTTGTTCCTTGGATATAATGAAGAACTCTTTTAGCTTCATTCCAGTGGCTGTCTCGTGGTTCATGCATAAAGTGGGAAATAATACTGATGGCATAATAAAGATCTGGTCAATTAGTTGTCGGATAAATTAGGCTACCAATCAACTGTCGATAAGTACTGCTATCCACCATTTCCCCCCCTTCAAATTTTGAAAGTTTCAAGTTTTGTTCCATAGGGGTAAGAACAGGCTTGCAATACTGCATTCCAAATCGCTGAAGAATTTCTGCTACATACTTACTCTAAGAAATGAAGATATGATGTGGACGTTGGAATACTTCAACTCCAAGATAGTAGTGAAATGTCCCAAATCTGTCATCTTAAAACCTGCATGTAACTCCTTTTTCACCTGTGCAATATGATCATCATTGTTGCCAACAATAATTAAATCATCTACATACATAACCAAAATCACCAGATTTTTACCTTGTTGGCGTACATACAAGGTATCATCAGATTCACTTCGTTGAAAACCAACTTTCTGAAGGTATTCATCCATTTTAGCATACCAAGCTCGGGGAGCTTGTTTTAACCCATATAAATCCTTTATCAGTTTGCAGACTTTATGTTCCTGACCTTCAATTTGAAAACTTGGTGGTTGTGTCATGTACACTTCTTCCTGTAAATCACCGTTGAGGAAAGCACTTTTTACATCCATTTGATGAACTTTCCATCCTTGTTGAGCTGTTAAGGCAAGTGTGAGTCGGATGGTGTTCCATTTATATGTAGGAGAAAATGTTTCCTCATAATCTATCCCTTCCTGCTGCGCAAAACCTTTAGCAACAAGTCTTGCTTTATACTTGTCAATTTCACCATTTTTCTTGTATTTAATTCGGTAAACCCATTTGCACCTGATGGGTTTAACATTATGAGGACAATCAAAAAGTTTCCAAGTGTTATTGTATTGATTTGCTTGATATTCATCAACCATAGCCTATTGCCATTCTTTATATTTTATTGCCTCTCGGTATGTAGAAGGTTCAGTAAAGGCATTTGCTATCAAGGCTCCTTCGTTTCTTTGTGATCCCCTTGTTCCTGTTTTATTATGTTCATTAGGCCTTAAATCTTTCAAAATTTTAACTGCCCATTTTGGAAATTGATGTTCACTTGTTTGAGATTGTGAAAAATCACCATCATTGTAAAGAGGATTGATATAAACTGATGTTTTCTGATCAACCGCAAGTTCTTGGGGCAGAGAGTCATTTTCAGAAGAACTATTGCTGCTAGGAGAGGTGGATGAACTGCTAGAAGGCCCAAATGGCACTGGTGAAGAAGACGGACTGGATGAATCATTTTCAGATGAAGGAAACTCAAGTTCATACCAATTTTGAGAGTTTGGTTGACTTTGTAGATTTCTTGTCTTTTATCACTTTTGTTTCTAACTTTTGAGAAGACTTTCAACTTCTTCAGCACTCTTACTCTCATTTTCAACAAAAATCACATCTCTGCTTACAATAAATTTTCCATTCGAAAAAAATTGGTACCCTTTCTTCTCATCAGAATACCCAATCATTGTGCACTTCAAGCTTCGTGCATCAAGCTTAGTTTGTTTTTCCTTCGGAACTAAGGCATAACAGACTGATCCAAAAACTCTGAGATGTTTTACCCGAGGTTTGAAGCCAAACCATGCTTCATAAGGTGTGATTCTGTCTAAAGAAGGAGTGGGACATCTATTCCTCAAGTAGACAGTGGTATGAATTGCTTCGGCCCAATATAAAGGACTTAACTTTTTGAAAGTTAACATAGATCGCGCCATTCCTAACAAGGTATGATTCATTCTTTCTACTACTCCATTTTTCTATGGAGTGTAGACATTGGTAAGATGTCATTTTATGCCATTATCCATGCAATACATTTTGAATTCATTTGAAGTGAATTATCCACCATTGTCAGTTCTAAGAGTGCCAATCTTCTCCTTTACTTCATTTTTAATAAGCTGACCAGAAGTTTTGAACTTTTCAAATGCTTCTGACTTTTTCTTCAAAAAATATACCCAAGTCATCCTGCTAAAATCATCAATAAAGAGTAACAAATATCTGCATCCTTCGAGCGAAGTTGGTAAGGGTCCACAAATATCACTGTGAACCAACTACAAATGTCTGTTTGCCCGCCATGAACTTGTAGAAGAAGTCTCTCAATGTTGTTTTCCAAAAATGCAAGATTCACACTTTGCATTTCCCTTTTTGAATGTTGGAAGTCCCTTAACCATTCCCTGTTTTGGTAACTGAGAGAGAATTTCGAAGTTGAGATGGCCATATATTACATGCCAAAATCTGATCGATGAAATGTATGTACTTTCTGCTCCTGCAAAGTCATAATTTCTTGGAATAATTGTCCCTTTCATCCTTAATAGTTTTCCATCTTCATAACCTATCATTACTATTTTCATGTTTTGTTTGACTGAGTTAATTTTAACTAAGCCATCTTCCATAATCACCATATGTCCCTAAAGATAACAAATTTTGCTTGAATGTTGGGACATACCATACATTTGAAATCATTCTTTCTCCAATGCCTGGTAAAAAAAATTTAACTATACCTTTTCTTGACAGAGTATGTTTTGTTTTATCAGCAAGATAGATTGAATTCAGATGGCATTGTTGAAAGCTCCAAAAGAAATCCTTTTGAAAAGTCATGTGTTGAGTTGCGCCTGTATCCATAATCCATTCATCTTCATAATCACTTCTAAGAAAGCTTGAAATTTGTAAAGCTGTTGATTCTGTGTTGGTAAAAACATATTCGGAACCATCAGGATCATCTTCGTCATTTGCAAACTGTGCAGAGTTTGGATGAAACTTTGGAATTTTCTCAATAGAATTTCTACAATCTGTCGCATAATGGCCAACTTTGTTACATCTCCTGCAAACAATTTGACTGAAATCACTACCTCTGCCTTGAGACTGTCCTCTGCCTTGATACTGTCCTCTACTTCTACTTTGGCCTTTGTTCCGAGTTTGTCCTCTGCCTGGAATTTGTCCTCTGTCTTGATGATATCCTCTGTTTTGATTGTTTCCTCTTCCTTGAAAATTTCTCCTTCCTAAATTTATGTTGAAATTGTTTCCTCTACTTTGACTGCAACCATGACCTTGGGCTGCTTGATTTTGATTGAAATTTCCTCTTCCTCTGTTTCTTGAAATATCAGCTAAGGAGTTACTTGAGCTGGCTTCGGTGAAGAAGACATCTTCTCCAATCTATTTCTTCTTCCCAAAGGTTTTATCATGTTGAGCTAACATGTCACTCAATTCATCAAAATTTATCTTCTCTAACTTTCCGTGACTTGCAAAGTTTCAAAAAAATGTGTATATGATGATGGAAATCCAACAATTAGAATCGTGGTCGAGAAGCTTTCATCAACAGATTGAAAACCAACATTTATTATTTCTTGCTTGATATTTTTAAGTCGTGAAATGTACTCAAGGACATCACCACCTTCAGTTAATTTCTGTTGAAGAAATTTTAATTTAAGATCAACCTTCTTTGATTCAGGTTGTGTATCAAAGAGATATTTGAATTTACGTAAAGCAGTCCATGCATATGAGGAATTTTCAATATGTATGTACATTTCATTATTAAATGAAACTTTTATAAGAGCTAATGCTTTGCCATTTTTTACTTCCCATTTTGCAAGTGAAGCTGCATCTGTTGGTTTATTAGGCTTAATGTTGCCATCGCATATGTCATGCCAAAATTCATTATAAATGAGAGTGCTTTCAATTAGACGTTTCCACGTCTTATAAGATTTCACCCCATCTAGCTTATCAAATTCAAATAACAGATTAATTAACTTTGACATGATAGTGTTGAAGTAGTGCACTAGAAGAATCAAGCACAAGAAGAAAATGAACAACTCGTCACATGAAACATGCCACGCAAAGAAAAAATGATCTATCGAGGCTTGGCCTTAACCCTCGTATAGTCATTGAAAAAGGAGAAAAATGACTGAGCTTTGCACTTGGCTCTAGTCAATTTCGTGTTCAGTGTTTACAATGAAATCTTTGCAAAATTTGACAATGCCTTTACAAATTTCTTCTTAAAAAAAAAAGAAATTCTAACCCCCCCCCCTCTCAAAGTAAAAAAGTACTTTGAGTTACAATATCACTCTTGTCACACCATATAAAAAATTACAAATAGAATCTCCTTATTACTCCAAGAATTACAAAATCCTTATTACTCCAAAGTAAAAGAAATAAAAATTCTACTTATTCCTCCAAAAACAAAGTTCTACTTCACCTTATTGCTCCAAAAAAAATAATGACAACATTTTCAATTTTTTTTTTTTTACTTCACCTTATGAGCCCAATTACAAAACCCCAATTTCCAAAACTTATAACTCCAATTTACAAAATTGTCTCCCTTATAACTTCAGTTTAAAAAAAAAAAAAAAATTATAACTCCAAAAAAAATGCAAAATACCCTTTTGACACCTTCTTACTCCCTTACAAAAAGATTCCCTAACTTCAAAAATAAAATAATTTTTTTGTAGAATTCAGAGAATCCATGTATGTTATTTCAATTGTATGCATGTAATTGAAAGAGGTCCAGATCGGGGAACGAGTCTCTAGAATATTTTTCTTTTGTGTCGAATTATCACAAGTCAGGGAAACTGCTTATCAGCAGTACAACTGATCCTTGTCCTTGCTCAACAATGTGCATTTTGATGCCATTTGTTTCTATGATATTGTGAGTTATTTCATTATTTTACCTCACCTTTCTTTGGCAACATCCTCCAAAAAATGGCTTCTGAATTTCTTCGAAGAGTGCTGATTTCTTCTCTCCACCATAATCTCCTGTTCCTTCAAGTGATGTTGAAGAGTTATTTTTCCGAATCGAACTCGATTGGTAGAACGAAATCCAGTTGGGTGTGGATTTCTAGGAGTAGTCACCTATGAGCAGAATGGGATCTGTCTTTAGTGCTCCTTCTAAGGCACCGATGTTTCCACGGCTACTATGGAAGATCCTTTTTTAAGTACAGAAAGACGGATCTTTTTTCAAGAAGGACAGACAAATACCTATTCCTGGAGGCTGACAAAAATGGCTTGAGGAGTTGTCATTTCTTCGTTAAAAACCAACTTTAATTTATCACCTTCGCAGATCAAATAAGCCATTAATTTTTTTTTTTTAAATATAAAACATCGACTTTCATTTTTATTGCACATACTTGTCATAAATTTGAGATGGCCTGCGTAGCATGGCCATAGCCGATTGAATATTTTTTTTTCAAGAGAAAAGGGCTCATTATGCTTTATCTTCGTCCATTTATAATTTGCTCGTCCACCTGCGTTATCCGTTTATGGTCACAGAAAAAAGAAATCTGTTCTTCGCAGTTTTTGGATCAAATACAACATCATAAATCAATCCCTCAAAAAAGAAACAATACAAAAAAAAGTAAATAAAAATCTGTCAGAGGGAAAATCAGAAGCAAGGGATGAACTAGTAAATTAGGTAGATATCTTTGTGTCTGGAAATCCTGCTAATGTGACTTTTGGAATTATTCTGAAGCTGCTTAGGAATATTATCAATGATCCCCGTAATGAAAATTTTCACAGAATTAGGATGAGTAACCCCAAAATTCAAGAAACTGTTGGCATGGTTGTTGGTGGCATAGAACTATTGGAAGCTATTAGTTTTAAGTTCCACGCAGAAGGAGAACATGTGTGGGGTATTATGGAAATTCCATCCACAGAGGGATTGAGTGTCATTAATCATGCTATTACACTTTTGGAACCTCACGTTCTCAGTCCCCAGTGTAAATTTCCAGAAAAAAATATAATGATAAATTTCTATTATTTTTTTTTTAAAGTTTTATTTTATAAATCTGAAATTAAACTGAAATTTCTTTTCCCTAAAAAACCTGAACAATTTGCATACCAATCATTTGCTGGTCAATTCAATGGAGTTTTCGAAGAACTTATAGAGCTGGAATCTCCTCCTCATATCCATTGCATTACTGGAGCTTCAATACCATAATAATGGTAGAAGTGTCCTTAGACACGTAATTTTATTGATATTGGAAAAGAAATTACATAAAAATTTGCAGGAGTTTACAAACGTAAACTTCCACTAAAATTGCAATTAGGAGACTAACGTATTTATAAGCTATATTTCCTAACTTAATTTAGTTATGGATCACTTGAAAAACCAACAAGTGTCCATTTACAATAAATGATATTCTATCCAATCTACTAACTTTATTCCTATTTTAGAGCCTAAGATACAACTCAATTATAGAGTCATATCTTTGCTAACAATATTCTATTTCTAAGTGTCTCTAATATTTATTAAATATTCTAATTTAATAAATATTTTTACCCTAACTTTACATTATTATATTTGGATCATCTAACATGTAAAGCATTTTATATTTTTTGGAAGAAAATGTTTTATCAAGAACAATGATGAAAAACTTGGTAAGTTTGAGCCTAGAGCAGATGAAGGAATATTTCTTGGTTACTCTTCTAGAATTAAAGCATACAAATGTTACAATAAAATACTTCGAAATATTGTTGAATGTATTGATGTTGTTATTGACGAGTCTCTCACAACTCCTAAAAGGGAAATAACAACAACAAATGAAGATGATGATGATGTATGTTTTCCCTAATCAAATAACAACAATATAGTAGGAGAACCCAATGAAGCACCAGAAGAAAATATATCTGAAAAAAATCCATCCAGGTATGTTCAAAATAATCATCCATAATCCCAAATTCTGGGAGAAAAGGGATCAGGTGTCCAAACAAGAGAACTCTTGTAGGATCCCCTAGCTATCTGGAATTTTTATCCACTATTGAACCACGGAATGTAAATCAAGCTAGTAAAGATGAATGTTGGATTCAAGCCATGAATGAAGAACTTGATCAAATTGAAAAGGATTATATTTGGGAATTGGTTCAAAGACCTCATGGTAAAAATGTTATTGGAAAAAAAATGGATATTCGAAAACAAGTTAAATGAAAATGGAGATGTTATTAGAAACAAAGCTAGACTTGTTGGTAAAGGGTATGCTCAACAAGAAGGTATAGACTTTGAAGAAACATTTTCTCCTATAGCCATACTTGAAGCCATAAGAATGTTTCTTGCTTTTTCAAGTTTTCAACAATTCAAATTTTATCAAATGGACGTAAAATCTGTTGTTCTCAATGGTGATTTAGAAGAAGTTTATATAGAACAACCAAAAGGATTCATTATGGGAAATGATGAAAAATTTGTTTGTAAACTCAAAAAGGCTTTATATGGTCTCAAGCAGGCTCCTCGGCCATGGTACTATCGTCTTGACAATTATCTTCAACAATAAGGTTTCATAAAGGGATATGCTGATAGAAACTTATACACAAAAATTGAAAATGATAAACTATTGATTATTGTTGTGTATGTTGATGACATCATTTTTGGAAGTAATGAAGAGTCCATGAGTTAGAAATTTTCTTCTGTTATGCAGCAAGAATTTGAAATTTCATTACTTGGGGAACTAACATATTTTATTGGCTTACAAGTGCAACAAGTAACAGATGGCATATTTCTATCACAAGCAAAATATCTTAAGCACATTCTGAAGAAGTATGGGATGAAAGAATGCAAACTTCTGAGTACTCCAATGGTAACTGGATGTAACCTTAGTTCTCATGATGATTCTCACATGGTGAATCAACCAGATTATAGATGCATCATTGGAAGTCTGCTTTATCTAATCGGGACAAGACCAGACATTATGCACACAGTTGGGATTGTTGGATAATTCCAAGCTAATCGAAAAGAGTCTCATCTTCAGGATGTAAAAAGAATATTAAAATATCTACAAGGGACTCAAGACTTTGGTCTATGGTATCCAAAGAATGTTGATCTTACTCTTCATGATTACACAGATGCGGATTGGGCTGGAAATGTTGATGATCGAAAAAAAACTAGTGGTGGTGCATTCTATATGGGGCCCCGATTGGTATCTTGGTTCAACAAGAAAAAAATTTCTATTGTCTTATCTACAACAAAAGCAGAATATGTGGCTTCCACATCATGTTGCACACAACTTCTTTGGATGATGTAGACATTACAATATATTCAAATCAAATGTTCACCTCCCATCTCCATTCTATGTTATAATATAAGCGCCATTAGTATCTCAAAAAATCTTGCTATGCATTCCAAGACCAAGAAAATTCCTATCAAGTATCACTTCCTACGTGAATAAGTGCTTGAACAAAAGGTTAAATTGGAGTATTTTCCCTCCAAAGAACAAGTTGTAGATATATTTACTAAACCTCTTCCCAGGGAAGCATTCGAATATCTCAGACAAAAGCTGGGAGTTGTCTCTGCCTCTCTTATCAAATATTCTTAATTTCAAAAGATTAAATTTGGTATGATGGTTTCTTAAAGGCGAATAGTGTATATATGCGAGTTTCTGTGCATAAAACCGCATATGGTTTTCGCTGACAAAAATTCTTTGGGTCAGATTTCAGAACATTTTGTGGTGATGTTGGGTAATATTTGTTGTTGTTCCAGTATTCATTTTACTGTACCTTTCTTTGATATTTATCTCCTTGATGAATATACTTTGATGAATCTGTTGTTGAAGGTGTTTAGGATTGACAAGCTTAGGGGGAGCACCTGCCTTGTTGAAAAGGATGCATTGTTGGAATTCTGATTGGTTTCTAATTTATGATCTCTCTCTTGAGATCTTTTGGTCCTGGATATAAAAAGTCATATCTGTCATTTGATGAAAAGGTCATGTTGAGACCTATGATGTAAAATTGTTATATTCAGTCATGTAAGGACTTGTTCAAATTTGTAAACCCACTTGTTTGGGTATACAAGTCAAATATGTAATTCCACTTGGTTGGATTATTGATGTAAGTATGAGTCCTTGGTGATAGGAAAGGTCATACTCGGTTGAGTTATAGAGTCATGTACTTCATTGAAAAATCTATGTGAAGATTCAACATGAACTCAGGGGGAGCATGGTCAATATAGTGCACATCAGATCTGCAGAGCTCTTCTTTCTACAAGGAAAGAGAAACCTTGTTTTGGGATTGATACGCCCTTTTCCCTTGATGTCAAAGGGGGAGACTATTTTGGTGTTTGAATAATGGTTATGATTAATGTATCTATCTGTTGTGGTGATCAAACACCATCATGGTTTCCATCAATTCCAATGGGGGAGATTGTTGGAAATATAATGCAATATGTTGTCCTTGATGGCAACCTACTTGATGAAGTTGTCCTTGATGTAAACCTACTTGATGAGTTTCCTTTTGATAAGCAACCTATTTGTTAAAGAAGTAAAAATGATGTTTCTACAGGTTAGTTCAGATGTGACAGAGAAAGGAATTCCAGTAAGTGCCAGAGAAATGAAACATGAAATATTTCTCAATGTATACGTATGTTTGATGAAGACAACCCGCATATGAAGGCAATGTATACGCTACTTGGTATACAGGCAACCCGCGTATACATCCAAAATTAGTATATATGCAGTTTTTATGATGAGAAGTCACGTATACATGCAGGCATGAATAATCCAAGTCGCGTATACCTTTTGTACTCTAAAATCATCATACAAAGGGGCATTACCATGGTTAATACCCCACAGTATTGAGCGTTGTATCGTCTATTTTATTTCATCCAGGAATACCATCGACACGTGTGGTTTTGGCTCATGGTATTGATAAAGGCTAATCCTATATAAGGAGATGAAGATCATAGTGCAAGGGTGTGCATGTGTAAGGGTTGTTACAAAATACTTCTCTCTGAAGTATATTTTCTTGGGATGACCTCTGTTTTATTAGTAGATTTGAATCTATGATGCACCCTTGGATACAATGATGGATCAAGATCTCTAGACTTGAAATGAGTATGTACTTGCATGATCTAATTATGCGATGTGTGAATTTAGGACCTGACGCATGGTTGCTGAAGTGAAGTAGATAAATCTGGGTAATTTTATAGATCTGCGTCTTTCTGCAGTAACAACATTTATAGATCTATATGCTAGTTCATCACAGTGAAAGAATGTATACACGCGCCTTTGTCTTAGCCAAAGCGCGTATGGAAGTCATAGTTTTTTGAAGCTTGCTGGAGAGGTTATATGTTTATTTACTAATGTATTTCTGTTGTCTGTCAATGAAGTCTTCATGTAGATCTGGGTTTATTGAATATTGTATATGCTGCTAAGTTGAATATGTAAAAATCTGATGAATAAGTGAGTAAATATGTTTAATGATGACTGACTGATTAAGGTTCTGCAATACTGAAAGGATATCTGATTGAAAGCCTCATATCTGGTTCTCAGACTAATCATATTCTGAAAATTCAGTATTCTCAAATCTATACATAGGTTGGTGTGAAGGAAAGCCCATATACACGCGAGATCAGTAAAGTGAAGTTGTGTATGTATTTTAAGATAATGAATTATCAGGGTTGAGATTGATTCTTCATACTGATTCTAATATTTGGGTTTATTACATTGTTCTATTTATAGTTATCTCACTGTCCTCATTGAAATTTGGGTTAATTTTATTGGTATTGATCTTTATGAAGTGTTGTGTTGAAGCCATGGGATCCAGTGTGAAAATTGATGAAACATGGTCTGTAGTGGTTCTGAGAGTTGAAGCCTTTAGTATGGAAGTAGAAGCTTCCTGCTAGTAGAAGCTTTTTTTCTTCTCAAGGGGTTAAAGTTTCCTTCCAGTATTGGCTGGTAAATGAGATCAGGGGGTTGGAGCTCCCTTCCAGTAGCAGCTGGAGAACGAGAGAAGGTTTCCGCCTTCTATAGGTAGATGCTTGCGTATTGATATGAGTCTGCATTAGTAAAATAATGTAAATTTTTTTCCATATAATAAATATTGAAGACAAGGACGACAATAACAGTGGTTTTCTCCTGAATTGGGTTTCCACCTTAAAATCCTGGTGTTCATGTGTATTTCTTATGTGTGATGATTTATTCTGTTCTTACTGCACATGAATTACTGCTCACTAAACATATGATGAATGAATGATGTGCCGATTTAATTAAAGAATTATCTTCATAATAAGATCTCTAGTCATACGCAATTTTGCTTAAGGATATCCGCGTGTATATGCTAGTTGGGTTCATTAAAGTCACGTATAGAAATTAGTAAGGAAAAGGTAAAAATTTCAAGTAAGCTATAATATTGATTCACCCCACCCCTCTCAATATTTTTCCCAACAATTGGTATCAGAGCAGGTCCTTCTGAAGAAGCTTAATCACTAGAAGGAAGATCAGCTAAGATGAGCAATCAAGATGGGACAACATTTATCAGGCCTCCTCTCTTTAATGAAAATAATTTAATCTTCTGGAAGACAAGGACAAGATCCTATCAGTTTCCGTCTCTTGGAGCAGATGTATGGGCTATAGTTTAAGGAGGTTATCAATATCCAGCTTCAATTCCAACAGATCCAGCCACAAGAAAGAACTATGAAACCAATGCAAAGACAATCAATGCATTATTGAGAATTTTGAATAAATCAGAATTTTTAAAAGTCATGCAGTTGAATACATCAAAGGAGATATGGGACAAAATAATTCTGAGCTATGAAGGTGATGCCAAGGTAAAAAGTGTTAAACTCCAAACTCTCAGAATTCAATATGAAAAACTCAAAATTCATAATGAGGAAAGCATTGCTAGTTTCTTTTTATGTCTAGATGATATTGTAAAACATATGAGAGATCTGGGTGAAACCATAACTGACACTACTCTATTAGAAAATATTTTAAGATCTCTAACTCTCAAATTCGAGTCAAAAGTGTCTGCTATTGAAGAGAATCTGGATCTACAAACTCTTACTATTGTTCAACTTCATGGGATTCTGACTGCATGTGAAATGAGGAAAGGAGGTCCATATGAAGTCAAAGAAGTTGTCTTTAGAGCTGCTGCAAAAGGAAAGGAAGTAGAAGAATAAGAAGGATCAAGGTATGTTTCAGAAGAAGATGAGATAAATTTTGGTTAAAAGCTACAACTTGGCACTGGAAGGTTTAGAGGTAAGCTTCCTTTTAAATGTTTTGCTTGTGGAAGAGTTGGTCATTATGCTGCTAAATTTCTCCATAAAGATAACTATGAAAAGCGAAAGGAAGTGGCAAAAGGAAATAAGAAACAGTTTATCAATAGAAAAATCTATTATACTCATGAAGATAGTGATGGTCTATCAAATAGTGAACAAGGAGAATCTGATCAAGATATTAGACTGCTCATGGATTTTGAAAAAGACTCTAGTGAGGCTAAAGATACTTTTATGGATGCTTTAGAAGAAAATGATTTTCTTGAAGAAATAAATCATCTCAAAATATTTTTGGAAGAAAAACAAATTTCCATAGATACTCTAAAGAATCAGCTTATAGAAAAGGAGAAGCCCAATGAGAAATTAGAATGTGAAATAGTAAGTCTAAGAAAGGAAATTGAGAAAGTGAAAACTTTAAATCTTAGATTTGATAAAGGATTTGAAACCTTAGATGAAATTATCAAGGTACAACGCTCTCCTCTTGTAAGGATAGGTCTTGGATATATTAGAGAATCCTCTCAGTCTTCAGTACCAAGCTATCTAAATGTAGCTAAGGCTAGCCCACAACATTTTTTCACTCAGCAAGAGAACAAAGAGATCACGTAGGTAAAACATGACCACTTCAATTCAAGGAAGAACAATAACATAAATATCAATCAGCAGGTAAACATAAATAGAAGTTTTCATGATTGCACAAATTTCTTCTTTAATGGACAATGTTTCTCATGTCATAATTTTGGTCATAAAGCTGTTCAATGTGTTGCATACAAAACCATCATGACTAGAGAAGCAAGAAAGAAAAGACATTAGAATGGAATAAAGAAGAATAATTATAACAAATTTTCTCCTCTTCAAAATGAAATTGAATTTTCTTATTGCAATAACTTTGGACATGAAAAATCTGAATGCAGGAGAAAACTTCAGCCAAAAGAGCATATACCTTTAGATTCCAAGGTATGGAGAAAGAAGGACTTACAGGTTGAAAGCTGTGGCATAAATTTATTTGCAGAAGGGGAAGAAAATAAATGGTACATTGATAGCAGATGCTCAAAACACATGATAGGTGATAAGAATAAACTCCTTTCATACAATACTCTAGAGAAGGAAAAGAATGTTACCTTTGGAAATGACTCTCCTGCTGTCATTAAAGGAAAGGGTTCTTTTTTCTAAAAGAAAATATGAAATATAACAATGTTATGTATGTGGATGGATTAAAGCATAACCTGTTAAGTGTGAGTCAAATGTGTGATCAAGGAAATGAAGTTGTCTTTAGTTTAAAATAATGTGTCGTACGTGAACTTGACACAGGAAAAGCGGTAATAAAAGGTTGCCAAGAGAAATGCTACTTAGGTAAATCTTCAGAAAATTGGCTAGGGCATAGAAGATTGGGACATTTGAGCTTCTCTCAAATAAGAAAATCTAGCAGACTCAAAGCTATTCATGATCTTCCCAGCATCACTATGCCTGAAATTACCATATGCAAATCATGCCAATTCAGTAAGAAAACTAGGGTGCAATTCTATGCCAAAGAAGGATCAGCAAGTAAGCCTCTTGAACTTATACATACTGATTTATGTGGAACTGTAAGGAAAATTCACCTCGTGGAGAACAATACTATATTCTATTTATTGATGACTTCTCTAGAATGTGTTGGATCGGTTTACTAAAACATAAAGATGAAGCATTTAAAAAATTTAAGATCTTCAAAGCTTTGGTTGAAAATGAACTAGATATAAAAATAAAATGTCTCAGATCTGACTGAGGAGGAGAATATATATCAGATGAATTCTTTGATTATGAACATCATGGCATAAAAAGACAGTTTTCCATAGTTTGAACCCCACAAAAAAATGGCGTGGCAGAAAGAATGAATAGAATAGTTCAACAGATGGCTCGTTCTATACTTGATGAATCTAGAACTCCTGATACCTTTTGGGGAGAAGCATCACATACCACAGTAAATATTCTTAACAAGGTTCATGTTCATGTGAACAGTGATAAAAATCCTTATGAGATATGGTATGGTAATCTTCCCACTGTAAAGCATTTTAGATTTTTTGGAAGCAAATGTTTTATCAAGAACAATGATGAAAAACTTGGTAAGTTTGAGCCTAGAGTAGATGAAGGAATATTTATTGGTTACTCTTCTATAAGTAAAGCATATAAATGTTACAATAAAATACTTCGGAAGTTTGTTGAATGTATTGATGTTGTCATTGATGAGTCTCTCACAACTCCTAAAAGGGAAATAACGAAAAAAAATGAAGATGATGATGATGTATGTTTTCTCTCATCAAATAACAACAATATAGAAGGAGAACCCAATGAAGCACCAGAAGAAAATATTTCTGAAAACGCTCCATCCAGGTATGTTCAAATAATCATCTAGAATCCCAAATTCTGGGAGAAAAGGGATCAACTATCCAAACAAGAAGAAATCTTGTACGATCCCGTAGCTATCTGGAATTTTTATCCACTATTGAACCACAAAATGTAGATCAAGCTAGTAAAAATGAATGTTGGATTCAAGCCATAGATGAAGAACTTGATCAGATTGAAAAGAATCATACATGGGAATTGGTTCCAAGACCTCATGGTAAAAATGTTATTGGAACAAAATGGATATTCAAAAACAAGTTAAATGCAAATGGAGATGTTATTAGAAACAAAGCTAGACTTGTTTGTAAAGGGTATGCTCAACAAGAAGGTATATACTTTGAAGAAACATTTTCTCCTGTAGCCAAACTTGAAGCCATAAGAATGTTTCTTGCTTTTTCAAGTTTTAAACAATTCAAAGTTTATCAAATGGATGTAAAATATGCTTTGCTCAATGGTGATCTAGAAGAATAATTTTATATAGAACAATCAGAAGGATTCATTCAGGGAAATTATGAAAAAATTGTTTGTAAACTCAAAAAGGTTTTATATGGTCTCAAACAGGCTCCTCGGGCATGGTACTATCGTCTTGACAAATATATTTAAAAATAAGGTTTCACAAAGGGATCTGCTCACAGTACCTTATACACAAAAATTGAAAATGATAAACTATTGATTATTGTTGTGTATGTTGATGAAATCATTTTTGGAAGTAATGAAGAGTCCATGAGTCAGAAATTTGCTTTTGTTATGCAGCAAGAGTTTGAAATGTCATTACTTGGGGAACTAACATATTTTCTTTTCTTACAAGTGCAACAAGCAACATATGGCATATTTCTATCACAATAAAAATATCTTAAGAAAATTTTGAAGAAGTATGGGATGGAAGACTGCAAACCTGTGAGTAATCCAATGGTAGCTGGATGTAACCTCAGTTCTCATGATGATTCTCCCATGGTGAATCAACCAGATTATAGATCCATGATTGGAATTATGATTTATCTAACCGGGACAAGACCAGACGTTATGCATGTAGTTGGGATTGTTGGGCGATTCCAAGCTAATCCAAAAGATTATCATCTTCAAGCTATACAAATAATATTCAAATATCTACAAGGGACTCAAGACTTTGGTCTATGGTATCCAAAGAATTTTGATCTTACTCTTCATGCTTACACAAATTTGGATTGGGCTAGAAATGTTGATGATTGAAAAATCACTAGCGGTGGTGCATTCTATATGGGACCCCGATTGGTATCTTGGTTCAACAAGAAACAAAGTTCTATTGCCTTATCTACATCAGCAGCAGAATATGTGGCTGTCACATCATGTTGCACACAACTTCTTTGGATGATGCAGACATTACAAGATATTCAAATCAAATGTTCACCTCACATCTCCATTATATGTGATAATACAAGTGCCATTAGTATCTCGAAAAATCCTGTTATGCATTTCAAGAACAAGAAAATTCCTATCAAATATCACTTCCTACGTGAACAAGTGCTTGAAAAAAAGGTTAAATTGGAGTATGTTCCCTCTAAAGAACAAGTTGCAGATATATTTACTAAACCTCTTCCGAGGGAGGCATTCAAATATCTCAGATAGAAGTTGGGATTTGGCTCTGCCTCTCTTATCAAATCTGCTTAATTTCATAAGATTAAATTCAGTAACTTGGTTCCATAAAGGCGAATCGTGTATACACACGAGTTTCTGTACATAAAACCATGTGTGGTTTTTGCTGACATAAATTCTTTGGGTCAGATTTCAGAACAGTCTGTGGTGTAGTTGGGTAATCTCTGTTGTTGTTCCAGTATTCATCTTATTGTATCTTTCTTTGATATTTATCTCCCTGATGAAGATGGTTTGATGAATTGGTTGTTGAAGGTGTTCAGGATGCATAAGCTTAGGAGGAGTGTTGGCATATGTTGTCCTTGATGGCAACCTACTTGATGAAGTTGATGGCAACCTACTTGATGAAATAAGATTGTTGGCAATATGATGCAGAGTGTTGTCCTTGATGGCAACCTACTTGATAAAGTTGATGACAACCTTCTTGATGAGTTAAAGGGGAGATTGTTGGCAATGTGATACAATGTGTTGACTTTGATGGAACCTTCTTAATGAAGTTTTTCATGATGGAAACTGACTTGATAAGTTGTTAATAATGTAAATCTGATGTATCTACAGATCAATTCAGAAGTAGCAGAAGAAAGGAACTCAAAAAGTGCCAAAAAAAAGTTGAACAAGGTATGTCACAAGGCATATTTGGGTTTGTTAAGGCGAAGTAGCGTATGCACGTGAAAAAATACGTGCCAAGTCACGTATGGCTATTTGCGCTCTAAATTTATAAATCCAGGGGTGTTACCATGGTATTGACCCATTGTATTGAGCGCTTGATTATCTATTTGATCCCGTCCAGGAATACCATCGGAAGTGGTGTGGTTTTGACTCATGGTATTGATAAAGGCTAAATCTATATAAGGAGAAGAAGATCATTGTGAAAGTGTGCATGAGTAAGGGTTGTGAATGAATAAATCTCTCTAAGGAATATCTGCATGGATGAACTCTGTTCTTGATTGATAGATCTGAATCTATGATGCACCAATGAAGAAAATGATGAAGAGGGATCTCTAGATCTGAAATGTATATGTATTTTCTGGATCTGTTTATGGAAGGTTTAGATCTGAGATGAGGCGAAGTACTTTATGAAGTAAAGGATGAAATCTGAGTTGTTTATCTGATCTGAAGAGCTACACAGTCCTGAAAAGTTACAGAAGTATACGCAGGTTCGCTTTAGTAAAAGCGCGTGTATACGCGGTTCTGCCTAAGGAAAAGCTCGTATGGGAAGATAGGGTTTTCTGAAGAATGCACAAAAGTATACACGGGTTGGTCTGCATGAAAGCGCATACATACACAGGATCAGTGAAGTAAAAACGCGTATGGAATCTAGGGTTTGCTGAAGTAAGTGGAATGAATTGCCTGATCTATTTTGCTGTTCTACTGTTATCTGTCAATGATGTATTCATACAGAACTGGGTTATTTGAATGATGAATATGTTGTTGATTATGTTAATTGAAGATCAAGTCATTGGTTGATTGGTTGATGACTCAATGAATGAATTGATGGGGCTGTAAGTTTCTGTTTGATGTTTGATGAGCTTAATTGTATGGAGTGGGTCGAGTCTGAAAATATGATGAAAAGTGGCCTACAAGATGTCTTGTATGGAAGCTGTTGGATCCAGTATGAAATTTGATGAAACGTGGTCCGCAGAGGTGCTGAAGGTCGAAGCCTTCAGTGAGGGGGTTGTAGTTCCCTTCTAGTGGTAGCTGGTAAACGAGTGTAGGGGGTAGTGGCTCCCTTCCAGGAGAGGCTGGTAAACAAGAGCAGGGGGTAGTGGCTCCCTTCCAGGAGAGGCTGGTAAGCGAGAGCAGGGGGTTGTAGCTCCCTTCCAGGAGAGGCTGGTAAACGAGAGAAGGTTGTAGCCTTCTGCAGGTGGGTGCCTGCGTGCTGGTATGAGTCTGTGCCAGTACATGGTTGTACGATGTTTTCTTTATAGTAAAATATTGAAGACTGAGATGATGGCAGCAGTGGTTTTCTCCTGACTTGGGTTTCCACCTTAAATCTTGGTGTTCATGTGTGTTGTTTATGTGTGATGGTTTATTCTGTTATTACTGCACATGCTTACTGCTAACTAAACATCTGATGAATAAATGATGCATAGATCTAAGTAAAGAATTAAATACATAATAATATCTCTGTATATACACGAGTTTTATAAAGGATATCCGCGTGTATACGCGAGTTGGTTTCAGGAAAGTAGCGTATGGGTTTTAAAGGAAGAAAAAGTATAAATTTTTGAGTATGCCCTAAATACTGATTCACCCCCCCCTCTCAGTATTTTTCCCAACAATTGGTATCAGAGAAGGTTCTTCTGCAGAAGCTTGATCGCTTGAAGGAGATCCGTCGCAATGGGAAGTCATGAAGGAGTATTGTCTCTAAAGCCACCTCTATTCAATGGAAGTAATCTGTTATTCTAGAAGATACGAACAAAAGCATATTTGCAAAGTCTTGGTGCAGAAGTATGGGCAATCGTGGAAGAAGGTTATCAGTATCCAACAAGTATTCCTACTGATGCAGCAGAAAGGAAGAACTATGAAATCAATGCCAAAGCATTCAATGTTTTATTAGGAAGCATGTATGAACCAGAATTTTCTAAAGTGATGCAGCTAAATTCAACAAAAGAAATATGGGACAAAATCATTCTAAGCTATGAAGGAGATACAAAGGTAAATAATGCAAAAGTCCAAACTCTCAGAATTGAATATGAAAATTTAAGGATGCATAGTGATGAGAGTATTGCCAGTTTCTTTTTACGTCTAGATGATATTGTAAATCGTATGAGAAGTTTGGGTGAAACCATAACCAATACTACTCTGGTGGAAAAAGTCTTAAGATCTTTGACTTCAAAATTTGAGTCAAAAGTATCAGCTATTGAAGAAAGGAAAGATCTGCAAACTCTTACTATTGTTCAACTACATGGTATTCTAACTGCTTTTGAAATGCGAAAAGAAGGTCTCTCTCAAAACAGAGAAGTTGCCTTTAAGGCATGTGCAAAAGGAAAAGAAAAGGAAGTTGTCAAGGAATCAAGTTATATATCAGAAGAAGAAGAATCAAATTTTGTGAGAAGACTTCAACCAGGTACTGGAAGATTCAAAGGTAAGCTTCCCTTCAAGTGTTTTACTTGTGGAAGAATTGTTCATTATGTTGCTAAATGTCCTTATGAATAAAATCATGATAAAGGGAAACGATTCGAAAATGGAAAGAGTTATTATACAAATGAAGATAATAATGAAATGTCAAGTGAAGATGAAGAAGATTCTGACCAAGATCTGAAAGTCCTCATGGCAAGGAAGCAAAAGAAGAAGGCTACTCAAAGAAAGAAGATACCTCAGAAAACATGTGCAGCAGAAAATGAAGAAGAGGAAACATGTATTGATTATTGTTCTTGTGATCCACTTTCTTGTGCATGCAATGATGAAGATAGTGAAAGTAACAATATAAGTCTAGAAGCAAATCTCAAGATCAATGATGAAAGTAATTATTGGGATCAATTTAAAAGGAAGGAATCTATCTACAAAGATGTGATCTCTAGAATGAATGAAAATATAGAAATACAAAATGGACAGATAGACAAGTATCAAAAGTTGTACGTTTATGCAACCAATCGAAGTGAAAAACTTGAAGCAGAAATCATCTGTCTAGAAGCAGATCTCGAAACATCAAATAAGAAGAATGAGGAACCTCTACAATCATTTGAAAATGAAGAACTTGAAGCGGAAATCATCTCTCTAAAAGTAGATCTTGAAGCATCAAATAAGAAGAATGAAGAACTTCTACAAATTTTTGAAGAACAAGAAAATGGGTCAAGAAAGAAGAAATTTTAAAACTGAATGATCAAGTAGAAGAAGGAAGAAGGGTCGAAGAAAGTATGATGAAGCAATGCCAAAAATTGGAGGTTGAGGTAAACATTCTAAGAGGTAAATTAGAAGAAAAGGATAAACTCTTGAGGTTTCAAGATAGTACTAAGGTTCTGGACAATATTCTTAGTAGTCAAAGGTTTCCTTCTGTTAAATTTGGTCTTGGTTTTCATGAAACTGTTAAAGGAGAATCTAGTTCACAAGGAAGTGCTAAAGATTCAAAGGATATCAATGCAAAACCTGAAGTGTTGGAAGAAACAAAAGGTCAACCAACAATCATGAACTCTCAAAAGAAATCATTCCCTCCTTTGTTCAATAATGTTGAATGCTTTAAATGTCACAATTATGGGCATGTTGCAGCCAATTGCAGAAGCAGATCATTTCAGTCACAAACAAACAAATTCTACACAGAAAGGTACTCTGGTTTCTTTAAGGGATATTGTTTTTCATGCAGCAAGTATGGTCATAAAGCAGCTGATTGCAATAGAAGAAAGAATAGAAAAACACTTTATGATCCCTATGCTTATTTTTTTGGTCATGTAAAATTTTATGCTTGTAACAAGTATGGACATGTGGAAAAGGAGTGCAAGATGAACAGATTTGAGAAATTGGATAATTTCTAGTACACAATAAGAAGTTTCAAGCAAAGCTGGAAAAAGAAAGAGGATCGGTCAGAAACGTATGGAATATTGACCCTACTGCAGTCATCCGCTTATAAAGCTTACTTCACATAATGACTACAGAAGTGATGTGAGATACATTATAGGAATCAGTAATGTATCATCACAGGGGGAGAAATGTATGATGATTCCCATGGTTGTTTTGGTAATTCTAGTTATGTTTATTTCTGACAGTGCATCTGATGTGAAGAAGACAGGTACAGGTGGTACAATTTCAGGGGGAGATGAAGTTGTGGAAATTTTCAGTATTTCACTTTCCATACGCGGGTTTAGTGAACAAAAGCCGCATATACACGCAAGTTCCTTTGGAGAAAGAAGCGTATGCTTTTCTGTTAAAGAAAACAGTGATTCAGCTACAGGTTCAGGGGGAGCATTAGTCTAACTACTAATGATTGCATTGTTGGCATTGTATCTTCTTATTCCTTAGTTCTCTTAATACTTATGCTCAAATGATACATGGTTTCTTATGATGAGATTATGAATGAACCCTGATTGCTTTTTGATGAAGAATATCTTTTGTTTCACACATGGATAAGTTGGAAGTCTTATGATTCAGAGATAAGAATAGATCATGCAGAATTTGTTGCTATGGTTGAGACCTTTTTTCCTACGCATATTACATCATGATGAATCTTGAAGATCTTGGTGATATCGGATCACATGGATGATTGCTTAATACATATTTTCTATTGAAGAAGTTGTTTTGGTCTGATAATTCCTCTTGGAAAGAATATGATGTTGCAAAGAGTCTGAAGGCTTGGTTACTAATGTGCTTATGCTACAACTATTGGATGACACTTGAAAACTCAACTACATTGTCCTATCTTTCTTCTCTCATATATTCCAGGGAAGCGTTCGAATATCTCAGACAAAAGTTGAGAATAGTCTCTGTCATGTAGAGGATCAGAACTGATTAAATTTCAGAAGATTAAGTTGGATACGTGGATTTCCTGAAAGACAATCGCGTATATATGCGAGTTCATACACAGAAAACCGCGTATGGGTATTTGCTGACAAAATTCTTCTGGTTCAACATTCTTTCAGCACAACTGCTGTACTATTTGGTATCTCTGGTGGTGTTCTAGTTTTCATAATTCTGTTTCATTCTCTGATATTGTTGATGAAGATGCCTTGATGATTTGCTGTTGAAAGTGTTCAGGATGCACAAGCTAAGGGGGAGCATTGGTCATGTGGAAAGGATGCATTGTTGGCATTCTCTTGATTCGCTGTGATCTGATCTCATGATTGAGATTCCTTGATCTTGATTATAAAAAGTCATATTTGTAATTTGATGAAAAGGTCATGTTGAGACCTATGATGTAAAATTGTAACATTCAGTCATGTAAGGACTTGTTCAAATGTGTAAACTCACTTGGTTGGGTACTTGAAGTCAAATTTGTAAACCCACTTGGTTGGGTAGTTGAGTCAAAATGTGTAAACCCACTTGGTTGGGTACTTGAGTCACATATGTAAATCCACTTGGTTGGATCATCGATGTAAGTATGAGTCCTTGGTGATAGGAAAGGTCATAGAGTCATGTACTTCATTGAAAAAATATGTTTGAAGATTCAGCATGAACTCAGGGGGAGCATGGTAACTTCAATGCACATCAGATCTACAGAGCTCTTCTTTCTACATGAGGAGAAAAACCTTGTTTTGGTTTTCATTTGCCCTTTGCCCTTGATGTCAAAGGGGGAGAGTAACATGGTGTTTGAATAAGGGGAGAGCATCATGGTGTTTGCATAATGGTTATATTCAATGTATCTATCTGTTGTGATGATCAAACACCATCATGGTTGCCATCAAATCCAAAGGGGGAGATTGTTGGCATATGTTGTCCTTGATGGAAACCTACTTGATGAAGTTGATGGTAACCTACTTGATGAAATAATATTGTTGGAAATATGATGCAGAGTGTTGTCCTTGATGGAAACCTACTCGATAAAGTTGATGACAACCTTCTTGATGAGTTAAAGAGGATATTGTTGGCAATGTGATCCAATGTGTTGACTTTGATGGAACCTGCTTAATGAAGTTGTTCGTGATGGAAACTGATTTGATGAGTTGTTAATCTGATGTATCTACAGATCAGTTCAAAAGTAGCAGAAGAAAGGAATCCAGAAAGTGCCAGAATAATGATAAATAAGCTATGCTACAAAGAATATGTAGGTTTGTTAAGGTGAAGTAGCGTATGCACGCGGAAAAGTACGTGCCAAGTCGCATATGCCAATTTTCTCTCTAAATTTAGAATACCAAGGGGTGTTACCATGGTATTGGCCCATTGTATTGAGCGCTGGAATATCTATTTGATCCCGTCCAGGAATACCATCGGAAGTTGTGTGGTTTTGACTCATGGTATTGATAAAGGCTAAATCTATATAAGGAGAAGAAGATCATTGTGCAAGTGTGTGCATGAGTAAGGGTTGTGAATGAATAAATCTCTCTAAGGAATATCTGCATGGATGAACTCTGTTCTTGATTGATAGATCTGAATCTATGATGCACCAATGAAGAAAATGATGAAGAGGGATCTCTAGATCTGAAATGTATATGTATTTTCTGGATCTGTTTATGGAAGGTTTAGATCTGAGATGAGGCGAAATACTTTCTGAAGTAAAGGATGAAATCTGAGTTGTTTATCTAATCTGAAGAGCTGCACAGTCCTGAAAAGTTACAGAAGTATACGCAGGTTCGCTTTAGTAAAAGCGCGTGTATACGCGGGTCTGCCTAAGGAAAAGCATGTATGGGAAGATAGGGTTTTCTGAAGAATGCATAGAAGTATACGCGGGTTGGTCTACATGAAAGCGCGTACATACGCAGGTTCAGTGAAGTAAAAGCGCGTATGGAATCTAGGGTTTGCTGAAGTAAGTGGAATGAAATGCCTGATCTATTTTGTTGTTCTACTGTTATCTGTCAATGATGTATTCATACAGAATTGGGTTATTTGAATGATGAATATGTTGCTGATTATGTTAATTGAAGATAAAGTCATTGGTTGATTGGTTGATGACTCAATGAATGAATTGATGGGGCTGTAAGTTTCTATTTGATTTTTGATGAGCTTAATTGTATGGAGTGGGTCGAGTCTGAAAATATGATGAAAAGTGGCCTAGAAGATGTGTTGTATGGAAGTTGTTGGATCCAGTATGAAAATTGATGAAACGTGGTCCGCAGAGGTGCTGAAGGTCGAAGCCTTTAGTGAGGGGGTTGTAGCTCCCTTCCAATGGTAGCTAGTAAACGAGTGCAGGGGGTAGTGGCTCCCTTCCAGGAGAGGCTGGTAAACAAGAGCAGGGGGTAGTGGCTCCCTTCCAGGAGAGGCTAGTAAACGAGAGCAGGGGGTTGTAGCTCCCTTCCAGGAGAGGCTGGTAAATGAGAGAAGGTTGCAGCCTTCTGCAGGTGGGTGCCTGCGTGCTGGTATGATTCTGCACCAGTACATGGTTGTATGATGTTTTCTTTATAATAAAATATTGAAGACTGAGACGACAGCAGCGGTGGTTTTCTCCCGACTTGGGTTTCCACGTTAAATCCTGGTGTTCATGTGTGTTGTTTATGTGTGATGGTTTATTCTGTTATTACTGCACATGCTTACTGCTAAATAAACATCTGATGGATAAATGATGCATAGATCTAAGTAAAGAATTAAATACATAATAAGATCTCTGTATATACGTGAGTTTTATAAAGGATATCCGCGTGTATACGGGAGTTGGTTTCAGGAAAGTAGCGTATGGGTTTTAAAGGAAGAAAAAGTATAAAGTTTTGAGCATGCCCTAGATACTGATTCACCGCCCCCCCCCCTCTCAGTATTTTTCCCAACAAGGAGCACCTGCCTTGTTGAAAAGGATGCATTGTTTCATTCTGATTGGCTTCTGATTTATGATCTCTCTCTTGAGATCTTTTGGTCCTGATTATAAAAATTCATATATGTAATCTGATGAAAAGGTCATGTTGAGACCTATGATGTAAAATTGTTATATTCAGTCATGTAAGGACTTGCTCAAATTTTTAAACCCACTTGGTTGGGTAGTTGAGTCAAATATGTAATTCCACTTGGTTGGATCATTGATGAAAGTATGAGTCCTTGGTGATAGGAAAGGTCATACTCGGTTGAGTTATAGAGTCATGTACTTGATTGAAAAATCTATCTGAAGATTCAGCATGAACTCAGGGGGAGCATGGTCAATATAGTGCACATCAGATCTGCAGATCTTTTCTTTCTACAACGAAAGAGAAACCTTATTTCAGTATTGTTATGCCCTTTACCCTTGATGTCAAAGGGGGAGAGTATTTTGGTTTTTGAATAATGGTTATGATTAATGTATCTATATGTTGTGGTGATCAAACACCATCATGGTTTCCATAAAGTCGAAAGGGGGAGATTGTTGGCCATATGATGCAATATGTTGTCCTTGATGGCAACCTACTTGATGAAGTCGTCCTTAATGGAAGCCTACTTGATGAGTTTCCTTTTGATAAACAACCTATTTGTTAAAGAAGTAAAAATGATGTTTCTACAGGTTAGTTTAGATGTGACAGAGAAAGGAATTCCAGTAAGTGCTAGAGAAATGAAACAGGAAATATTTCTCAATGTATACGCAGGTTTGATGAAGGCAACCCACATATGAAGGCAATGTGTATGCTACTTGGTATACATGCAACCCGCGTATGCATCCAAAATTAGTATATACACAGTTTTTATGAATAGAAGTTGCGTATACACGCGGGTATGAATAATTCAAGTCCGGTATACGTTTTGCGCTCTAAAATTATGATACCAAGGGGCATTACCATGGTATTATCCCACATTATTGAGTGTTGTATCATCTATTTGGTTTTGTCCAGAAATACCAACGACACTTGTGTGGTTTTGGCTCATGGTATTGATAAAGGCTAATCCTATTTATGGAGAAGAAGATCATAGTGCAAGGGTGTGCATCTGTAAGGGCTATTATTGAATACTTTTCTTTGAAGTATATATACATGGGATGAACTTTGTTTTATTGGTAGATCTGAATCTATGATGCACCCTTGGATACAATGATGGATCAGGATCTCTAGACCTGAAATGACTATGTACTTGCATGATCTAATTATGTGATGTGTGAATCTGGGACCTGGTTCATGGTTGCTGAAGTGAAGTAAAGAAATTTGGGTAAGTTTATAGATCTGAATCTTTCTGCAGTAACAAAATTTATAGATCTATACGCTACTTCGTCACAGTGAAAGCGCGTATACACTCGGCTTTCTCTCAGCCAAAGCCCATATGGAAGTCAGGGTTTTCTGAATCTTGGTGCAGAGGTTATCTGTTTATTTACTAATGTATTTCTATTGTCTGTCAATGAAGTCTTCATGTAGATCTAGGTTTCTTGAATACTGTATATGCTGCTAAGTTGAATATGTACAAATATGATCAATAAGTGAGTAAATATGTTTAATGATGACTGAATGATTAAGGATTCTGCAATACTGAAAATATATCTGACTGAAAACCTCAGATTTGGTTCTGAGACTGATCATATTCTGAAAATTCAATATTCTCAGATCTATACGCAGTTTGGTGTGAAGGAAAGAGTGTATACACGCGGGATGAGTAAAGTGAAGTGGCGTATGTATTTTAAGATAATGAATGATCAGGGTTGAGATTGATTCTGCATACTGATTCTGATATCTGGGTTTATTACTATGTTCTGGTTATAGTGATCTCACTGTTCTGATTGAAATTTGGGTTAAGTTTATTGGTGTTGATCTTTATGAAGTGCTGTGTTGAAGCTGTGAGATCTAGTGTGAAAATTGATGAAACGTGGTATGTAGTGGTTCTGAGGGTTGAAGCCTTCAGCATGGAAGTAGAAGCTTCGTGCCAGTAAAAGTGGGTGTTCTGGTCAAGGGGTTGAAGCTCCCTTCCAGTAGTGGCCAGTAAACGAGATTAGGGGGTTAGAGCTCCCTTCCAGTAGCAGCTAGAGAACGAGAGAATGTTGCAGCCTTTTGCAGGTAGATGCCTACGTACTGATATGAGTCTACACCAATACAATAATGTAAGCACTTTTCCATATAATAAATATTTAAGACAGAGACGACAACAATGGTGGTTTTCTCCTGAATTGGGTTTCCACCTTAAAATCCTAGTGTTCATGTGTATTGCTTATGTGTGATGATTTATTATGTTCTTGCTGCACATGAATTATTTCTTACTAAACATCTGATGAATGAATGATGCAAATATTTAAGTAAATAATTATTTTCATAATAATATCTCTAGTCATACGCAAGTTTGCTTAAGGATATCTGCGTGTATACACTAGTTGGGTTCATTAAAGTCGCGTATAGAAATCAGTAAGGAAAAGGTAAAAGTTTTAAGTAAGTTATAAATACTGATTCACCCCCCCCCCCTCTCAGTATTTTTCCCAACACCTAATCCCACGGATTCATGACCTTCTGGATCAAATCAAAGGGGCGAAATATTTCAGCAAGATCGAATTGAAGTCTGGGTATCACCACGTACCAATCGAAACCTCTGATTTGTGGAAGACCTTATTCAAAGCCAAGGAGGGCCTTTTTGAATGGCTGGTCATGCCTTTCGGGTTGAGGAATGCTCCCATAACCTTCATGAGGCTGATGGGAGACATCTTACGGCCATTCACCAACTCGTTAGTAGTACTATACTTGGATGACATCCTGATCTTCAGCCAGACTTGGGAAGAGCACCTCCAACACATCCGATAGGTCCTCCAATCACTGCAACAACACAAGTTGTGTGCCTTTGGAGAAGTGAACTTTTGACATAACCTTGTTTCAATATTTGCGATACATTATTGATAAATGGGGGGTGCATGTGGATCCAACCAAGATCGAAGTAATTCAAGATTGTCCAGCCCCAACCACTCTAATAGAGCTTTGCAACTTTCTGGGTCTTGCTAATTTATACCGCAAGTTCGTGTTGGGATTCTCTCATATCACTTGGCCCTTGATTCAAGTCACCAATGGGGGAGCGAAAGAAATTTTTTTTGGTTGGAATCTCAATAGAAGGTGTTCATAGAATTGAAACATCCCCTCTCCTCTGCCCTAGTGGTCACATTACCATACTTTCAACAACCATTTGAGATCGAGACAGATGCATCTGACTATGCTATTGGGGTAGTTCTTACTCAACAGGGGCATCCAATGGCATATCATAGTGAGACACTGTCCAACACAGTCTGCAAGTATCCCACTTATGACAAAGAAATGTATTCCATTGTGTAGGCTTTCCCACAATTGAAGAATTACATTTTGGGGAAGGAAACAATCATCCACACAGACCACTGACCCCTGCAGTTCATACAGACACAAGGGAAGTTGCAGAATGATTGCCATCAAAAGTGGTCCACATATCTACAACAATTTCATTTGAACATCAAGTACAAGAAGGGCAACACTAATAATGATGAAAACTGCTTAAGCAGACCACCAATCATGGCACTAACCATAGTTCTCAACTCTTGTGGGCACGAGACTTCTGGTTGGCCACTTCTCTACAAGAGTGATCTGGAATTCAGCCACACATACAAGACACTCTTGAAGGGTACACAAGTTCCAAATTTTCACCTCCAGGATGCACTCCTATGTTACCTGGGCCACCTTTGTGTTCCTTCAAGCGAGCGTGCCAAGATGATTTGGGAATCACACTACAGTCGAGTAATTGGGCATTTCTAGGTCGAGAAAATAGTGGCAATACTGCAGAAGTATTTATATCGTCCTAACCTTCGACAGGATGTTGGGAAGTACATCAGATCCTGCACTTCTTACGTCATTGCCAAATCGACCATCAAGAAGCAAGGCCTCTATAATCCACTACCTACGCCTAGTCGACCTTGGGAATCCATCTCCATGGATTACATGTCTGGACTTCCTTCTAATAAGCATGGAAACGACTGTGTTTGCATGGTCGTCGACAGATTCTTGATGATGGCCATTATGTTGGCCTGCCAGAAGAATATCACAATAAAAGACACTACTAAACTCTTCTTTGAATGAGTGTGGGTGCACTTTGGATCCCACAGTCTATCATCTCAAACTGGAACAGCCCATTCCTCAGCACATTTTGGTCTAGCCTCTGGTCAATGATGGACACCAACCTCACCAAGTCCAGAGCTTTCCATCCCCAAACTGATGGCCAGATAAAGGTCATCAACATGATGATTGTACACATTATGTGCATGTACAATTCAAAGCATCCACGCACATGGGATGAGAGTCTTTCCTATGTACAACACAGTTATAACCAGGCTCTCCATAGCTCAACCAGACACAGCCCCTTTTAGGTGGGCTTGGGGTTCCAGCCACTATGTCCCATTGACGTAGCCATGCTATTTGCGGCTACTTAGGCTGATTCGGCTCATTCCATTCTGAAGCTGACAAATTGAAAAACTTCATTGAGCACATTTAGCACATCTCCCAATAGGTTCATGAAATATTGGACAGAGCCAATGCCAAGCACAAGCAACGATATGATCAAAATCGGGTGCCACACAACTTCCAGGTGGGCGACAAAGTGTGGCTACATTTGCAAAAGGATCACCTCACTCGACCCCAGTGCAAGATTTTACCACTACGATATGGGTCATACACCATCAACAAGGATGTAGGGAACAATTCCTTCGAGCTCAGTATTCCACCATTCCTTGGTTTGCACCGAGTATTCAATGTGGACCACCTTATTCCCTACTTCCCACCTCTAGTAGACACCTCCGACATTGTAGAAAAACTCACACCAATAGAGTTAAACCCAAACTGCATGGAACAACCCACCACAGATTGTATCATGGACATACAAATCAAGAAAAATTGTCAGCAGAAGATCCAATTGTATTGGGTTGTCAAAGCTAGCCAACTCCTGCACCAAGGCAAGTGGTTCACCAAGGATGAAGCTCAGCAGAAGTTTCCTCATCTCATAGAGGAACTCAACATAATGGGGACCATTGCTTCCTAAGGTGGGAGGAATGACCCAGGTGGATATTGGTGGCCACCCGCCTATTCCACTTGGGGCTCCATCATTGTTTCTTTCAGTTTTTTAGTTTCCTTAATTATAACATTGTTTACTATTTTTAGCAGTTTTTGAGGTCCTGAACTTCTAGAGACGTTTTGAGGCCCTAAACGACGTTTTTTGGGAAAATCGGGTGCGACATGGGTTATAGATCAATGTTTCTTAATCAAAAGTTCTAGTCCTCGGATAGATCTATAACAAGGTATGGTGCGTGTTAAACAAAGATCGTATGCCAAAGTTACATTCCCAGGAAGTTGATGTACCAATTTACCCATACAAGGCCCATATTTTTGGCGCTTCATCTCCTAGGGTTAGCTTTTTAGATTTTTAGGGTTTTCCATTGTTTCTCAATATTAAATAGGTCCTCAAGCCTCATTGTAACATAGTTCAGAGGCCTATAGCCACCACATCTCTTCTCAGAGATAAGCTACTAGTGCCCTAGCTAGTTTATTTCCATTATGTCTGTAAACAAATTTCAGTTATTTGATATTAATGAAGTGAGAGTTATTTTCGCTGCATTTTTTATTTATGGTTATATGTATATTATGTTGCATTCCTGCATAAATCTGGATCACTTATCTCTGAGAAGAGATGTGGCAGCTAGAGGCTCATGAACTCTGTTACAATGAGGCTCGAGGGCCTATTTATTATTGAGATACAAACGAAAATCCCAAACATCCAAAAACCTAACCCTAGGAGACGAAGCACCAAACTATGGACCCCGTTTGGGTAAATTGGTACATCAACTTCCCAAGGACGTAACTTTTGCATACGATCTTTGTTTTACACGCACAATACCTCGTTAGAAAGATCTATCCGTGAACTACAACTTTTGATGTGAGAAAAATGAAAGGAAATTCCATGTTGCTCCTGGTTTTCCAGAAAAACATCGTTTAGGGCCTAAAAATGGCTCCAGAAGTTCAGGACCCAAAAAAATGCTAAAAATAGTAAATTGTGCTACAATTAAGGAAATTGGAAAAACTGAAAGAAAAAATGGTGGGGCCCTAAGTGGAATAGGTGGGTGGCCACCAATATCCCTCTGGATCATTCCTCCCCCCTTAGGAAGCAATGGTCCCCATTGCGTTGAGTTCCTCCATGAGATGAGGAAACTTCTGCTAAACTTGGTCCCTAGTGAACCACTTGCCTTGGTGTAGGAGTTGTCCGGCTTTAACAACCCGATACAGTTGGATCTTCTATTGGCGAGTGTTCTTGATTTACATATCCATGATACGATTTGTGGTGGTATTTTCCATGCAGTATGGGTTTAACTCTATTGGTGTGAGTTGTTTTGCAATGTCGGATGTGTCCAGTAGAGGTGGGAAGTAGGACCGAAGGCGGTCCACATTGAACATTGGGTGTATACCAAGGAATGGTGGAATAATGAGCTCGAATTTATTGGCCCATGCAACCTTGGTGATGGTGTACGACACATATCAAAGTGAGGAGCCTGTTTGAGAACATATAAAGCCTTTTTGAGTTTACAAAAAAGTTTTTCATCATTTCCTAGAATGAATCCTTCTGGTTGTTCTATATAAAATTCTTCTTCTAGATCACCATTGAGGAAAGTAAATTTTACATCCATTTGATAAAATTTGAATTGTTGAAAACTTGAAAAATCAAATGTAGCCACACTTTGTCGCTCACCTGGAAGTTGTGGGGCACCTGATGTTGATCATGTTGTTGCTTTAACTTAGAATTGGCTCTGTCCAATATGTCATGAACCTGTTGTTGGATGTTCTCAATGAATTTTTTCACTTTGTCAGCTTCAGACTGGACATGAGCCGAATCAACCTGAGTAGCCACAAATGGCATGGTTTACGTGAATGGGACATAGTGGTTGTAATTCCAAGCCCACCTAAAAGGGGTTGTGGTCAGTTGAGCTGTGGAGAGACCGGTTATAATGATGTTGTACATAGGGAAGGATCTCATCCCATGTGCTTGGATGCGTTGAATTTTACTTGTGCAGAATGTGTACGATCATCCTGCTGACGACCTCTGTCTGGCCATCATTTTGGGGATGGAAAGTTGTGGACTTGGTGAGATTGGTGTCAAGCATTAACCATAGGATGGACCAAAATGTGCCTAGGAACCTGTTGTCCTGATCTAAGATGATATACTATGGGATCCCAAAGTGCACCCACACTTGTTCAAAGAAGATTTTAGCAGTGGCTTTTGCTGTGATATTCTTCTTGTAGGCCACCATAATGGCTATCTTTGAGAATCTATCGACGACCAGGAAAACACAGTCATTTCCATGCTTAGTAGAAGGAAGGCCCAACATGTAATCAATGGAGATGGATTTCCAAGGTCGACTAGGGGTAGGTAGCGGAGTATAGAGGCCTTGTTTCTTGATGGTCGATTTGGAAATGGCACAAGAAGTGCAGGATCTGATGTACTTCCCGACGTCTTTTCCAAGGTTCAACCAATAAAATTACTTCTATAGTAATACCATTATTTTCTCGACCCTATAATGCCCAGCAACCTGGCTGTCATGCACTTCCCAAATCATCTTGGCACGCTCGCTTGAAGGAACAAAAAGGTGTCCCAGGTGACATAACAATGCATCCTAGAGGTGAAAATTTGGAACTTGTGTACCCTCCAAGAGTATATTTTATGTGGGGCAGAAGTCCTAATCGCTCTTGTAGAGAAGCTACCAATCAGAAGTCTCATGCCCACAAGAGTTGAGAATGGTGGTTATCACCATGATCGGTGGTCGGCTAAGGCAGTTTACAACATTATTAATGATTCCCTTCTTGTACTTGATGTTCAAATGAAACTATTGCAAATATTTGGACCAATTTTGATGGTGATCGTTCTGCAACTTCCCTCGTGTTTGTATGAACTACAGGGGTTGGTGGTCTATGTGAATGACTGTTTCCTTCCCTAAAATGTAATTCTTCCATTGTCATCAAGCCTGTGATATGTCATTGGATGCCCCTGTTGAGTAAGAACTACCCCAATATCATAGTTAGAGGCATCCGTCTCGATCTCAAATGTTTTTTTCAAGTCTGGTAATGTTAGAACTGGGGCAGAGCAGATGTGATGGTTCAATTCTACAAACACATTTTGTTGAGATTTCGACCAAAATAATTTTTCTTTCGCTCCTCTCTTGGTGGCTTGACTCAAAGGCCAAGTGATATGAGAGAATCCCAACATGAACCTACAGTAGAAATTAGTAACACCCAAAAAGCTACAAAGTTCTGTTAGAGTGGTTGGGACTGACCAATCCTGAATGACTTGGATCTTGTCTGGATCCACATGCACCCCTCGGTCATCAATAAAGTATCCCAGATACTAAACTTGGGTCACTCAAAAAGTGAAATTCTCCAAATTGGCACACAACTTGTGTTGCCGCAGTGTTTGGAGGACCTGTATGGTGGAGGTGCTCTTCCGAAATCTGGCTAAATATCAAGATGTCATCCAAGTACACTACTACAAATTATTTGGCGAATAGCTGCAATATGTTTTCCATTAGCCTCATGAAGGTTGTGGGAGTATTCGTCATCCCAAAAGGCATGGCCAAACATTTGAAAAGGCCCTCCTTGGATTTGATGGCAATATTCCACACATGAGAGGGTTTGATTGGTACTTTGTGATACCCGGAATTCAAGTTGATCTTGCTAAAATATTTCACCCCTTTGAGTTTATCCAGAAGGTCATAAATCCATGGGATCGGGTACCTATTCCGGACAGTGATCTTGTTCAACGTCTGATAGTCAATACAGAGTCTCCAAGTCCCATCCTTCTTCTGCACCAACACGATCAGGCTCCCACAGGGCGATGAACTCGGCAGAATGTGACCCTTCTGTAGCAACTCCTGAGTCTACCTCTTGATTTCATCTTTCTCTATAATAGAGCGCCGATAGATAGCTCCATTAGGCTGAGGTGCATCTGGGATTAGATCGATGGGGTATATGCCCTGATAGTGCAGAGGCACCCCTGTGGGTGAGGTGAAGATGTCCCCATACTCCTCCGCAACCTTGTCCATTTGTTGTTGTCGTGTGGAGGAGCCCTATCTAGAGGTTATGGCCATAGTCTTCTTCTTTCCCTGAGGGAGGATCATCAAGAAAAAAAATTCCCAGTTTTGGAAATGAGCTTACTAGATTGCGTTGCATTAATGAAAGAGATAGAAACATGTGGTTGTACCTCTGGTATCATGTACAACTTATTGGACAAAGTAACAATAATAGTGTGAGGCTAGGACTCACACACAACATGTCACTTCCACAAGTATGGTTGGCCTAATAATACATCACAAACATCAAGAGGAGCAATGTCACATAATACCTCATCCGTGAAGGGCTTGATGTTGTAGGGAAGGCAACATTGTTGGCTGACATGGAGATTCCATCCTTGGTGAAGCCACCCGATGGTGTACAACTGTGGGTGTGCTATGGTCGGAAGGCCCAAACGCTTCGCCACCTCTGGTGAAATGAGCTTCTTTTGGCTCCTGTTATCACTCAGATTTTCCTTGAATTTGTTAAAAGAGGAAAGGGGTCTGAGGTAACCACAAACCAATCTTTTAAGTACAGAATCTAGCCAATCTGTACCCAGAGAGGGCTCTCTCTATAAAATTTAGCTTTGTTTTAGAAAATATTAGGCTACTTATAAAGTCCAAGGGTTTTTTTTGAATTTGGGTGGTGGAATTCGATAGCTGAGGGCAAGATTGAGTAGTTCAGGCCATTGGGCTATGGAGTCAAAAGGATGGCTTTACTGGATTAAGTTTCTAGACAAAAGATGGCTTCACAGGGCAAGATAATCAAACAGGGAACAATTATGGATCTTAAATCAATGGAATGGATTTAAAATGGATGAAAGGAAATTAAAAATATCTCAATACATTCAAAGAGGAAAATTGAGTGATTATCAATAAAGAGCAATTAATAATTCTTTATTGAATAACTAAAATGTTTAAACTAGAAAAATAGAAGCAAATAAGAATTCACTGTTTAAAACCAGTTTAGAAGAAAACATTTAGAATAAAAATGATTGAAATCAGATTACACTTAAGTACCTTCTGATTTATTCCTTTTCATTAGTCATTCAGAAATGAAACACAATGATATAATAAACAGATATAAAGACTTTAAAACACAAGGAAAAGATGACTTATTGATCCGTAGTCTGACACATGAATCCTGTAAAAAGTCTTTCGCTTCAATTCATCATCTAGCTTAGCCACAAAAAGTTTCTCCAATAGCACTTTATTCCAAATAGTCAATGTTACAGCAGAGTCTAAAAAATCCACACAAAACACTTCCAAGAGTGAAGTATTTATACAAATTCTAAACTAAAATATCTTGAAAAAATATCAAGATTAGTTCACAAATCTCTCCAACTATTTTACATAAATAGAACTTAAGTAAAGGACACTCAAAATAATTCATCTATTTGGCACTATTTTTTATGGATAAGTGATTACAAAGAGGAGAATTCAAATTTGATCCAACTCTTAGTTGATGATGAGGCATCCAAGTCACTAACTGCTTCATTTCTTTGTGCATTCTGCTCCAACACTTCTGCAAACTTGGGTTCCAATGATATATTTGTATTTCTCAATCCGTAATAGATATGTAAACAATGAAATACGTTATTGTGAATTAACATGCTGGTGAGATAAACCTCTTTCAGTTTCCTAAAATTCCTCTCCAGCTGTGCACAATAGGCTTTGTAAAAATATGTGTAAAATAGAGTTTTACAGAATCTGAAAAATAGCCTGTAAAGATGTGCATGTATCTCTGATTCTGAAATCACTGTGAAAAAAGTGAGATAGGTTTTTGTATATGGGTCTCTTAGGAACAAAAAAAATTTCAGTTTTGTATGATGTATTTTGGATTGGCCATAATAGTCTCTGTAAAATGATGACTTAACTGGAATTTTCTGCAAAAAGTACTTTCCAACATTGTTTAATATTTCCAAAACCATAATAACTGTTAGAAAAGTGAGAGAGGTTTTTGTATATGGTCCTCTTAAAAACATAAAACTCCTTCAGTTTTTCAAAATTCATCTTGGATTGATCACAATAGTTTTTGCAAAACAATGACTGAAGCATGAAATTTCTACAAAAATGTTCCTTCTTGTTGTGTTTTTCATCTTTTCACCTTTTTGTTCTTTTAACTGTTTTACTTTCACTTTAGATAAACTTCAATGTTGGTGAAATTATTTTCATCTCTTTTTACCATTTTACTGCCTCTGTAATTACTTTTACTGTTTACCTTTGGCTGCTCTGTAACTTCATTTTAACTTTCACTCTGACTTTTACCTGATACACTTTAACCACTGATACTCTTTAACTATTATGTTTTCTAACCTCTGTTTATCCTTTTACCCTCCTTTATCATGACTTACTATAGTACATATGTAAGGTAAATTTTACAAAATTTCAAACATTTCTTTCCACCATTTAGCTTCCGGTATTCTGGTTCTTTGTAGCGGAAAAAAGTTCGAAGAGGATTTTCACTAAGAACAAGGTTTTTAATTTGGAAATCCCTATCTACTAGTGGCAGATAGTCTAAATATTTGTGAGGAGCATTCATGGGTGCGACATTCAAAGCCACGGAAATTTCCATTTGAATTTCCATTTACGGTTCTTGTGGATTGAGAGATGAATTCTTCAGAGATGAATTCGGGGTTTTTTTATGAAAAACGAGCACGATCACGGAGGTTCGGGAATGCAAATGTAGTTTTGGAGGCTGATACCGAACTCTGGTACCCGATTTTCTCGTGTAGAATTTAAACCAAAGAACGGGTTTTTATGGTAGTTTTAAGGGAAATTTAGGTAAGTACACAAATGTTTTCCAAAAATAAAGGTGATGAAAACGGCGTTAGTATGGTGATGAATTTGAACTCAGATACAATCTTGTTCCCTTGTTGCTTCGGTTGACGAAGTTCGATAGTTGATTTCGAAAATCATTGCATGAGGCAGTGAAAATAGCGTGGTATGTTGGTTTTATTCTAATCAAGGTTGGCGGGTTTTTAATGAATGAAGTCGTACGGAGGTTTCGTGGGAAGAGTGAGCGATCATGGTTTCCCATCGCACGCTTTGGGGAAGGTGGTTTCGAGTGGATGGCGGCGGGTCTCGGTGAACGACGCGGCGTGGCATTGTACGATCTGAGCAGCAAGCCTGCGTGTTATCGTTCGGATACGGATGGGCAACGTGTGATATCAGCAGTAGATACGAGATCGTCGATCGAACGGTCGTCGGGAAAGGAGATAGCCGGGGTTTTAATATGGCGGGCCCGGCAGTTAAACATAAATTAATTGTATCGAGGGGTGGATTGGTGGTTAGGCTATTAATTAATCTTGAGGATTAATTAATTCCTTTGTAACACGGAAAAGTGATTGAGAAGTATTTAAAGGATTTTCTGGGGTAAAAATTGGGTATAGAATCTATAACAAGGATTTAACTACAATGGGATTTTATTCTAGGTTTGGATAGATGGAGTATCCGAAATAAAGAACAGGTTTATTTAAAGTTTGTTTAATGGCTTTGGTTTATTTTTTGTTTTAAACACATATAAAATATGTTTAAAGGTTTTTTCATATATTTTTATTATATGGTAATTAAATCAGATTAATCTAATTACCATAGGGGCGGGATTAATATTAAAGATATATTTTAGTCAAAGGGAGTATAATGGGGGTGTTTTATTTAAACATATGGGGATTAAATACTTTGACTAAAATTATAATAAATGGGTTTTTGGGTATTTTATAAAGGAGTTATACATAATAGGAGAAGGTTATTCTCATAGGGATTTAAATAATAAATTAGAAATTAATATGACAAATGAGCTAAAGCGCTAAGTGTAAAACATTAGAATAATGTATTTAACTTATGCTTGCATGAAAAATAGTTTTTATGGAATATTGCATGATTTCCCTAAGTAAAATGAGATTTTACTTAGGAACAGATTTTTTAAAAGTGAATGAGTGTGATGATGAATGATTTTAAGTACTTAGTTTTTTTCAATTATTGGGCCAAGGGTCTGGGCCCTCCAAAAGTCAAGGAAATGCCTTGAGCCCCTTTAATTTTCAAATACCTTAGCACTTAGGGGAAATTAGTGAAATGTTTAGGGAAAAATGAGAAGGGAAGTTAATAATTTGACTTTTCCTTACTTGAAATTCTTCCAATGTATTGTCTGCCTTTGGACTTGTGATGAAAGTAAAATATTTAACACATATAAAGCTATCATTCATCATATGTAATTCTTCAACACCATCTACCTACCCTACCTACTTTACTCTACCATTTTTTCTTGTTTATTAGGGTGCACTTAGACTGGCAAACCCTTATCACACTTTTTCTTTTACATATGCAAATCTATATAATTCTGACCTTATTACATTCAAGGGCTCAGATTAAGCTGTTGAGCTCCTTTTATTCACTCTACCTATCTACTTATCTGCCAAGATTAAACAATTTGGTCAGATTTTATTCTCTATCTCTAAAACATGAAATTGAAAGATGAACTAGCCAAGCTTAAACTGTTTGACTATTCATAAATTGTGGCATAGGATACAAGTTGCACACAATTTGATGATTACATCAGAGGAAAAAGTAGTGGCATTTAGATTTTCACACTTTCCTTGGCCTTTCTTTTGGTGGGGTTCATTTTCTTTCATTTTTTTGGCCATTTTTATTTTTTCACCCTTTGATTTTTCTTTTAGGGTATACCCTCTTTACATTTTTTAAATTTTTTGATTTTTTGATTTTTTGATTTTTTGAGAATATGGAAAACCTTTGCAACAAGAAAAGGTATGAACATATTGCATAGTTCATCAAGACAATCATGAAATATGACACCTATTGGTATAGGAGTCTAACACTGGCTCCATTTGGGGATGGCTTTTCCTGATGAAAAGTCAAGAATAGCAGGTCAGATGCCTCAAAATGCCTTTAAATGAACCATGAAATCTTCTTCTTCTTGTAACTTTATTGTATGTATGACAGTAATACTTCTGAAGCTTAGGGCCTTCTCTTCGGGCTTCAACTCCAGTAAATTACTATCCACTTAAAACTTTGTTTCCCAATTGGAAATATTCTGCCTTGGTCCAATCTCAAACATGCATTTGCTATGGCTGAAAATATTGAATTGAATATAGTCCTTTTTCTGCAACCTGAAATCTGATCTGAAACTAAAACAACACATAAAAAATTTCAAACCAACTTAATGAAAAACTAGCTGAAAATTCACAACTAAAAAAAATGCTCAAAATTCTGAGCTTATTGGCACTCATCTACCTACTCAATCTTCTAAAAATCTTATTCAATCAGGTAATACAAAAATGCCAATGAAGCCAATCAAGTAGCTGTAAAAATAAATGGATAACTTGATTGCTTGTGAAGAAAATTGGAAGTATATTATGATCATGTGCCTTTATAATCAACGATAAGATGTGAAATGGAAATTGCTGATATATTTGATCCTCATAGATAAAACATGTTTGCATATTTAAGCTAAAAATATTCTCCATATAATTTGCTATAGCATCATTAAAAGCATAATGTATGATTTGTGTTTCTAGGCCTTCAATGACTAGTTGCTCAGTTGCATTCTGAATATGAATCCTTGAAACTATTTCCTCAGTCTTGTGTTTGAAAGAATAATCATCCTCAATATGCAGGTCAAAAGATAGTACAATTTCCTCTTGCTTTGGAGAAGGAAGATTTTCAAAGAAGTCTTTAGGATTTCAGAAATTGTATGACTGAATTTGAGAATGTAAAAGTTTGATTTCAGTTTCAAAATTTTCAGAAATTATATCAAGAATCCATTTTTTAATTTGAGGAGAACATTTTCTTGATTTAAAAAGAAGAAATAAAGCTCTTAGAAAATCCTCATCAAACTGAAGTTCTAATATCTCATCCCTCAAAATAGCTAGTGTTTGTTCTGGGAAATTATCTTGAATTGGGAGAACATAATTATCATCATACTGATCATATTTAGGCAAATCTTCAGAAGAAGGAATGTCATCAATTATAAACAATGGATCAGCAGATTTTTCTTCCAACAATCCTAATATATCTTGCCTTTTCATGGATAAAAAATTTTGTACATTCATCAACATTAGAAGAAGTAGAAACAATTTCTTCATTATGTAAATATTTTGAGGATGGTTGCATGTTTAGAAGCAAATTGATTTCTTCTTCGGTGAGGGGGGGTGGGAATCTCTGAATTCTTAGATTGAAATGACAATTGTTTTTTCCCTTATCTAAAAGTTGATCATGAGGTTGATTATTTTATTTAACTCCATTCAAAACATTAAATGAAACATCATTTGTTAATACAGAGGGGTTTTGTGGATCTTGATTTATCTCCTGAAAAATTTCATTTTTGTTTAACTCCTCTTGATTATTATGACATTTAACTTGAGAATGAAAGTTTTGGACTTATTCTAATAAATATTCAGGAAACCAATTTCCAAAATCTTCATCAATAGTTTTAAGGTAATGTATAAGATCTTCAGCTTGATCACAACAATTTTCAGCTAATGATAAAGATGGAAAATCTTCTTTGTAATGCTCATAAAATACCTTATGAAAATCTTTTAGAGAAAATATACTAGTAGGTTTGAGAGCTTCATACCATTCCCTTGCTTTTCCTTCTAAGGATGCCATAAATATCTTCATGAGGCAATCCTCATGCCAATCACCCTTCAATCTTAATGAGTGTATATGAAATTTAATGAGATGCAACAAAGGATTATCAGTATTTTTATCTTGAAATCTGGGCAAATTACTACCCCAATCTACCTTTGGTAATTTGTGTGGAAATCCAGGTATGTGATTTCTGCTCATGGGAGCATATCTTCGTTTTATTCTTTGATCACCTTGAAAATCAACCATAATGAAAAGCCACTTTATCTGTACAACCAAGTTAGATCCTTATATAAAATACAATACATATTGAATCTTAACGAGAAAGAACATAATGTCTTGGATTAAGATCCAAGTTGAAAGCCTGATCTTTCCATATTGTTCTTCCAGGTTCATTCCTCCAGTGGAGTCTTGATTGTGAAATGGATTTGGAGTCGCCAAGTGGATGATTTTAACCTTTGTGTGTCTGATCATTGTCCACCATCATAGATCAGATCTGAACCTGTAAAATATTTCTGAAGAAAAAGGTTTAAATGGAATAAATAATACAACTTCAACAATCTCTTTAAGAAGTTTCTGATATTGGATTTAAATTTTCTTAAAGATTTATTTAACTAGAGGAACTGATCAAATGTTTGAAACCAAAGTTTAGTTCATAAACTAGACCGGAGATAGATTGAAGTAGCATTTATTTACTATGCAATTGCAGAGCAAAAGTAGTTCAAAGACTACCAGGGTAACTTCAGGCTCTGTCTGTAGCTTATAAATTAAACAACAATAACAATAAAATTATTCAGAACCCCAGTGGAGTCGCCACTATGTTATCACTTAGATTTTCCTTGAAGTTTTTAAAAGAGGAAAGGGGTCCGAGGTAACCACAAACCAATATTTTAGGTACAGAATCTAGCCAATCTGTACCCAGAGAGGGCTCACTCTGTAAAATTTAGCTTTGTTTTAGAAAATATTATGCTAGTTATAAAGTCCAATGGTCTTTTTTGAATTTGGGTGGTGGAATTCGATAGCTGAGGGAAAGATTGAGTATTTCAGGCCATTGGGCTATGGAGTCAAAAGGATGGCTTTACTGGATTAAGTTTCTAGACAAAAGATGGCTTCACAGGGCAAGATAATCAAACGGGGAACAATTATGGATCTTAAATGAATGGAATGGATTTAAAATGGATGAAAGGAAATTAAGAATCTTTCAACACATTCAAAGAGGGAAATTGAGTGATTATCAATAAAGAGCAATTAAGAATTCTTTATTGAATAACCAAAATGTTTAAACTAGAAAAACAGGAGCAATTAAGAATTCACTGTTTAAAACCAGTTTAGAAGAAAACATTTAGAATAATAATGATTGAAATCAGATTACACTTAAGTACCTTCTGATTTATTCCTTTTCATTAGTCATTCAGAAATGAAACACAATGATATAATCAACAGATATAAAGACTTTAAAACATAAGGGAAATATGACTTATTGATCCGTAGTCTGACACATGAATCCTGTAAAAATTCTTTCGCTTCAATTCATCATCCAGCTTAGCCACAAAAAGTTTCTCCGACAACACTTTATTCCAAATAGTTAATGTTACAGCAGAGTCTAAAAAATCCACACAAAATTCTTCCAAGAGTGAAGTATTTATACAAATTCTAAGCTAAAATATCTTGAAAAAATATCAAGATTAGTTCACAAATCTCTCCAACTATTTTACATAAATAGAACTTAAGTAAAGGACACTCAAAATAATTCATCTATTTGGCACTATTTTTTATGGATAGGTGATGAAAAAGAGGAGAATTCGAATTTGATCCAACTCTTAGTTGATGATGAGGCATCCAAGTCACTAACTGCTTCCTTTTTTTGTGAATTCTGCTCCAACAATTCTGCAAACTTGGGGTCCAATGATACCTTTTTATTTCTCAATCCGTAATAGATATGTAAAAATTGAAAGAGGTTATTGTGGATTAACATGCTGGTGAGATCAACCTCTTTCAATTTCCTAAAATTCCTCTCCAGCTGTGCACAATAAGCTCTATAAAAATATGTGTAAAACAGAGTTTTACAGAATCTGAAAAATAGCCTGTAAATATGTGCATGTATCTCTGATTCTGAAATCACTGTGCAAAACGTGAGATAGGGTTTTGTAGATGGGTCTCTTAGGAACAAAAACCTCCTTAATTTTTGTATGATGTATTTTTTATTGGCCATAATATTCTCTGTAAAAGGATGAATTAACTGGAATTTTCTGCAAAAAGTACTTTCCAACATTGTTTAATATTTCCAAAACCATAATTACTGTTAGAAAAGTGAGAGAGGTTTTTGTAGATGGTCCTCTTCAGAACATAAAACTCCTTCAGTGTTGCAAAATTCATCTTGGATTGATCACAATAGTTTCTACAAAACAATGACTAAAACATGAAATTTCTGCAAAAATGTTCCTTCTTGTTGTGTTTTTCATCTTTTCACCTTTTTGTTATTTTAACTGTTTTACTTTCACTTTAGATAAACTTCAATGTTGGTGAAATTATTTTCATCTCTTTTTACCATTTTACTGCCTCTGTAATTACTTTTACTGTTTACCTTTGACTGCTCTGTAACTTCATTTTAACTTTCACTCTGACTTTTACCTGATACACTTTAACCACTGATACTCTTTAACTGTTATGATTTCTAACCTCTGTTTGTCCTTTTTCCTCCTTTATCATGAGTTACTATAGTACATATGTAAGGATAATTTTACAAAAGTTCAAACATTTCTTTCCACCATTTAGCTTCCGGTATTCTTGTTCTTTGTAGCGGCAAAAAGTTCGAAGAGAATTTTCACTGAGAACAAGGTTTTTAATTTGGAAATCCCTATCTACTAGAGGCAGATAGTCTAAATCTCTGTGAGGAGCATTCAGGGGTGTGACATTCAAAGCCACAGGAATTTCCATTTTTTGTTCTTGTGGATTCAAAAATGAATTCGGGGTTTTTTATGAAAAACGAGCACAATCACAGGTTCGGGAATGCAAATGTAGTTTTGGGAACTGTTCTGAACTCTATTTCAGTTTTCTCGTGTAGAATTTAAACCAAAACTAGGTTTTTTACAGATTTTAATGGAAATTTAGGTAAATACCTGTTTTCCAAGAAATAAACGGTGATGAAAACAGGCGCTGGTAATGATGGATGAATTCTGGACACTCGAATGCAATCTTGTTCAGCAAAGTAGCAGTTGGCAATGTTCGATAGTTGATTTCGAAAATCGTTGCATGAGACAGTGAAAATGACGGGGGTATGTTGGTTTTATTCACAAAATCAAAGGTTGGCGGGTTTTTAATGAATGAAGTCAGCAAGTACGGAGGTTTCGTCAGGAAGGGCAGGCGGTAAGAGGTTTCCATCGCACCGCTTTTGGGGAAAGGTGGTTTCGAGTGGATGGGAAACGATTCCATACGATGAACGATGTGTGGCATTGTACGATCCAGAAAACCGCTTGGCCATCGCGCGTTATCGTTCAGACGCAAATGGCTAGCGATATTGATATCAACCGTAGATCTGAGATCAATCGATCGAACGGTCGTCGGGAAAGGGAGATGACAAGGTTTTAATATGGCGGGCCTGACGCAGTTAAACATAAATTAATCGTATCGGGGGGAATTTGATTGGTGAGTTAGGCTATTAATTAATCGTGAGGATTAATTAATTCCTTTTTAAAACATGGAAAAGTGATCGGGAAGGATTTCCAAAGGACTTTTACCAGAGTTAAGAATTGGGGTATAGGATATATATCAGGATTTTAACTCAGGTAAGGGTTTTAACCTTAGGTTAGGGAGTCGGGCAAGGGGAAAATATACAAAGAGATGGGTTATTTTGAAGTTTGGTTTAAACTAAAATTTGGTTTATTTTTTGTTTTAAACACATATAAAATATGTTCAAAGGTTTTTTCATATATTTTTATTATATGGTAATTAAATCAGATTAATCTAATTACCATAGGGGGCGGGATTAATATTAAAGATATATTTTAGTCAAAGGGAGTATAATGGGGGTGTTTTATTTAAACATATGGGGATTAAATACTTTGACTAAAATTATAATAAATGGGTTTTTGGGTATTTTATAAAGAAGGAGTTATACATAATAGGAGAAGGTTATTCTCATAGGGATTTAAATAATAAATTAGAAATTAATATGACAAATGAGCTAAAGCGCTAAGTGTAAAACATTATTAGAAGATAAATCTGTTTAACTTGTAACATGGCAGTTTTTATGAATATTGCATGATTTTCCTAAGTAAAATGGGATTTTACTTTAGGAAAAGATTTTTTAGAGGTGAATGAATGTCATGATGAATGATTTTAAGTACTTAGGTTTTTCCAATTATTGGGCCGAGGGTCTGGTCCCTCCAAAAGTCAAGGAAATGACTTGAGCCCCTCTAATTTTCAAATACCTTAATACTTAGGGGAAATTGGTGAAATGCTTAGGAAAAATGAGAAGGGAAGTTAATAATTTGACTTTGTATTACTTGAAATTATTCCAGTGTATTGTCTGCCTTTGCACTTGTGATGAAAGTTAAAATTTTAACCATCTAAAGCCATCATTCATCGCATGTAATTCAACAACACCATCTACCTACCCTACCTACTTTACTCTACCATTTTTCTTCTTTATTAGGGTGCACTTAGAATGGCAAAACCTTATCACACTTTTCTTTTACATATGAAAATATACCTAATTCTAACCTTATTACATCCAAGGGCTTATATTAAACTGTTGAGCTCCTTTTATTCACTCTACCTATCTACTTATCTGCCAAGATTAAGTAGTTTGGTCAAATTTTATTCTCTATCTCTAAAACATGAAATTGAAAGATGAACTAACCAAGCTTAAACTGTTTGACTATTCATAAATTGTGGCATCGGATACAAGTTGCACACAATTTGATTATTACGTCAGAGCAAAAAGTAGTGGCATTTAGACTTGCACATTTTCCTTGGCCTTTCTTTTGGTGGGGTTCATTTTCTTTCACTTTTTTGGCCATTTTTATTTTTTTACCCTTTGATTTTTCTTTTAGGGTATACCCTCTTTACATTTTTTAAATTTTTTGATTTTTTGATTTTTTGAGAATATGGAAAACCTTTGCAACAAGAAAAGGTATGAACATATTGCATATTTCATCAAGTCAATCATGAAATATGACACCTATTAGTATAGGAGTCTAACAGCTCCCACTGTCGACAATGAACTATAGCGGGGAACCCTTTACCCACATCTGGGAGTGGAAGAGACACTCCTCCTCTGAATCTTCTGGTTCCTCCTTCTAGATCTTCATGGTGGCAATGGTGGCATTGGGATCCGCATCGATAATCTTCTTCCCTTTTTCATTCCCATTTTCAAGCTATGATTCAGAGTTGGAGCATGCATCTGATTCAGAAGCCTTCATCTCGGCCACTAGTGACTGCTTGGTTTGACACTCTCTTTTGTTGTGAGTGGAGCTCTTATGGAACTAACACCACATTCCCGTGTCCTTCTTCAGCTTTGCAGTGTTGTTCTTTTCTTGCAGCTTTGGCAGGTTTTCATGGGCCACCATGCCTTGGCTTTGTCCTTTTTCTGTAGTTTGGGGACACCATTCCCTTGATTTTGACTCACATATCCAAAGTCTAGCTTCTTCTGTTTGAATTTCTGCTCAATCTTGGTAGCATATTGGTATGTCATACCAAGCGAGGAGATGTCGAGGAATCCCATTTCCTCCTGGATGTATATATGTAGGAAAATGCGGTTCTTCAACACCAAAATTTTCTCCGAATATTTGATACCCAAGTTTGTGCATAGGGTATGGAACAGATTAATTAGCTCATGCACATCTTGATCCCTTTGCTGCTACAACATAGTCCATTGTATGTACTTGTCCTCATAGCTCCCCATGTGATAATTTTGTTCCTTGATGGCATCTCGAGAATAATTCCAAGTGGGTATGACCAAGAATAGAGAGGGTTCCCCCTCTTCCTTTTTCTCACAGTAGGTTTCCCACCAATCCTTGACATGGGGGGTGGCTTTGAGAGGTGCAAAAACAATCTTCTCCCTGTCAAAAAAGTAATGAACTGAGAAATATCCTTCTAATAGTTTCAACCATCTATCTAGGGCATTTGCATTTATTTGGCCATCAAATATGGGAATTCCAAAATTTACTTGTACCTTAAAAGGAGTTGCACCTCCAGAGGGGCTGTTGGATGCAGATGCACCGCTAGTGGGAGGTCGTTGAAGGATGTAAGAAAATTTATCCATCATCGCGTTGCTTTGTTTTTTGAGGGCCTCCTCGAGAAATATTTTGATAGGATATCCTGCTCCCTCTTCTTTATTTTCTTCTCCCATGGGCGTTCGTTGGGGTTCAGTGAGGTTGATATTGCAAATGTTCAACCAAATCGATCCCTATCTCCTTATACCCCGACCTCGTTGGGGGCATGTAAAGAAGGATCGAGAAAGAGAAGACTGATCTGATACCAATGATCCTAATTTATGTAGGAACACAAAAAAATACACATATAGCCATAAATACAAATATGCAGTGGAAATAACACTTCATTTCATTAACAATAGAGAACTGAATTCTTTTTATAGACAAAATGGAACTAAACTAGCTAGGGCATTGGTAGCTTATCTTTGAGAAGAGATGTGGCGGGTACAGGCCTCTGAACTGTGTTACAATGAGGCTCGAGTTCCTATTTATTATTGAGAAACAATTTAAAACCCTAAACATCCAAAAACCTAACCCTAGGAGATGAAGCACCAAAACTATGGGCCCTGTTTGGGTAAATTGGTACAACAACTTCCCTGGGACGTAACTTTGGCATACAATCTCTGTTTGACGCGCACAATACCATATTAGAAAGATATATCTAAGGCCTAAAACTTTTTATGTGACAAAAATGAAAGGAAACTCCATGTTGCTCCTGATTTTCCCAAAAAACGTCGTTAGGGCCAAAAAACGACTCTAGAATTTCAGGACCTGAAAAACTACTAAAAATAGTAAATTGTGCTAAAATTAAGGAAACGGAAAAACTGAAAGAAATAATGGTGGGGCCCCAAGTGGAATAGGTGGGTGGCCACCAATATCCACATGGATCAATTCAATTGTGCAGTTCCAGAGTCGAAGGAACCACATTGAGGGGTTAAGCATTGTTTCTTCTTAATGTGTATTTCTGGAAGGCAGAGGAGGCCAAGTGACTGCAAAACTACATAGCTTAGGAGCTTAATGGTAGGGCTTGAGCCTTGAGATTGCGAAATATACAGTTGAACCTAGGATGGAGAGAAAATTTCACAATTTTGAAGCTCAAAGGTTCAAGCTGAGCACTGTAATTGCAAAATACATAGCTATGGGAGGTAGAAACTGCACATTGCACAGTGCCAAGGGACAAGGATGTTGCTTGAGGGATGAGACTGTGCATTGTACAATTTAGTTTGGGGAGAAAGAGGCTAAGTGACTTGGCCATGGAGTTTCCCAGTTCAGACTAAGTGTTGGATTAGTGAAGACAAGATGAACCAAAATAATACTTGAACATGATCATACACTTAGATCACTTAATGACATGACAATGAACACTTATAATACATGAACACACACCTCCCCTTAATGCGACAACTTTGCGATGGAAGTGACAACACTTATGTGAGAGTGCTTTAAAATTTTAAAATGAGCATGATACATGTTTACATGAAAAGACCAACTCATTTATACAAAACTACCCCTGAAACAAACCATAACTAGCTTAAATACATTGTGTGACACTGAACATGAAAGAAGATGACAATTACTAAAGTGTGAACGAAACTTGCGATATGTGAACAATAGTGAAAGAAACACATGTTAGAGTGAATATAACATGAAAGTGAAACTAATTAAAGTGAAATAAAGAAAAAGTGACAGTCAAAAGAATGAAAATGACACTCGCAAAAGCAAAGGTGCACCAAAGAGATAGTTTGCAAAAATCACCAAAAAAGAAGTACAAACGCAACTAGAAGTGAGAAACCATCGAGGACAGTGCACACTGACTGTTGACATGGATTGAAAATTATGTAAACACTATCTTGACAGACTATTATAGGCCTATTTGAGCTTGCATGAAGGATTGTGCTGATGAATTCATTACAGACTGAGCATATGTGTGAAGGTGACTTCGACACTTACAATCGGAAAGGGAGCTTAAAGAATTAACAGAGCTAGACGTGACTACATAATGGTCAATTGTAAGATCCACAGTAGGCTCCAAAATTCAAGTATAGGAAAAAATTTGGAGGGTGTTTGTCATAGTGACAAAAATATCTGATACCAAGGATCATAGCCCTTACAATTAGGCCTCATACAAGAAAACTAGGGCTTGAGGTCAACAACGTTTAAAACTCAATCTTCTCATGAACAAGAATAAACTTTACATACTTGTTGAAGAAGCTCTTGAACATAGCACTTTCAATCCACTTGTGTTGAACACCTGGAAGGTCATTTTTCGCCTATAATCACATAAGTGACTGCTCCTCCAAAACCCCTGCATATCAAGCCACTCACAAGGTCTTTTGTTGCTCCAAAATCCTTGAAAATTCAACTCCTCAAATTTTCCTTCTTCCAATGACTATGCTGCTCCAAGGTCACCGAACATAGGCACACCAAATCTACTTCTCACAGTGAGATGGCCTCTTCTACACACTCCACAATCAATGTTAAATATAAACCTTTACATAATAATTTTCCTTCCTTCAAATAATTTTTCACTAGGCTTAAGAAAAGGTTTAATCACACCATGAATTTACCCTTGAATTAATTACACAACGCAACCCTTTCTACCAACAATTTCATAGTGATTTTAACTCCTTCAAATCACTGTATAATAGTTGTAACAATGGTTTTTGAAACCCTCCTTAGATGAACAAACCTCCATGCACACACCTCAACTCTCAATCTCATTTTTCATATAAGTAATCCAAACTAACAAACATCATTATCTCTTTTCTTGTAAATACACACTATCTCTGCTCCAATTATGAGGTATATTTCAGCCTCTTTTAGGAAAAATCTAGCCACATAATGTTAGCTTCACACTCTCATAAAACAATCAATAAGTCCAAAATAATAAAATATTAAACTTGGAATAATTCCTACTTGTCTATTCTATAATGAGAATGTTACTCAAACTTGGGAGTTTTTTAGGTCTAGTAGGTTGAGATATTCTCTCCAACTACTTAGGCTCTTACATTGGTGTGTGGTTAAGATATTCACTCAACCAAAGAGATTGTGTTTCCAACATAGACGAACTATCTTGAGAAATAATATTGATGTATTTATATTGTATCATTATCATTATTTGTGAATATAATACATTAAGGTTTGAGAAGCATTTTCCTCCATGTTTCTACTGTCTCAGTATCTCTTAAATGTAAGTTTTTGTTTGTCTTAATTCACTTTAATTGGTATCAGAGCATGACATTTCCTAGCTGGGTGAGTTTCTATGTGTGATATTTGGTTTCAATTCATGGTGGGAGTGACATACTGAAGTGGTGTGATATTGGAGCCAGCGAGAGTGAGCCATACCAGAATTGGTGCATCTTGATGGCAACATTGGTGCCGACTGGTGTGAGCTCATGAGGAAATTGGTTGCTACTGTGAGGTGCCAAATAAGCCTGTGTCAAGACATCAGTTTTGCAGTCACTACCAAAGGAGCTAGGGTAGGAAGAAATTGCAGAAGTTGGGAAGAGATGAGGTTGAAGCGGACATAGAAAATTCAAAGAGGGTGTTTTCATATTTTTATCATGCAATTTTAAAATGTGTTTATAGTATGTGTAGGTAAATTAACTATTAATTTTCATTAAGGTGTAGAAATTTGCTGAATAATGATTAATTATCCACCGAGACTATCCTGTTCACATATCAATTCGAATTCATATGCAACACATAATCTCTTCCACTCAGATCATCACACATGCGGAAATAAAACAAGCGATAGCACATCAAATCATCATACACATTAACACGGTATGTATGGGGAAAGCTTATAGCTGAAAACCCCGCAGCTATTGTGTATATTATAATGGAGAAAACATGTAACAAACTCAGTACAATACTCCTCACAAGTACTCAGTACTATCTCGTGAAGTTACACACAAACTAGCTTGGTTTTGAACAAGTCACAGGTTCAAAACACACCCACTAATTTCCTGCCTCTATTGCGCAATCATGGCCTATCTAAATAGAGATCCAAGGTTCGAATCTCCTTGTCTTGATAGCGCAATAATCATGGGAAATTGCCTCCAAGTGTGGTGCAAATCTCATGCACAACTGATGTCACAACTGATAGCTGTACTCACCCTTTCATCTACCTCTTTCACTGGTCTCCACTGAACTGTCCATGCACTGTAGTGAACTGATGTGTTCTTGAGTTGAATAATGAGTTACTAATTAATTAATTAAATAATATTTAATTCACTCCACTCATTACTAGTTGATTAGCTAGTTAAACTAATCTCAACTAGTTCAACTAAGTTAAACCGAACACAACTCCACCAACTGTCTCATCAACTCCACCAAACTTCTGCCACTGAAGTCTTAACTGAAGTCAACCATGCATGAGCTCACCAAAACCCTCGGAAGAGCGTAATTCCTCTGTCAGATGCATGAGCTACTTCTGTACCTCGAACTGAAGTGCTCCAAGAGAGTAAACTGAAGTTTAGAGTCCAAATATTATTAAGGGTAAATAATATTTGACTTCCCTATTTTTAGGATAGGCAGTCTAAAAATAGACTTCGACCTATAGGTCCAAAAATAAAGGTCCATCTATTTTTACCAACATGACCAATACTCCAAGAATAACATACTGCAACCCCTGGACCATGCTCCATATGTCTAAAAATAGACATAGTCTAAAAATAGACTTTGCGCCAGAATTTGCCTGCGGGCCCACTTAGTGAAGGCGACTGCATTTCTCTAAGCTCCATCATCTTGCTGCATTTTCAACATAAGGATATAAAGGGAGATTCTTTGTGAAATTTGTTTCTTCATTGATAATTTGTTATCGCCCAATATTTTCAACGGTTTTCGATGAGATTAAGTATGAATGCAATTTTCTTTAGATAAATTCTTATTTAGGAACCTAATAATATAATTGTGGTTAATTCTCAATTATTTCTCTTGGGGTGGTGGATTTGAAAATTCACATGATACTCTTATCGAATTCATTAAGGATCCAAACACTTCATCATGTGTGTGGTGCTATGTTAAGGGACACAAACCTGGGCCCTCGTTGGATAATTGCGGGATTGGAATAATAGCACCAAACCAAGAAGAAGAACAAATTTTTTGTTGGGCTTGTAAAAGGTTTATTGTGCATTTGTTTTATATTTCTGTGTTGGCGAAGGACTTGCTGTTAAAAACTATAGCTAGATGCATATGCATTGAGTTAATCTAATGGATTTACTAAGAGGGGCGACGATGGACCATCTGCTCGAATTTTTTTATGATCTTCACATGCTTTGTTGTCCTCATTTCCATCATTCTAACCTCTTTAATCTCTTTAATCTACTCTCTATAATCACTCTCTCATATATGAAAATATAAATTTTCTTCTTCTCCGAGAGCCCGAACTTTAGATTCTATTTCCTCCATTTTATCTTTGTGCTTGTGATATTTATCAGCTTCAAGTTGTTCCTCAAGTCATTTTTTGGAGAGATAAGGTGTGATGGAGTAATAGGGAAATTTTGTAAGAGGGGTTTGAAAAGTCATATCTATAGGTTTGCGTTAACCTTTTGGGCATGAATCAATACACCAGTTAAAAACTCGACCATTGGCAGCAATAAGTGACCAGACCTATGATATTTATCATGGGTTGTATTCTAGTAGAGAAGAAGAGAATGTAAATCTCCTGGGTGATATCACAAAAAAAGGGAGGATGAACTAGGGACCAAAGAAGCACAAGTTTCCTCTTCCCTTGGACTATGTGTAGATGAATTATTAGTGCCAGATAATTGTCTATATTTCTTGTCATTTCCTGTAGAAGGTAGAGCATTATACAACAAATAAAAAGGAGCCGACTTGGGTAAGATCCAACATAAATTGGTAAGTCTCTGTGTTACAAGCCTATTAATGAATTCCAACTTAAATTATTTGGTGTAGAATTGATGTTTGTGAAATTAATATCTCCAATGAATTTCATGCATAAATTGACTGGTGTATCATTCTTTTATATGAATAAAGTGTTTTATTAATTTTTTCTTATAGAGATAAGGAGTATTTGTAATTCTTTATGTAATGGAGTAATAAGGTATATTTAGTAATTTTTTGGAGTGATAAGTGTAAAAATTCTGTAATTTTGGAGTGATTTGTAATATGGAGTGAGAAGTGAATTTTGTTTTAAGGGAAGGTCATTGTTGTAATCCAAAGTAATGTTTTACTTTAAGAGAGGGTGAGTTGAATAATTAATTGTAATAAAAATCTAGGGTGTACTATCAGGGATAGCTGACACCCTAAGGTGACATAAAATCAAGCGAGTGTGAAATTCAAGAAAGTAAGTTTGAGAAAATAAGTTCAAGTGAGTGAGTTAGAAAATTCAAGCAAGTGCTAAAATCAAGCGTGGGCATACAAGCGAGCATGTTAAAGAAAAATATGGGTAAATGTGTTAGTATGAAATTTCTTGGAAGGTGTACCAAAAATATCTCACTTAAGTAACAGGTGACTGGTGACCCTAACAACAATTGTGGTTGCTTATACTTCCGATATGCAATAAGAATGTGAGAAAAACCCGCAGAAAAATAGATGTATGCGATCTAAAATAATAAACAACAAAATGAATATGATGTAATAACCCAATTATGGAAAGGCATTTAGATAAATAAATCCTTTATTGATAGCACCTGGTGAAGGATATTTACAAAAGGGTCACAAATCCCCCTCTGTGGGATGGGTCCATTTATGTCCTTGAAGCTTCAGTATTAGATCTTTATCTCTCAATATATGAAAACCCAAAAAATGTGTAGAACTCTAGTGGGAGCTCGAAAGTATGGAGACAATAATGGTGACGATGATAATGATCTTGGTGAAGAATGAATGAAAAACCCTCTTATTTATAACAAAGTATTGGGTTAATCTCGAAAATGGAGAATAATAAAGTATTATTGACCGTAATCTAGATTTAGTAGTTAGGAATACTTTATTATATTTTTGGAGAGGGAAAAGATATTCAAAATGGTCAAATATCTTTATTTATATTAAATAATTATCAAATAAAATTATTTCACAAATATTAAAAAAGGCGTGAAAATAGATAATTATTAAATAGTGATTTAACAATTATTCCAAGAATGGAGTTATGAAAAATAAATAAATAGTGATTTATTTAATTATTCCTAGGCGATTTAGTCAAATGTGATAAGTACTAATTATCAAACAATGATTTACTAATTATTCCAAGAGAAAATTAAATAAATAATGGTTTATTCAATTATTCTCATGGGGTTTTTTAATTTTAATTAGAAATATCTAAATAAAAGTGGTTTATTAAATTCTTTCCTATAGTGAAAATGATTTTACTATGGTAAAATTAAAGTTACATGGTGTATTTCGATCCGCCTAGTTAGAATTGGCTAGGTGATCATTGTTTGGTGATAACGGATTCACCCCCAACTACGAGTGTTAGGAGCAAATCGTATGACCAAAATGCGTTGTAATTTACACTTCCACAAGACACCAAAGGGGATTCAAAGAGAGAGAGAGATACAACTAAATCAATGTAAGGAAGGATAGAAACGGAGGGGGAGAGACCTACTAAATTGTTATAAGTCTCCTTTTATTTTGGAGTATATGATCTCAAATGAGGTGCAGGGGGGGGGGGGGGGGGCATATCCATACCTTCCGAGATAACTCAATACAAAGAATAACGGTAAGCCCAACAATGTGGGACTAACCTACAAAGTACATGCCATACATGATACGTGATGCACTGGCATCAATGGGCCATGACATAATACAATGAATCCCATATACATAATGCGCCTGGAAAACATAGGCCAGGACTGAATACAATAACATATGAGTACATGAGACATAATCCCCCTCAAGTTTACATGGGTATGGGAAATTGCAACTGAAGAAGCGTTGTTGAACAAGAAAGGTATCTGAAAATATGAATGGATCATCTGAAGGAGACATGCATGTTGTGTGGCACTGCAAGCGGCTTAAGCCAAACCCATCAAATTTGCGAAACTGCATCTGACGACAGACCAGAATCTGAGGAAATCTGGGCATGTGGGCGACTAACTAAATGACCAACCCCTCATGAGGTCTAAAACATTTAACATACACTTGGGAATCACTGCTACAATATGCTCGATCACCGGACCATCAAGTGCACAATTATCAATAATGCAATAATGAGCTGGAGTTAAGCACGTGAGAAACAACCAATTCAAAGGGAAATGATGATTCCATTTACTTGATCCAAGGCACCAAAAAATGTTGAAATATGGAACCAAGGTAACCCACCCTCTAGATCACATTCATGCAATAAATGTGTTTAAGTCGACAGAAGCGAGCCTGCCAGAGTTGAGTCATGAGGAATCCTCAACCAAGGAATGATGGATCATAGTAGAGTGAATAGTGGACTGACACTAGGGATGATGATGGAGGGATATAAACTGAGAGGTGGATTGATGACTTATCTTCTCAGAGCATAATATCCATGGTTGACCTGGCAGTAACTGACTCGATTCTAGAGCGGAAGTTCAATTACTCAGACGGAGGCTTTTTAGAGATAGAAAAATATGGTTGGAGGCCAAAAGGATTAAAAAAATAATGAATGCAATGTAAATATGGATGGAATACTGTAACAGAACTCAATGGGAATCAGAACAGACTCCATGAATGCAAGGGTAACTCATCTTGGATGCTCTAAATAAGGGTGACTCAATGATGCTACCACATGGGATAGGCCTAGAGGGACCATAAAAACATGAGTAAATAAGGGTTTATCATGAGGAAAATTGACACATGAGTCTAAAATTTTCCAGGAAAAGTGTTACCAAAGTAAAAGTGGCTCATATGAAGAAATTTGATTTTAATTGGCGATAAAGTGAGACTTCGTGGAAAAAATGGCTTCCAGGTGAAGTGTCAAATTACCAAAAACAAAGGAAGACTCATTATAAGACTCGGTGAGATATTTACAACGGTTTTGATGCTTCCTCAAACCGAGCTATGGTTTGGTCACAATGGGAGACAAAAAAAATATGGGGTTTCCTATAAAAGGGTTTCTTGACTCCAAATCTAATTCATTTGCATAGTGATTTTTTGGAGAATTTGGAGAGGAGGAGAAGGCCCTAAATCTAGTGGAGATAATTATGGATAAACCAATCATCGAAATATGGATCTACGAATTTCAGATAGGTAACCATACTTATCTAAAAATGGTCTTAATGGTTCTTGGAAGGATGGTTCCTGATGAATAATATAGGGAAGAGAGGAATATAGGAATGGACTATTAGATAAGGTATAAGATCATCCCCACCCACCAAGTCAAACATGGGGACTAAGTGGTAATTTTGGTATCACATAGAGTATAATATTTGAATATATGGTATCAAGCATCTACGATATGTGATGTGGATATGGCTCGCCGGAGAGGTCGATAGGATAAACTATCCAAGGAATCGAAGGATAATTTACAATAGCTAGATCGTTGGGGTCTAGGCCGAGACTTATGTTAATCAAGTGAGAATATATCTAGGGGTGCCATAATTCCCCCAATAATGGGATACTTCCCCCAAGTATATCTGAGGGAGGGGACTTTTCAAGTATGCAAAGGTGGGAATGATTCCCCTAGATAGAGGAGTTTGTAGAGCGCCATTTTGTTCTAAATGCTCAGATAAGGGATTCAAGCGTTTGGTCCAACTGGCATGAGGTCCTCCAAAGGATAATGAGCATATGTAGGGGCATATGTGCCCCCTAGTTTTGTATAGAGCATGCTATGGACATGTCGAATGTATTTAAAGTAGTGGACTCCAAACACATTTTGATGATTTTTTTTTCCATTTGTTTATGTTATGGATGTCTTATGGTGGGAAGATTCGATAAATGATGTATTAAGAGAAAGGAAATGGTGGATAACCAGTCTTGTTTGGCACTGCATATATGAATCAAATGGACTGCATTTATGGGTTTGCATACATGGTGTCACTATACCAAAGAGTGGCTTCAGATACAATGAACAAACGATCACATAGAAAACATTGAGGTTGGACAACAATAATGTCAAATGGAGTGGTTTGTCAATGTAATATGGAGGGATGATTAGTTGGATCATCCCCAGAATTATATGAGGTGATATGATTCTCTAGAGGTTCTTCGGAATGGGGAAGAATAGTGGCCCTAGAGTCGACACTTCCAGATGCACAAGGAGGGTTGAGGAGAATTGCTTCTCTTGGACTCTCAAAATTGGATGCCCCATTACCAAAACATTTGGTGGAAATGTAATGGACATAAGTTGTATGTGGTTTGAATTCATGGGTTTGAAGGAAGTGATTTATTGAACCAATCGAGCTCACCATGGATGAAGTCTCTAGAATCCACAACATATTGATCATGAGTTTTCTGTAGAAGGAAATATGCATGATGCTACATATTGTCCCAAGGGTAATTAGGGGTGGTCATGACTTCCATGATGTCTTCATCTGACTAAAATATGGGCAGATGGGAGGAAGAGATACCACATGATGTGGAGGAACTACCTGAAGCATTTCCATGAGAGACAAGGTTCACATGTGCATTGCCAATAGGAGGGGATGAATGACTAGTAGATGGAATATCTATCGATGTTGAGACTAGGGTATTCAATGAAGAAGGTTTGATAGAATAACAATAGGAAACTCGAAGGGAGTCCCAATACAATGATCCCATGGATGCCGAAATGTAGAGAATAGGATTTGTTTTATTTGTCATCTCGACATCGGGAGGAGGAATCACAATGGGTGGTTGAGAGGCCTCATATTTTGGTGAGATAACGGGACCAAAATCCGCAGGTAGAGAAGAGGTGGATTCACTACGAGTGGCCTCTATTTCATGAATATCCTGACAGGTATCGAGAAAATATTTGAAACGAGGACACTGGTGAGAATAGTGGCCATGATGATCACATAAAGCACAAGGGTGATTCATGTGTAATGATATGTTCTTCTTGTCTGACTCTGGTAAGGTGACATGGACCTACGAGATGTTGGAGTCAGGGAAGATATCAACTACCACATATTTGAGATGAGGGAGTTCAGAACAATTATTTGTGTCATGCCCAAAAACATCGCGCAAAGCGCATGGATGTGTCAACTTTGGAGGCTCACAAGGAGATGGAGTTGTTTGGGGTGCCTTGTTTTTGGTTCCCTTTTCTGGGGTTTGACCCCCTCACCAAACGCTTTCAAAACATGAGTAGATTCTTGTTGAGGTTGCCATGGAACTGAAGAAAAGGAAGTGGATGTACAACATGTTTCATCAATGTCAAAGTCGTGTAAGGTTTAGGATGGTCAAGGGAGTGTTTGCAGGGAGATAAATGTACCATACTGGGATCCCCAAGGTAATATTAGGTAAACTCAACATAGCCATGAAATGGACAGAAAAATTCCAGGTGGTGGGAAGAAGAAAGGTATCTGACCCTAGGGATAATGGCTACGAGGAAATGTTCCCCGCATTAAGGGAATTTTAGGTCTAAAATGGGCCTCCTAAGGAAATTATAAAATAATAGTGGAAATAATAAAATAATAATAGATTATATCATCAAATTTTAGAGGGAAAATAAAAAAATACTTTTTCAACTTATCTCCTTATGCATTTACTCAAATTTCGAGTGGGAACACTCATTGGATGCAGAATTTGATTCATCATCTAAGGAGTACCCATGTTTCATACTTTTTATGTATCCCACTATACGAAAAACAAGAAATACATGAAAAACGTGATTGCAATCACGGTTTTTCATGTATTTCTCATTTTTTGTGTAGCAGGATCCATTGAAAGTATGAAAAATGGGTACTCCTTGGATGAGGAATTACATTCTGCATCCAATGAGTACTCCTGCCCAAAATTTGAGTAAAACCTTAGGGATATAAGTTGAAAAAGTAGTTTTATTATTTTTTAATATTTTTACTTTTTTTATCCAAAAAATGGTGAATCATCCCCCATGGATGACATGATCATATTTAATCCTATTGGTTCTTATAAAGTTTATTTTGGTTGTACATTTTTCTTAGGAGACCCATTTTAGACCTCAAAAGTTCTCTAATGATGGTTAATACCTGGAGGAATGGTTCTTAGTTGGAATGGACTAGGAGATACACCAGTAGAAGGAAATGATCCTTGTGGAATTATACCTATATGTTGGGTTGATTTGGGAAGAACAGGTTGTGGAGGCACTAGTTGTTTGATGGGCATACCAGACCGCTTGTGAGTAGCCCATGATGCTTGTAGCACACAAACACTAGACGAGATAGGCTTAGAAGGGGTAGGTGGTGGACCATAATAAGCACTAAGAAAAGATAAATATTTGTAGACTCCATGTGAGACATTGGTGAGGGACGAGACATTTGTATTTACAATCATCGATGAGATATTGGAATGGGGTGAAGTCTGAGCCTTAGGATCATATTATGTCATCTAATCGATAGTGACAATATTTCCATTATGAGGAAATAACATCTTACGGAAAATCGTAATGCGACAACCAACATCGCATAGGTCTAACTACGACCCAAAAGAATGTTATAATATAATGGGGCATCAATGACTTCAATGTCAATAGAGAAAGTATTGTCCGGAACAGTGATAGGAAAATTGTGATATAAGCCAAGGGGCTGAGATGGGTGACCATCCCATGCATGAATAGTGATGGTGGATGGGGATAGGTCGGGAGAACAAAGTCACTTCCAAACACTAGTAGTCATCACACGGGTAGAGGCACCTTCGTCTATGATACACTGCTAAACAATAATGTTTCTTATGGAGACTAATATTTGAAATGGGATAGATGAAGGAAGGGGGGGTGTTCCGATTTATCAATGTCAAAGACAATCATACGATCGTCAAAAGGATCCACAACACCCAAAGCACAAAGTATAGATTTCTACTGGGATGGTAACATCTGGAGGACTTATAGCATTGACATAGCAGTAGGAGACTGCGCCAAGTCATCTACTATGTTATAGGTATGGGTGGGTTTAGCTAAAGCTACATTTATATATGATGGAACTTTTGGGATCTTGGTAATAACCTCTGCCTTAGGCTGATGGATCTATAAGGTACCATTTGATGATGAAGAAGGCTCGGTGGAAACTTGGTGTTGGGACTTAGTCATAGACTTAGCAGGTGGCTTGTCATACTGGTGTGATCCATTTCGAAGGTTGGCTTGTTTGGTATTGGTCTCATCAAAATTTATCATAAGAATCTGATAATCATGGTGACCAAATTTTGAAGGTTGGGGGGATTCCCAATCTTATGGAGGTTGGGAAGCTAGATATCCTTTATGAAGAAAAGGGTTGGTAAGAACAATCGGTTGATATGAAGTAGGAGCTAGAGGAGGTGAAGCCATAGGTTTATGTCATCTAAGGGTAGCTACTTGAAATTCCCATACTTGATGCATTTGAGGTAAAATGGGACACTCATGAGTAGCCATATACACCGCAACAGGAACATGGATTATTCGTACAAAGAGCCTTGCTAGTTCCTTTTACCTTTCCCCTTATTATTTTTCTTGGGATTGGGGGGATTTTTCATGCTCTGCTGAGAATACACTTGAGCTTGAGGAGGAGGTGGTTGTTGTGGCAAAGGTTGAGCAAGCATGGGAGGATGAAGCACTAGTGCCGAAATGGCTGGAGCACTAGGCGGTGCATATGCTTTGGATGGGAGGTATAGATGGAGCTTCTAAGTTTGGAAATTTGGATGAGGGGAAACATTTGCATAAAAAAGTTGAGAAACAACTAGCCCTAACATCTATTGATGGGATTGGGAATATGCATATGACATGATTTGACCTAAATAAGGGTTTCCTAGCAGAGGGGGATATTTGTAAGAGGTACCAGTCCACCCCTGGGGTTGACCATAACTCATTGGAAGTGGAGCATATGGTGGTGTTAAATGGATCCAACAATACCGTTGGCAACATGATATGCCCCCAATGCATTAGTAGCACTGGGCCAATATAGATTGGTGAGAAAAATATAAACATAACTTGATTGAGCATATATGAAGTCATATTTCAAAGCTACTTGAAGTGCATCTTCCTCTGACTAAGGTAAGTGTGACATGACATCTTTACCTATGGCGGCAAAAAGAAATCTAAGGAACCAATCCATGTAAACACGATCTTGAAATTAAGGGTCCCTACACATGCTCCTTCGTCTGTGCCATTCTTGTACATGGTCAGATAGGCAAGTTGCAAAATTTTGATGGAAAGAAGTCAAAATTTCGGTACTAGTGTCATAATGGAGAGGTAACTGGAAATAAGATATAAAATCTTTGTAAAGAGTTGCAAAAGAGGAATGAGTGGAATTATGATGATTGCCATAACACTTAGCAGTAACTCCAGTAAGAGTGCGTTGAAATAAACAAAGACGAATGGAGTATTCAGTGATGGAATTAGAGGAACGCCACATGTGAAATGAATGAACATGATTTGTGGGATCTTCTCAAGGATCCTTCAAAGTTGAGTATATCGGAAGGAATTTTGATAGGCATAAATGACCAATTGGGGTTATGGAGAAGAGGATCATTGATAAACCAGTTAAAATCAGGGAGATTCAAACCAACCATGAAGGGTAGCAATGGAGTAGGAGTGACCATACTAGTAGAGGTTCCACTAGTGGGATTACCTGGATTAACACTTGAGTTACCACCTTGGTTTCCTAAACTTGCATTGGTGCTTGACATGGTGGTGATATGAGGCTGAGAATATGAGGAAGAACTAGATGAATCAGGAGAATCAGATTCAAAAGGACTTGATGGAGGATTGGGAGGATGAAATCTAAATTGATAGGGAGGAGCAATATGTATTAATGGGAATTGAGGGTGAAGGCCTCGAATTCACCATGAAAAACACCTAGCGGGCATAATGATGTCAATACAATGATGACACTAAGGACTAAAGGATGATAGGAGGAAAATAGTAACAAACAACAAGCAAACACCTAGTGCAGTGGTGCCAAGTGTAAACTAAATATATAATGATGTTACTCTAATACAAACAAACACATCCTATCAAAGAAAATGACTTGTATCCTATAAGTGATCCAAATCCTCATACAATCCTAAATCTACTATTTTAGATGATTTTCCAAATAAATTCTTACTTGACAGAATCTCATCCTCGCAAGCAGAGTTGTCTAGAGAAAGGTATGGTAGAGAACCAATTGCTTCCCATAGCCAGTCCTATAAGGTGTTTTCCTAAGATTAGTCACTAGGGTTACCTTCAACCTATGGGGGTGGTCGAGTCTTCAACTTCTTGGTGATCATCCATCCACAAAATTCCCTACCACGGGTTGAGTAGCCCTGAGGAGAACTACTCGCACAATGACCTAGCCTAACCCCCTCTGAATCATGTTCTAACGCGCTCCAGTTGTGGACTATGGGATGGTGAATGATTTTAAACTCCTTGTTAGTGTCTGCCAGTATTGTTAGTCACCAGTGATCGAATTATGCTCTTTCATATGGTTGATAGGGTCCTAAGGAAATTTTTTATAGTTTCGAATAGGTTTTCAAATAAAATATTGATAATTGGTTAGTATGTCTAGGTATGTTATTGCTCCCATCATCCCATGGTCAAAATTGTCATCTTGGTCATGCCATCACTCATTGTGATGAGTCATAAATAATGTGTCTTGATCACCATTTCAGTCATCATCTCATGGTCATTTTATACTTCAAGGTTCAAAGGTCTAAATCATCAGTTTATAAATCCATTAGGTGTTATTAATATGTCAAGTCATTAAAAAGGTCATAAAAAGAGTCTTGAAATCACCTAAGTCATCATTATGGGAGTAGTGATTAGGGAAAGTTTTCAAAAATTATTTCTAGAGTACATTTCATTCTCTAGAAATATGTAACTAAGCATACTAAAGTTCAAAGCTGCAGTACAATAGTTTATCAAGTCATTATGCAAAAGGAAAAAGTGGTGTCACATCCCCACCCAAGGGAAAATCAACCTCCAGCCTATAAGAAGACCAAAGGAGAAAATTATTTAATCATTCCACCCTCATGATACATCACTCCATTAGCATGAAGCATTTCCATTCTCTAAAAATCAATTTCTTGCCAAAAAGTGCCAAATTTCTCAATTGTGTTGTGCTTTTCTCCAAGGTGCTGCGTTTTTCTCAAGGGAGCACAATATTCCTTTTGCAGGGGTTTCTTCATAAACTACAGGTTCCAGCTCATCAAAAACAAGTGGGTTAAATTTGTCCCTCAACTACCTCTCTTTAGCTTCAATTCATGCTTGGAAGCTCAGAAATTAGATTCTCATAGGGTTTGTTGTGTTTTTTGTCACATAGTGTCTTTGGTCCATTTGTTGTGAAAGAAAATGAAATTATTGCTCATACACCCTCCCACACCTTCCATACACCTTCCTTGACACTTACACTGATTCCTTTTCCTTATTTTCTTCATTTTCCTACAAACCCTAGCCTACACTACACTTTTCTAGGCTAGGACTGTGTTTTGGATTTGTATACCCTTTCCCCTCACTCATCTCCAAAATTTTAACCTCCCTATACTCCCTACCATATATCCCTACCACCCTAAAGTTTACCAAGAATTTAGACACCCTCAAATCCCTTCATCTCCCTCCATTCCTAAAACTGCCCAAAATTCCCTCTTTTCCTAAACTAAACCCTAATTCCCCTTCCTAGTGATCTAGGGTTTCACATAGATCCAGAGACCACAACCACTGATTAGAGGAAGCATAAAGGAGGGAAGATAATCAGGTATGAGCCCACCAAAGTCCAAGAAATCATAGCTTCACCTTTCCAAGATGTGGGCTGCATAGGGTTTACATTGCACACATGAACAATTTTACTTCAAAATTAGTTTTTGAAATAAGGAAGATGAATTTGACAAATGTGAAAGAGGTTTTTGTATATCATAGACCAAGGAAATTAAAAATCCTTAATTTTATGCACAAGTTTTATTATTTGAGAGAAATTCCCAAATTACAGTTGCTACAAGAGGTTTCCTGAACTTTTGGATAGTTGGATTTCAAGTCAGTTTTTCAGGGGTTAGGAGAATGTTTTTTCAGTTCTTAATGCCTCCATTGTGTAGAAAAAATCATATTATTTCCAAAAATATCACTTTTAGACCAAAAATCCTCTGGGAAGGCCTCCAAACACCCTCTCAAATATCACATTGTGCTTGAGTGGAGAGCTTGTTGTGCTTCTGCAAATTTGAGCGATCAACTTCAAACTTGGATTCTGACCAAATGGGAACATATTTTTGACAACGGGAGGAATTTTGTGTTCATAACATACCAAAGAAAAGAAGCCTCTCTCCATTTTGAAAAACATATTATGGTTAAATATATATTGATCTACCTTTGAGCCTTATTTTTGGAAAATTTTCAGTCATTTTGACAATTTTTGGAAATTCCTCACTGCCAAAAGCACAACGCCTTGATGCTGCACTTTTCCCCGAGGGCTCCAAATAAAAAAAAAATTATATTGGTAGATATATTGTGACCTTCACATTTAAGTTATATATTTTTTGTGCCATTTCAGCTTTCTGGGTGGAAGAAAAATGCAAATATCATGCTTAAAAACTACTTTCTGCCATTGTTTTCACCCGGACGCTGCACTTTTAGAGTGACCTTGGGAGAATCCATTTTTCTAAGCCTTAGAGAGGCCATTTTTCTTGAATAAGGAGTATATGGACAACTAGACATCCTATTCTTTGCATTGGTACCTTCAGATCAGCATTTGGAGCTCATGAAGTCACTCAAAATTTCCCTGCATGTTGATGTTGCATTTTTCCCAGATGGCGCTCCTCTTTTCCCTGAATGTGATGCCCTTTTCCATGGAGATCAAAATTTCGAGTTTTATGATTCAAAATATGTTTCTCATGATGTAATTTGTATTTTTTTGAGTTGAAATTATGTAAATGAATGTAATTACGCTGCTAAAGGTCAAATTGAGGTAGATTCATGCTCATAAATGCTTACAAAGTCAAAGTGAATTAGTTGGTGTAAATAGAGGGTTTTCTTTTAACTTCCCTAGTCTTAGGTTTAGTTACAGAAATTTGTATGAATTGTTCCTATCAAGATGGGCTCGACCCCTGAGAGAGGGGACGAAGGTTCTGGTCTATATGTATATGTTTTTATTAATAGTCAAGGTTGGACATCAGAGAGTAGAAGGCTTGGAGCTTTGTGTACAATTGATATTTACAGAAATACAAGTTCAGTTGCAACTATTATATAGGGATTCATGTGGTATGATTTTTTGGCGGTGTTTTTCTTCTATAATTCACTTTTGTGAATGATTATTTCATCTTATTTCCATATCTATGCTTTCAGTGATCTTCCTATAAGATGTTAAACATAATTCTTCAAGCTTATGATATGTTTTGGTAGGAATTTCATGTTTATTTTGTTCATCTTATGATAAATGAACTCATGCTTTTCATTCTCATTTTGATCCTTTTATTTTCCACCCTGCACTAGAATTGACAACCTCAAACTGTGACTGAACATACTTACCATGCCCCTTTATATCCCAGCAACCATAATATTTTAGATCTGACCTAGTTTCCTTAACCTCTCCTCCTGATCCAGCAAAAACCATAAATTTTCAAAACCTTGGAGCTCAGACCTAGCCTAATATCATTACCGTTATTTAGTCATATTTTGGTATCAAGATCATAGAGAGAGGCCTCTCTGGTTTGGTAGGGCTAGCTACCAAATCCTAAGTGGTTTGAGGTTACCTCCATTGGTTTCCATTCTCAGCCTTCGAACACTATGGAGGATAACACTCCTTACAAAGTAAAATTCTATGTCTCAATGTAAATAATTTATGGGTGTTATTTGAAGCCTATCCCACCGATCCTACACCTAACTACACATATTGTTTGTCCCTAATGCCCAAGTGGGCTTCATCTATGTGTGTTAGATTATTAAATGTGGTGTATTTCAAGTCTTCGCCTAGCAGTGTTAATTAAGCTCACATTTGCTTAGAGTGTGAAAATGTGTGTGAAAATGTGTGTTTATTGTATGAGTTGATTGAGCATGTTTGATGATGTCGTATGCTGTTGAAATCAAATTCTGAGATACTATAGCTAATTTTGTAAAATGATAGAAATAAACATCCAATCAAGCACAAACCCCACCTGAAGAAGGCTCTCAAACAACTAAATAAGGAGAGGAAAACAAGATACTAAAAAACACACAAAAATTCCTATAATATCTAATGTCAAAAGGACTTAGATATAAATGCACTAAGCTGTTGAAAATTATGTAAATAAACAACAAAAATTAGAGGTGAAATCTGTTGCAAAGGAGAGGCAAGAAGCTTAAAAACCTAGGACACTCAAGGGGATCATAAGGGGGAAGGTAAGAGAAAAATCAAGATGGATTTAACATGGTGAAATAACCTATCATAAATGGATGAAATAAAGGGAATCAAACCCTAAAAGCTAGTGGCTAAAAATGTTGAAACCCTAGACTCCTCACCCAACCAATCCCTTCCTAAAAAGGTGAAGGTGTACTACAAACACAGGGGATTCACTACGGGAGAAACACCATAGAACATGGGTTAATAATGGGGGATATATATGAGGAAAAATGACATAATATATTATGGGTAAAGTGTTTTTATATTGGAAGGTATAAAAAATGGAGCTCAAAGTTAATGAAAAAATATAAAGGGGTATAAAAAATGTTAATAAAAAAATGGATACCTACAATATATACTGAAAGTAGGGGATTTTTAAATTGGGAAAATGTATTGGGTTTATATTGGTAGGGGGTTAAATAATGTTATTTTTAGAGTTATTTTCTAATATGTACTCAAATTAAGGGTATTTTTTAATATGCTATGATCGCATGTGATATGTTAGAGGTTCATGGAGTGAAGCCCCCATGACTACAAACCCTAGGGGGATTTTTTCTTCCTCAAAGAGAAAAACTAAGAGTATATAGGCCTAAGAGATAATGAAAGAGAGATGAAAAATCCTTCCCAGTACACAAACAACACTCTCGGAAATTCTGGAAAATATCTGCAAAATTCTTAGAAAATTTTCAAAACGCGGGTACTAACCTGAAACAGGTGTAAAACACAAATTTTGGGCCAAAAAGTGCGTTTTGGAGTTTAGAGTGAAGATCTTGAGTTGAAAAGTGTGTTTTTATCTCGGTACTCTTGGTCATCATATCTTGCACAAATGTTGTCGTCTCCTACTCGGCTGGTACTTGTGACCTACGGAAAAACCCAGAAAACCTACATAATTCAAAATTTTGATAGAAAATTTGAAGAAAATCTAATAGAAATGAAGGATAAAAATAGCTATACAAAAGCTTTAAACATTGAAGTTGCATTCACCTAGGAAACTGAATTGTTACACCAGTGGAGTTGCCATTTGTTAGTATGAAATTTCTTGGAAGGTGTACCAAAAATATCTCACTGAAGTCACATGTGACTAGTGACCCTAACAACAATTGTGGATGCTTATAATTTATATTTGCAATATTAATGTGAGAAAAACATGCAGAAAAATAGATGTATGTGATCTAAAATAATAAGCAGCAAAATGAATCCAATGTAATAACCCAATTATGGAAAGGCATTTAGATAAATAAATCCTTTATTGATAGCACCTGGAGAAAGAGATTTACAAAAGGGTCGCAAACCCCGTTCGTGGGATGGGTCCTTTGATGTACTTTATGCTTTGGTATTAGATCTTCCTCTCTCAATATGTGAAAACCAAAGCAATGTGTAGAACTGTAATGGGAGCTCGAAAGTATGGAGATGATAATGGTGATGATGATAATGATCATGGTGAAGAATGAATGAAACCCCCCTTATTTATATGAAAGTATTGGGTTGATCTCGAAAATGCACAAGAATAAAATATTATTGACCAAAATCTAGATCTAATCGTTAGGAATACTTTACTATATTTTTTGAGAGGGAAAATATATTCAAAATGTTCAAATATCTTTATTTATAAATAATTAAAGAATAAAATTATTTATTAATTATTTCACAAATATTAAGAAATTTGCGAAAATGAAATAATTATTAAATAGTGATTTAACAATTATTCCAAGAATGGACTTAAGTAAAAATAAATAAACAGTGATTTACCGAATTATTCCTAGGTGATTTAGTCAAATGTGACGAGGAATAATTATCAAACAATGATTTAAAATAAATAAATAAATAATGTTTATTCAATTATTCTCATGGGGTTTTAAATATTAATTAGAAATAACTTAATAAAAATGGTTTATCAAATTATTTCCTATAGTGAAAATGATTTTACTATGGTAAAATTAAACTTACATGGTGTATTTTGATCAACCTAGTTAGAAATGACTAGGTGATCAATTTTTGGTGATAACAAGAGAAGGCAAACATCTTTAAAGTTCAGAGATAGAAATTGATGAATTGAAAGAGTGTAATCATGGATTGCAAAACAAAATCGAAGTACTTGAGTGGAAGTTAAAGAAAAATAAAAACATAATTAGTCAAATAACCAGCAAATTAGAAGCAACAAAATAACTTCAAAATGAACTAGATATGATAGAACAAATCATTAATGCACTCTAGATAAAATTGAGGAAAAAACAAGATCTACTTGATGCATGATGTATATAAAATATAGATGTAGTCTCTGACATAGATGACCTCATCCAAACAAAAAATGTAATTCGTGAAACATATAGCCTCATTCAATGTATTGATCAAAGTTGTGACGCAAATGATATAATCCACTAGGTTGATGAAATTTGTGATATAAATGATCTAATCCACTAGGTTAATGAAATTTGTGACACAAATGATCTCATCGAGAAATTTGAACTACTAAATGGAAATGATGCAACTAGTTGTATTGATTATCTAATTAAAAACTTTGATGCAACATGTGATACAAATGAATTGTTAATAGAGATGATTGATGCTCAATGTGATAGAGATGACTTAATGAATCAAGCCCAAAATATGTGTGAAGAACAACAATAAAATTATTTTTCCAAGATGGTGATTAGATCTTGGGAAGAAATTTCATTCAATAAAGATCAACATGGCTTGGGATACAACAAATACAACAATTTTTGTGTTCCATATTTCTGAAAACCAATTCAGTGTAAGTGCAGGTTTTCTAGAAAATTCCTAGAATCTTGTTAAGTGTAACCATTGTAAGATAAATGGTCATATGGAGAAAAATTCTTCGACCTCCATCCTTGTCTTCATTATGTGAAGAAAAATAAGCTGTCAGAGAAATGTTGAATGCAGAAGAAGACTAAAGTGAGTTAATTATGGATGGATAAACCCTTGGAGATGGAATCTAGAAGTGAAGAAACTGCATAAGTCCTACAATATACCAAAGACAGAGGTAAAGATAAAGTTTCCAGAAGAATTGAACAAGAGAAACTCTCCTACATCTGAAAGGGGGGAGTTCAAAACAAAGGCATATATTTATGGTATCTCCTTTCAACTGACAAAGGGGGGAATTTAGGGTTGTCATACTGAAAGTTTCAACATAATTTTCAGGTGGGAACCAAAATTTTCCAGTGGGAAAGTAATTGGGATGCCTATTGAGAGCATTTGTGGACATTCATTTGTTCACTTGGATGATCATTGGAGCAATTAAAGGATAGATATATCCTTTTTCATTGAATCTTGGAATTTGATTGAGTTGTCAAGAATTTTCAGAGTTGTATTAGTTTTGTAGTTGATTCACTTCTCTTGGTGTGTTTTCTTCATATTGGATTTTTTCGGCATCTAGTTTTGGCAGTTTTTAAGGCAGTTCTTCATTGAGGATCAACTCAACAGTTTCAAATTGATGACTTGGAGATGTTACTAGGTTCTTACTTTGGAATGATGATTGGGGGGTGGGGGGGGGATGCTTGCTTCACACTCGCATATAACAATCAATAAGTCCAAAATAATAAATAATTAACCTTGGAATAATTCCTACTTGTCTATTCTAGAATGAGATTGTTCCTCAAATTTGGGAGTTTGTTTGGGTCTAGTTGGTTGATATATTCTCTCCAACTAGTTAGGCTCCTAGATTAATGTGTGGTTGAGATATTCAATCAACCAAAGAGATTGTGTTTCAAAGATATATGAACTATCTTGAGACATAATCTTGATGTATTTATATTTTATCATTATCATTATTTGCGAATATAATACATTAAGGCTTGAGAAGTCGTTTCTTCCATGTTTTTGTTGTCTCAGTCTCTCTTAAATTTAAGTTTTTATTTTTATTAATTCCCTTTAAAGAAGGTCCTCGCACCTCCCGAGGCATTGTGTCCCTCTTCAGTAAACAAGACGAAGGTATTTTAGTCTTGTTTTAGTGGCTCACTTATCTCCCTTTAACACAAAATAGAAGTTTCCTTTATACAGAGAATTTAGTGGCTTATTCTTGCTTAGACAAACTCTCACTTAGGGCTTCTTGAAACATATAGCCAATGTGCCTATTTTTCCCAATATCGGTCTAATACAAGCCCTACTAGGAAAAAAAATACATCTAAAAAATTAACCTTCTTCATTGAGCATACTCAACCTTCTTCCATGTAATATTAACCACTAGATACTCATCCCTACAAGGTTGTAGATCCTTATTTTATTCTATGTATCCATTTTAGACGTGATGCTTCTTGAGATGAGTTCATTCTTGTCTCTTTTCCCATTACCTTTCTCATTACTTATGTTCACTCATCCAAGCATCTTGAAGTTGAAGCCCTTGACCTTCATCCTTCAGGCCTCAGCCTTCAATTTGAGCATGATTTTTAAGCACAGAGCATCACCAAGAAATCCTAAAGGCCCTCATTTTCCTTCTTATTAATTTAGCCCTCAAATCTAGTCATCGATTCATTTTTGTTTCTCCTTCACTTAGTTTTAGCTGAATGTGGCCTCATTGTATCCTAAATTGACACCTTTCAACCCTACTCAACCTTCATAGAACAAGAGTAACTTGACCTTGTGAGCATAACTTAGCCCTTCAAGGGAATCCTTAGCACAAGAGAAATTGCATCTTCTCTTACACACGATGTTGTCTTATGAGCCTTACCTTAGGTTCATTTTATAATTTTCCTTAGGTCACCTAGATGGTGATGGACGATCATCTAGAATTGTCATGGAAAAGAAGGAAGGAGAAGAAATGCCTTCTCAAGTTATAAAAAAATAGAATTCCATTCTCATAAGAGATGAGGTAGCATTATCTCATAAAGAAGGCCAAGGTGAGAATCATACACCATTGAATAGAGATATTACTAACATACAGTTAAGGAAGCCTGCCATTTTCAAGGATAGAGAAAAATTAGCAATTAAATTCATGGACTTTTTAGAGGTGCTACAAGTGCATAGTATCAACAACTTGATCCAACAAAGGAATAAGTTGACCACTAAATGCAAAGAGTCATGGAAACAAATTCAATGGTAAATGAACACGATAGTGTTAATGGAAATAGAATATACCATAATGAAGGGAGTGAGGACACTAAAAAATCCACCTTGGGAGGCTCATGAGTATGACTATTGTTGAGCCTCCAAATTGTCCTCCTTTTACAATCCATTTTTCCTTTTTCCACCCATTTTGTTATACATTTTCAGTTCATTCCATCTCATTTAGGAATTAAAGTTCGTCCAGGTCATGTAAGTTATAATGAAAAGGTAATAATCCATGAGTAGCTCAAAATCTACATTTTCTTTATGAAATTGGTTTAACTATATTATAGCTACCAAAATGCGAACATTATGCAGATAACTTGAATTTCCGAAAACAAATCCAAAGTTACATAAGTTTGCATGTGTTGGAGGACAAACAAAACACATGAGAAGTCTCCAAATGTCACCTATTGGTTGTAGATGGAGGTCAGAGGATAAGTGTGGCTAATTGGTTAAACTAGTGGTTAACGTGGCTATGGAATACTAGTTTCATGCAGAGTATCAAGAGACCAACTCTACAATTAAATGAGCATGGAAATAGCAAGTGAGAGAGATCTGAAGACTCTAATTTGAGATTATGATGTGTTGATAAATTCCTTCTCATGAGTCACTCCAATAACAAATTGTGAGAAGCAAAAGTCCAATTGTGATTTTTCATTGTAGGAAATAATTCCTTAAGTTGTTAAACTTGAAACTATTATAAAAACACTTGAAAGCGAAAGACAACTGGTTAATTTCATAACTGTTGTTATTATTATTTCCTATTGTGAACTTTGTTTTTACACTTCAAGTAATACAAGCTTTGTTGTTGGAGATTCAAGTCTCGTGATCTAAGTTTTTAACCTCTTACACTCACGAAGAGGCCCCCCTGAGGATGTGTGAGATAATATAGATTTATTTTGTCATTTTGATTTAATTTCTTTAGACCCTACAACTAGCTTAGAATATGCTTCATCTAATTGTTCAATTCATTTGAAGACTTTCTTTCATTTTAATACTCTTCTTTTAAATTAGAATTGTACTCACTTCTCTTTGTTTTGTTATAGGTCAAGTGCTTGATAATAAACCAAAAACATCAAAAATATTTATCTTGAATTGTCTTTTAATCTTAGTCTCAAATTTATGTTTAGATTATTATGACTAGCTCTAGTTCAGAACACGAACACAAGTAATATCTTATACACTCAAATCTCTATTGATATTTCGTTGTCTTTTTGTTACTGCTTTCTAGAATATTTTTGATTTCAAGTTTGATATATTAGCTATCTTCTTACAAGTTTGATAGTTTAGACTTCATTTCAAGCCTCATACATTAATTTTTCTTCAAAGTTTCATAGAATATGTTTTCTTTTCAAATCAATAGTTTAGATTTCCTTTCAAAGCATAGTAGAGTACTTATTTTTTTCAAAGTTCAATAAAATAAGATTTCATTTCCTTGTTCCATAGAATAGATTTTGAAGCTTTCACATTAGCATAGTTTTCATTGAATTCATTTAATTTTCAAGTCTTGAATTTAAATTTTCCCTCTGAGACAAAACATGTGTGTGTGCTTACTAAGTTCTCATCATAAATAGGCTTAACCTTCATCTCGAAATTAGAATAGTTTTCTTTCAATTAAAATTTGATATCCTAGCATATATAGTGCAAGTTTACTTCACAAGTTCATGAACACTATATTGATGATTTAATGTAAGTAATTTAATAAACAATTAAATTACCCCAAATTTTTGGGTTGTTGCCACGAAAGTATACATAGGTGCCTACTTTTAATTTATAATGCGTTTTCATTTAAATGAATCTATTTAGAGGGCATGGTAATATGAGAGGTAAGAAATTGCACATCACGATTGTGGGGTTCACTCTAAACTAGAGTTGTTACAATTGTATTTCATAATAGTTGTGTTCATTCTTTAGATGCATAATTATTTCATATTAAAGTCCTTTAGGATGCATCTATAGAGACCAATATTCTTGGGGTAAATTTATAAGTATAGAATATATTTCAATTCCAACATCACCAAGCACCCTCGCAAGACCACATAGTTCCATACCACCTTTTGATACATCAATTCCATCAGTTATTGGTAGAACAAGACTTCCTAAGCTGCATAGGTCAAAAATTCAACCTAGGGACTCACCAACTTCATCTATCAAAGCTTTAGCAGAAGAACCTACATCCCAAACTCAAGGAGTCATATTTTTTTCTTCAACATGTGAACAACTCATAGGACAAGATCTAGAGATACCTAGTGAAGACGCAGAAGTAGAAGACAATTTTTTTTTGAACTACCATTAATAAAGGAACTAGAGGAAGGGGAGTTAGTTGAAGAAAACCCTATCATCGAACCTTATATTACCTTTGGAGAATCTATAATGGTAGGTGATGAAGGAGAAGTGTATAATGGAGAGGAAAGACCAATAATTGGTGGAGGAAGAGGTAGAGTAGGAGGAGGTGGTAGAAGAGGCCGAGGTGGTAGAGGGGTAAGGGGAGATGATGGAGATTTTGATGAAGAGGACACTTTTGGATTTCCTATTCTAGATACTGATATAACTACCACCATGAAAAAAATTTCCCTGTCTATCATCCCTAAATTTCATGGGCTAAGAAATGAGGATCCAAAAACATTTCTTTTTGAGTTTTAGGTATTGTGTATATTATATGATTATTTACTCGATACTCATAAATTAAAATTGTTTTCTACTACTTTACAATATGGGGCTCTTAAATGGTTCATGGGTCTAGGAAGACATTCTATAATACCATGGGACAATATGAAAAGAATATTTTTAGATAAATAAGAATATTACTGCATACACCATGACCTTAAGAATGGAGTTTGTAAGATGACCCAAAAATAGGATGAAATCCTTGAAGATTTAGTGGAGATATTTGTATGTCAAAAGAGCTAAATTACATAATTTATAAGATGACACATTACTAACTCTCTTACTAAAAGTTTTAAGGGACGAATGGATTGATCTTCTTAACATGATGGGTAAAGGAGATGTTTCTCAATTTTCATTTCAAGATATCTATGAGTTATACAAAAAAATTTCAAGAGGGAAATAAAAATATGGCAAGAATCTAAGATATCCAATTATGGCAAGTGTAATAAAATACCCAGATGGAACAATAAGTAGAGAAAAAATAGGTAATTTTATTGATAAATTTAAAATTTACATTCTTGGGAATGTTAGTGAGAAACTAGATATAAGCTACGAACACAAAATAAGAAAAAAGTTGAAAATGTTGCATTGTCTATTTTCTGTCCTAAATGTAGGAAAAAACAAGAATTAGAATAATATCCTCTTGATAGTATTGAAATATTTTCTATATGTGCAAAAAAACATGCGACAAAGTTTTGAAGATTGTAACTAGGTTTGGTCTTCATAATTTATATCTATTGTACTCTACAAAAGAATTAAAGAAAACAAATTTCTATTATAATTTATTTTTATTATTAAATAACTTATTAAAGCATGGGTTTCATGATTGGGTCATATTTAGTATAAGGTCCCAATTGTGGACTTATATATTAGTCATTAAAAATTTATATTGAACCTCCTCGGGCTTTTGAATCTTGGAATTAGGTTTTTTTTATAGTCAAAAGTGGTCAACTAGCCCTCCACATTAAGTTTGACTTAAGGAGATCAAGTTGAACTCAAAGGGAGGAATTTGAACCCATAAGAAGGCTATAAATGCAAGGAGGTCGAATCCATTTTCTCATGTATTCATTGTAACTCACTGCAACAAGGGAAAATGTGCAAAATTGAATAAGGAAAAAAATGAAATGTGAGCTGGGTCTACGAGAAAGAAAAAGAGAAAATCAAAATTTTGGTGAAGGAATCTCTCTATTTCATGGTCTCTCTTGGGGGATCAAATTCTTTAAATTTTGGGTGTCGTTGTTGCTACAAATCTCTGAAGTTGCTAGAAGACTGGCTGTTGTTGCTGCTAGGTCGAAGATCTCGAAGACTGAATTGATGTGGAGGGAAATTTTGGCTCATGTATAGGGTGAAGAGTCTCAAAGAATAATATTGAAAGGAAGAATTATCTTGACTGGGTTTTGTCCTCGAGGGGATTTTTCCCCTGGCATAGTGCCTATATCTTATGTCTCTTGTTTTGATCTTCATACAACATAATATGGTAATTTCTTAATGAAAGATAATACAATAAAGAATTAAAATAAGTCAACGTAATCACAAGTAATTATCAATATCTAAGAATCAAACCCTAATATATATCTGCATTGATTCTTCAACATGGTTTCAGTGCTATGGCCAAGAAGGATTGAAGATCACATTGTTGGCATGGAATCTCCCTCATTGGTGGACTACATAAGGATGGGTATCAACTCTACTAGGAGATGGATCAAGAAGCTCTTTCATTATCTATTCACTAAAGACAAAGGTAAAAGACTTTTGGCTTCCCTTACAACATCTCTCCATGATGAAAATTCATGGATCATTGATAGTGGAGCATCAAGGAACATGACTGGAGAAAGCAAACAAATACATACACTATCAAGAGATCCATCCTCACATGCAGTGGAATTGGGTGACAAAAAAATATATGTTGTGAAAGGACTAGGATCAACCTTATTGGAATTATAAAGTGGATCAGAGGTGCACCTCAACAACATACTATATGTTCAATGTTTGAAAAATAATTTACTTTCTATTTCTTGTTTAGAAGATAAAGGTGAAACAATTTATTTTGTTGATGGAAAAGTATTGGTATGGGGCAAAGATTATTTCATTAACAAAGCTATAGTCATTGGAGTTCGTGAAGGAAGTTTTTATAGGGTTACTAAACCATATTCTCAAGCCTTGGTTCATAAAGAAATTAGTCCTATTGAACTATGGCATAGAAGATATGGACATCTACAGTACATGATAATTCCCTCTCTTAGCCAACTGGTCAATGATATCCCCAATATAAAGGAAGATCGTGAAGGTGTGTGCAAGGGGTTCTCTCTGGGAAACCATCCAAGAAAATCATTTCTGAATAGTGAAACTAGGGCCAAGGAAATCTTGGACCTCATTCACTCTGATGTGTGTGGGCCGATGTCTAATAAATATCTTGGATTTCATCTCTATTATGTGACTTTCATAGATGACCATTCTAGAAATACATGGATCTATATTCTCAAAAAGAAATATGAAGTATTTGATAAATTCAAGGAATTTTGAGCTTAAGTGGAAAACCTCACTGAAATAAAGATAAAGACTCTAAGACCGATAATGGTGGGGAATACACTTCCAAGAAACTAATTGAAAATTGCAAGGAAGCGAGAATTAAGAGGGATATATTTGTTCCCTACTATCCCAAACAAAATGGAATTGCTGAAAGAAAGAATAGTCTATTGAGGAAGGCATTAAGATAATGCTCCTTGATCAAGACCTACCAAAATTCATATGGGGAGAAGCAACCATGATAGTAGTTTACATACAAAATAGAAGTACACTTCCATGGAAATAATTGAATATTGCAAGGAAGCAAGAATTAAGAGGGATCTCATTGTTCCCTACTATCCCAAACAAAATGGTGGGGAATACACTTCCAAGGAACTAATTGAATATTACAAGGAAGTAGGAATTAAGAGGGATCTCATTATTCCCTACAATCCTGAACAAAATGGAATTTTTGAAAGAAAGAATATGTCTATTGAGGAAGGCATTAAGAGAATGCTCCTTGATCAAGACCTACCAAAATTCTTATGGGGAGAAGCAGCCGTGATAGTCGTTTACATACAAAATATAAGTCCTCATAGAAGTCTCAAGAATATAACTCTCGAATAATTGTTTACAGAAAATATATCGAGTGTGGATCACCTCTAAATATTTGAAAGCCCTGCATACGTCCATGTTCTAAAGGATGAGAAAAAGAGGTTTCATTCTACAAGTATCAAAGGAATATTCATTGGATATAGTCTCTCCTCAAAGGCATATAGAATCTACATCAAAGAAAGAATGCAAATCGAAGTAAGAAGAGATGTCATATTTGATGAGAGCCAAGCCTACAAGAAGTCCAAGGATATTCCCATAGACTATGATGATGAAGAATCTCCCATATTCAAAGAATAGAATCTACATCATGAAAATCTACATCATGATGAAAGGAGGTTGTATGGCTAAGGAAGCTTCTGATAGAATTGTTTGAAAGTCCTTTAAGTCCTACTATAATCAACTATGATAATAAAATCCACATTAAGATGTATGGAGATATCATTATAGGATGAAGAACATCAATAATAAATACCATTTCATCAAGAATTTGGTACAAGATGGGATCGTGAAGCTAGAGTATGTCCCGACAGATGAACAGGTGGCTGACATACTGACAAAGGCTTTTCCTATCAAGAATTTTAATTATTTAAGAGACAAGTTTGATATGGTAAACATTATTAATAGTATTAATATTAATGATTTGGAAGAGAGATTTTGAGGCATTTCGAGTGAAGCCTTCTCTGGAAAGACATCAAGGTTGGCACCTTATGTTGATGTTTGGTAGGGAGGGTGGCATCTGGTGGATGTGCACCTAGTTCCCTAGCTTGGTGGTTAGTAAGTAAGCCTGATGATACCTATAGAGGGTGAAAGCTTTAGCCCACCTTTGTCCCAAATGGATATATTTCCTTAGTCATGAATCTATTCCATGGCATTGCGGTGCCTAAAGAGATGAGTGACCAAATGGATAAATTTACCTAGTGAGTAATGTAGTCCATGAAATTATGGTGCCTAATGTTCTTCATAGTTTCATATGGTTTGATATATTCCTGTTTTATATTATGAATACCTCCCTAGTTAAGAGGGAGTGTTGAATATTGTAATTAGGTTGAGTCTTCATAATTTATATTTATTGTACTCTTAAAAATAATTAAAGAAAAAGAATTTACATTATCACTTATTTTTATTATTAAATTACTTCTTAAAGCATGTGTTTCATGCTTGGGTCATATTTAGTATAATGTCCCAATTGTGGACTTCTAGGTTATTCATTTCAAATTTATATTGACCCTCCCTGGGATTTTGAATCATGTAATTATGTTTGTTTTTTAGTCAAAAGTGGTCTAGTATCCCTCCACATCAAGTCGGATTTAAGGAGATCAAGTTGACATCAAAGGGAGGAATTTGAACCTATCAGAAGTCTATAAATGCAAGGAGGTAGAATTCATTTTCTCGCTCATTCACTACAATTCACTACAACAAGGGAAACAATGTGAAATCGAAGAAGGAAGAAAAAGAAGTGTGAGATGGGTCTAGGAGAAATAAAAGGAGAAAATATAAATTTTGGTGAAAGAATCTCTTTGTTTCGTGGTCTCTCTTGGGAGATCGAAGCCTTTGAATTTTGGGTGATGTTGCTATTGTTGCAAATATGTGAAGCTACTACAATATTGGATGTTGCTGCTGCTAGGTCGAAGATCTGGAAGGCTGAATTGGTGTCGAGGGAAATTTTTGCTCATGTCTAGGGTGAAGAGTCTCAAAGAATACTATTTAAAGGAAGAATTATCTTGAATGGGTTTTCTCCTCGAGGGGAGTTTTTCCTTGGCATAATGCCTATATATTGTGTCTCTTGTTTAGATCTTCATACACACATAATATAGTAATTTCTTGATGAAATATAAGATAATAAAGAAGTAAAAGAAGTCAAAATAATCACAAGTAATTATCAATATTGAAGAATTTGTTGGCTCCCTGTAATTTGCAAGATTGGCAAGAACAAGTAGCAGGGAACCAAATAAAACCACTTTTGAGTCCAAGGGCCTAGCCTCCCTGGGCTCAGAGAGGGCTTTCTCTATGTTTATGATTTACTGATTTATCTTTATGCTTATTATTATTATTATTTTAGGCTAGTTATGAAGCTCTGGGATTGTTTGTTTTGTTTTGATTGATTGTTTCAGTTGAACAGATAGAATGTGAGAAGCTTTAATCCATTGGGCTATGGAGTCATAAGAGGTTTTAATTGTACATCAACTCTTCAAGGGTTTTCATAGGGCAATCTAACTACATCAAATGGATCCTTTAGGTAAAATGAATATGAGATGACAAGAAGTTGTGAATTTAGTAAAACTAAAGGGAAATTAAGAATCCTTTAACTATAATTCAAACAAGAAAAGCCTTTAGGATAAAAAATTGGTAAAACTGAAGAGAATTTAAGAATTCTTCAGCTATACTTTACTAGAAAAACCTCAAGAAAAAAATCCAATAATCCTAGAGAGCAATTAAGAATTCTCTAGTTATTACTTTCAGACAAAGAAAACGTTTAAAATAACAGTTCAGTGAAATTAAAGAGAAGTTAAGAATTATTTAATTAAACTTAGAAGAAGGCCTTTAAGATAACAGTTTGGTAAAACTGAAGAGCAGTTAAGAATTCTTCAATTATACTTCACTAAGAAAATCTCAGGACAACAATCCATTAATCCTAGAGAGAAACTAAGAATTCTCTAGTTATTACTTTCAAAGGAAAACATAGAGATAATAATGACAGGTAGAGTTGAGGTGCCAAAACAACATATCTCAATCTAAAATTTCTGTTCTATTATTAGAGAAATGAAGTACAATATGGTAAACAGAGGAGAAACAATGACAAAGAGGGATAACATCACCATTAACATAGCTCAAGAATCCTGTGAACGTGCTTGTATTACTGATGTCCAAAATAGTTACAATGCTCCAGTGCAATAATATTTGCAACTCAGAGTCTGATCAAAATCTAGCCTAGCAATCAACCCAACAACCGAAAATAAAAATGAACAATACATGCAATATTTATCTGCATATGAGGAGGTGATATTGATGTAGGGTTTCAAACTACACTTATTACAGAGTAATTGTAATCTTGACCTTTGAGACTATGCAACGCCCAATGCCAAAATATCACTGACTGACTTGCTGTAATAATAACTTTCTAATTAACTACTGAGCTAACTTTAAGATATTTTTGACTATTTGGCTTTAACTTTAACTTTTACAATAAATTCTGAGCTGCTTAAGAATATCTCTAGCTGCTTTATTTACTGTAGCAGCTTTTATTTAAGTGAAATGAGGCTATAGGTGGCAAATGTGATTTGAAGAAGTAAAGGTTGAGTGCCTTAGTCATTTTGGCTCTGTTTTCTTCGGTGATTTGCTTTTGATTTGTCATTTAAATTTTGATTTGTCTCTAACTCAGATTTGTCTCTTCCTTAATACTGTTTTCTCATTTTGCTTTTTAATCTATTTCTGATGTCGTTGAAATCTCTTCTTTAACCCTTCTTATTTGATTTTTGTCTTCACTTTGTCTTTCACCTTTTCTTCCATATTTTAACCTTTGATTAAACCTTTAATCCCTTTTACCTTTTACTGTCCTTTGACTGTGTTTTTCATTTTCCTTTTATCTCTGTGCAGCCACCATATAACTCCCTCATTTTCTTTACCCCGTCCTTTGATGAAAACCTATTGACTTTGGAGTGATTGAATGATCATCAATTGTCATGATCCATTGTTGATTTAGATTAATCTTGCGCTCCTAATCCCTTATATGAATAATGCTGTTGGGTCATCACCAGACAACCCTGATTCAATAATTCCCCGACTTAGAAATGAAAATTATGCATTTTCCGCCACGTACATCACCTATACAATTAAAAACAATTCATTAATTAAAAATTAGATCCCGTAGGGTGGGGAGCAATGGTGGCTTGTAGGTAGCGAGAAAACTCATGGACAAAGTTCGGATTAAATGGAGGTTTTTCAGTTTTTTGCATTTGGTTATGGTATTTTCCGGGTTTGCAGGGGTTTACATGGCGGCTTTGGGCTTATCGCGATGACACAGGGCTTTGCAATAGTTGAACAGGGGTCAGCGGTTTTGGGTTATGGTGCAAGGGTGGTTTCGTGGTTTCACATGGAGCAAGAGTGGTGAGGTGGTATTTTTCGCGGGGATGCGATAATATGGAGGGAGTGATGCATGGCAGGATGGGACGATGGTAAAACCACCCATTCCGCAAAGCCACAAAGGTTTTTAAGTTTTAGACGTTTGTGGTTGTGACATCAGATTAGGGTCGTTGGATCATGAGGCTGAGATCCAATGGTGGTCAGGTGGCTTGATCTCGGGTGGGTATTGGAAGGTGGGGCCCGGATTTTCAAATGACGTGGCGGGTTTAAACAAAACAACGAGGTTCTTCATAATGCGGGGCCCGAGGAAGGTGTTTAAAGTGGAGGTGCTTTAATATCTGGTGGGGCCAGGGTTATATGGATGCGGAGGGTAGAGTTTTTAGAGCGGGGGGTTTAAAACATAAAGGTGTTGGGTCTTTCAAATATGCAGAGTTTTATTTAAAAGAGTGGGTCCCGAATAAATTTATTTAAAAAACAATGTAAAAAGGGCTTTTACATTATTTTGAATGAAAATAGAGGGAAATGAGTGAAGGGGGAGGGTTTTTATCAGTGGGAGTGGGGTTTTAGAAAGGGGAAGAGGGTGGGAATGAGGGTTTTAGGGTCAAGCATGGAATTCCAGGGTATTAAAAGAATAGAGAAGGTAAAATGAGAGAAAATGGACAGGTTAAATGAAAATAATGAAGATAGTGAGATTTCTGAAAATAAATGATAGTCAGGGAATGTTATTTTCAGCTGACAGTAGAAAATCCATAGTCATTTAGTCATACTGTAAAATATAGGAGACTAATAGTAGCTCCAGCTAGGGAGGGAAACTCCCTTAGGAGGTGTCAAGAACCTCAGATCTCTGGATTTCGTAGATTAGTGGTCTGTTTGTATTTGGCTGATTTTCATTCTAAAATCATTGATTTGTTGCAACTCTTTGTAACTGTAACCTTCAAAAAATTTTAAAACCATGCTTCCTACAAAGTAATTCTGCCTACCCATTATTCTATTCTAACATTTTTTTCTTCATCCTTTGGGTGCATTTAGACTTGCAAACCCTTGACATCATTTTCTTTTGAAAGGAAAACTATCTGTTTCTAACCTTATAACTTCCAAAGGGTCAGATTAGACTTATGAGCTCTTTTATTCTCTACCTAACTACTTATCTGTCAAGATTAAACTTTTTGACGTATTTTTATTCACTAACTATCAACATGAAATTTAAAACATGAACGAATCAAGATTAAGCAGTTTGACCATCATGAATTGTGGCATTTTGGACAAGCTGCACAAAATATTATTTTGCAAAAAGTAAATTAAACTGAGGGTTTTGGTCTTGAATCTTTCTTTTATCACTTATCCCTCACTTTTCTTATTGGTTTCAGATTTAGGCCTTTGAACCAATATAATTTTCTATCTACCTGCTGATAAGCCAAGTTTAAACAGTTTGGAAAATCATCATTTTCTAACTTATCAGTAAAAATTCAAAATTTGTTCAATCATGTTTAGGTTGTATGATTGAACAAGACTTTTTTCAAAAGTAGTGGCATTTTGACTTGCACACTTTCAAAAATATTCATTTTTTGGTATGGGGCTTACCTTTTTTCTTTTTATCTTCCCTCTTTTCTTCTTTAATTTCTCTTTTTTTGTATCAATTTTTCTGAGATTTTTTGTTTTAGCAATGTTCTATACTATGAAGAAAATTTAAAACTGAGATTCTCAACTGAAATAATGGTTCAACATCCTTACATTGACGGGACCTCCAAACAACTCTGTTCCATCCATTTCTTGTAAGAAAAATGCATTATTACCTCTTGCAAAATGGATAGTGTATGCACCTTTCCATATATTATCAAATTTTCCATGCTTACCTTTGTCCTCTCTTCTTGAACCCCACTTCAGCACTTTGTCTCCTATGCTGAAATCATTTTCCTTTGTCCTTTTGTCAAAGAGCTTCTTGATTTTTTCTTGCAACAAATATTTTCTATTGTACAATCCTTCTCTGGTTTGCTGCAGCTGAATAGTTTGGTTTATTCTCCTTTGTATGTCACTTTCTTCAGACTACACCTCTTGAATGAGCTTCATCACTGGCACTCCCAAGGTTGTTGGGAAGACTGCATCTATCCCATAGACTAGCTGATAGGGAGACATATCAATTGATTTCTTATTGGTTAGCCTGCCTGCCCATAGTGCATGAACCAATTTGTTGTCCCTTGATTTTTTATTTTCCTCCAACAACTTTTTAATGGTGTTCACCAAACTCTTATTTGAGGATTCAACCAACCCATTACCTTGAGGGTAATAAGCTGTAGAGTCCCAAAGTAATGTGATATTTGTGGCAAAAATCCACCATTTTTTTGGATCTAAAAGCAGCAGTATTGTCAATAATGATTTTTCTAGGACAACCAAATCTAGATAGAATATTGTTTTCAAGGAATCGGATAATTATAGAGCCAGTGGAAGTCCTAGAAGGAATGGCTTCTATCCACTTTGTAAAATAATTAGTTGCAGTAAGGATCCATTTATGCTAGGCAGAGGAGGCAGGGTGGATTTCTCCGATAAAATCTAGACCCCATTTTTGAAAAGGAGCTTCAACATATATGGGCTGTAATGGAAAAGGCAACAACTTTCTTTTACCCTAAAATATTTGGCATTTATGACAGGAAATTACCATTTTGCAGATGCCTTGGAAAAGGGTAGGCCAATAGAAACTAGCCCTAAGGATCTTATTAACAGTGGTTTTCCAATAGAGGTGACCTCCACATTCTCCTTCATGAAATTAATCCATGATCCTATCTGCAGCTTCTTCAGGCAAACATTTAAGCAATACACCACCAGAATTTTTCCAATATAAAACTTTGTTTAGAATTCAGAAATTTAAAGCCTTTAGTTTCAGGAATCTGGCCTTTGTTTTGGAAAAAATAGGAGGAGCATTCATATTAAAAAGCACATACAGTATATCAACATACCAGGGAGATTTTAGAAATTCTTCCTCAATAGGTGGAGTCACCAGCTCCTCTTGTTCATCCAATGAGTGAATCATATTGATGTCTAGCGCTTGAAAATTTGTTTCAGCCATTAGTTTAGCTAGTCATTGTCCTTTTATTAGCTTGGTGGGTTTGATTTCTAGATCATATTCTAATATGACAGAAATCAACTTACCTCTTTTTCCATCAGGATCTTGTGTCAAGATTTCTTTAACTACTATATGAGGTACAAATGCAATGATGTGTGAGTGAAAAATGTAGACTCTGAAATATTTTAGGGCTTGATTAAGGCAAAAGCTTGCTTTTCCATTATATTATATTTTAGAGGTGCATCTCTCAATGCTTGGCTGAAGAAAGCTATGGGTTTCTCTTGTCCCATTATGTTTTTCTATAGTAAGATAGCAGAAACTGTGTTTTTTGATGAAAAGGAGAAAACGAAGAAATCTTTGGTGAAGTCAGGGTTGATCAGAACTGGTGTTTGTGTAAGCGCTTGCTTCACCCAGTCAAAATATTGCTTTGCTTCTTTGGTTCATTTGACTCTTGATTTTTTTTTAGCATGTTAGTGATGTTCCTCAGGAGTTCTGCAAGGTTTGGTATGAACCTTCTGAAGAAATTTATCTTTCCAATGAAAGATTGTAGCTTTTTGATGTTTCTTAGGTGACTGATTTGCAATATTTCCTCAATCCTTTTTGGGTCAATATTGATCCCTTCTTTAGATATGATGTGGTTTATAAGCTTCCCTTCTTGAAGGCCAAACAAATTTTTCTTGGGACTTAAAGACAAGCCATACTTTCTGCACTTTTCAAAGACCTTTCTTAAATGATCTAGGTGTTTTTCATCAGTTTTTTAATAGACTGTGATGTCATCAAGATATATCACAATGATGTAACCTATTTATTCTGAGAAAGAAATATCCATTTCTCTTTGGAAAGTAGCTCCAACATTCATTAACCCAAAATGCATTGTAACATACATGAAGGTGCCCCAAGGTGTAGTGAAAGTTGTCTTGTGTTGATCATATGGGTGTACCATCACCTGATTGTACCCTGAAAAGCCATCCAAAAGAGATATTATTTTGGAGCCTACCACCCTTTGCAATATGTGATCCATATTTGGTAAAGGGTGGTTGTCTTTCAGGGATGCTTTGTTTAGATTTCTGAAGTCTATGCAGAGCCTAATTTCTCCTGTCTTCTTCCTCACAGATACAAGATTTGAAAACCATTTTGAGTATCTGAGAGGGACTATTATTCCAGAATTGTACATTTTCTTTATTTCTTTCTCAAACAGTGGCAGTTGGACATTATTTATTCTACGTAATTTATGTTTAAAGGGATTCTGGTTTTCTTTGAGAGGAATCTTGTGCTGAATGATATCTGTATCATAGGACTTCAAGTCTTCATAGCTCCAAGCAAACACATCACTAAATTCTTTGAACAACTTAATATATTTATGTTTTATATGTGATGGCAGTGTCTTTGATAGTTTTATCATTTTGGGTTCTTGCTTACTGCCTATACTGCATTCCTCTACCTCTGCTTCAGTAGATTCCATCTTTGGTTTTCTGGAAACATCATTGAAATGAAAAAGCTCTTCTAGAGGTACCAGTCCTCTGGGCAAGGTATTATCTCTGGACTACAACACTTCAACCTCTTCTTTTTCTAGATCTTCACACATTTATGTCTTCTGTGGATCTTTATTTGCTAGCAAATTTATATCGGAATTATGGGTGGCCTCCTCCTTGACTATTTGTTCCTTAGTAGGGAAGTCCTCTTCAAAGTCTGAATTTGGCATTTCAAACTCCTCTCTGGATAGCAAGATATCTTCAATCTGTTTGTCATCTTCAAAAAATTGCCAATATCTTAGATTATCACGGACTGCTGGTCTATTTTTAACATTTCCTATGTATTTTTTGTTATGATGAGGTTGTTGACATGTACTGACTACAAAGCCTAGACCATTGGCAAGGATGTTTTGATTTCTTGGGACAAAGGCAACATCATATTCTTTGAATGTTTTTAGGAGCAGCATTTTTGTATGCTCTTAGTCTAGGATTTTTAGCTGAATGCTTTCCCTTAATCTTCCTAATGACTAGCTCAAAATATCCATGGAAAAATATCCTTTTGGCTCCTAATTCCTTGAGTAATTGTAGTCCTAGAAGGAGTGACTCATATTCTGCTATGTTATTTGTACATTGGAAGTTTAGTTTATATGAATGACCCTCTGCATGGTTTTTCTTAGTGTTGTGTACCCAAACACCTGCTCCTGAACCAGTTTTTCCACAAGAACCATCAAAGCTCATGCTCCAAAGAGATTTAGTTTCAAACTTATGCTAGTCATTATGTTGTTCATTTTCTATTTGGTCTACCTGTTCTTCTTTTTCTTCCTCTTTTTTATCTAGTTGTTCATTTATTGCTTCTTGTTCACTAATGTTTTCATCATTGTAGAGGATAAATGAATCAAGGTAAGTGTGGACAGAATAGAGGAGGGAGTTATCAGGATTTTCTTGAGTGCTGACCATGTATTTCATATGTGTCACCCTATATAATATTTTTGGTTGACTAAAGACAGGTATAGTAGCATAGGTCATATCCATTTGGAAGGTGCCTTGAAGTTTGGCTCCCCATGAGCGTGATAGGAGCATGCCATATTTGGGGGAATGCTAGCCACTACAATATCCATTACTATGCTTTTGGATGCTATTTGTGCTATATTAACACAGAGATATTTGATCAGGCCTAGACATTTAACTCTAATGGAGTCAAAAGAGTACAAGTCTTTGTATGGTCTAGTTATCTCAAGGCCTAGTCTCTCCATTACTACCTTTGGCATGAGGTTGTGAGAAGCTCCTGAATCTAACATGGCATTGTGGAGGATCTTATCATGGATATTCAAACTGACATAAAATGGAGGGATACCTCCTTCTTGGAATTTACCTTCTACTTCTGGTCCAAACAAAAGCTCCGGTTTGTCATCATTCAAGTTCACAGTATCAATGTTTTCTCCTATGTTTAAGGCTTTCAAAACTTGGGATCTATATACATCTTGGCCAAATAATTCAATAAGAGGTATGGATATTTTTATCTTGGCAATTTCATTCTCAATACTGAAGGGTGTCTATGTTTTTGGCAGATTTAAGCCAGTTTTATTAGACACTATTTTTATAGCAATTTCAACTTGCTGATTTTTATTGGGAGTCTCGGTTAAATTAGTTTTGTTAGGGATACTAGTTGATGTACTAGTGTTGCTTTCTGGACTTTTTATTTTTTTATTTTTATCAGAACTTTTAACCATTATGTTTGAAGTTTCTGATGTCTTTTTAGGACCATTTTCAGGGATCTTCCTAGCAGAAATTTCAGGGTTCTTTCTCTTAGGAGTGTCTTGGGTTTTCTTACTTCTGAGGTCATATTGACTATGTACTTCCATGATGGCATTTTCAAAGCCTTTTTTATAATCTTCATATTCTAGGCTTTCTTCTTCAAATTGAGTTGGGGAAGATATGCCTTGCTCTTCCGTAGTGAGGAAAACAGTATCCTCATTATTAACTCCCATTAGATTGATTTGAATTTTTTCTTGTTCTTCAATCACTCCCTCATCCTCCTCAGCATAGTTTTCTTGGAAGGGAGGCCTGATTTGCTGATCAAGCCCTCTCTATCTTATTTTAGGGTGATTTCTCCTAAATTTTTGGTTTTGGTTTTGGTTTCTATTTTGGGGAGCTGCTTGGTTTTCTCTGGGGTAAGCTCTCTCATTCATGTTTATTCTCTCCATCATCTTTTCCATGGTTGTAACTAAGTTATCAATCTTAGTATCAGAAGATGAGGTTACAAGCTCTTCCCTATATGTGACTCTATTTTCATTTTTCATTCTAGCTCTTTTGGCAATCAGATTTGCCTCTACACTTATTGCACCCCTTTGCATGTCTTCTAATGTAAGAGGGTCTCTTTTTCTTAGTTGATAGGTCATTTATGGGTCAAAACCATCTGGAAATTTCATCAGGGCTAGACCTGGTGGAGGCTTCATGTGTGTAGGAAGGACATTATATACACTATTGAACCTAGTGCAGTAATATTGGACACTCTCTCCAAAGTTTCTTTTAATGTTTTCATATTTTGATAAGATTTGGACAGGGTTCTTCTTGAATTCCCATTTATTTAGGAATAGTTGATGAAAATAAGTGAGGCTATGGATACTATTAGGGGTTAGGCCTTTAAACCATTTTATCACTTCTCCCCCTAAACTTTGGGCAAACATTCTCATCTTGATAGTTTCATCATCTATCTCTTGTCGATCACAATAGTGCTCCATTCTATCCACATGTTGTTGAGAATTTGTAGAACTACTCTCATCAAATAAGGGGATCTTGGACTGATAGTATTGTGGTAGAGGTAATAAAGGAAATGGTAGGACTAATGGGGCATACCAGGTCTCCATGGCTAGGAGTTGGGGAAAAAAAAGGAGGGTTAACAAGTGGAGGATTTACAAAAGGAGGTAAAGGGTTAAATGGAGGAAGGTGAACAATGGGTGTATGAATGGGGTTTGAATTTAGTACAACAAGATTCTGCTGTAAGATGGATGGGTCTAAAATTATCTGGGTTATCCAACTCTGGGATCTAGTCCTGGACAAGCTTTGTTCCAGGGGTGAGCCAGATAGGATATTTTTCAAGTCTTTAAGGTTTTCAGGTAAGGAACTTGCCTTGTGAATAGGTCCACTAACAATTGAATTTTTAGATCTAGGAGATTTCCTTACGATGTGCTCCGGATTGTCAAGTATTGCAGGAGGGTTTGGGTCAAGATGGGATCTGGAACAAATTCTTCTAGAAGCCAGATCTTGGACCCAAGGCACAAAGAGGTTGAAAGTTTTATAATAGTTTGAAAAAAAAACCAATCCATGAAATAAATAATTTATTTACAAATTATTTTGATTGGGTTCTATTTGAGGTTTGAAGATATCAGGATTTCTCAATAATTTTCCAGTGAAGTCTGTAGAAAACCAGTGGAGTCAGCAGGCCTACTAAAAACCAATGGAGTCACTAGTTGGATTATTTTTAACTGTCTTTAGGCTGGTTGTTGTCCACCAGCCAACATCAGCAACCAGATACCAGTATTGGCTAAACTTTGAGTCATCTAAATTTGAATGGGGTTTTCTAGTTTCTTTGAGGAAATATTAAGTTGTTTTAATAACTCAATCCCCAGCATGGCCACCACTATGTTGTCTCCCTGTAATTTGCAAGATTGGCAAGAACAAGTAGTAGGGAACCACATCAAACCACTTTGGAGTCCAAGGGCCCAGAATCCATGGGCTGAGAGAGGGCTCTCTATATGTTTATGATTTACTGATTTATCTTTATGCTTATTATTCTTCTGATTTTAGGCTAGTTATGAAGTTCTAGGATTTTTTGTTTTGTTTTGATTGATTGTTTGGTTGATTGTTTCAGTTGAACATATATAATATGAGAAGCTTTAATCCACTGGGATATGGATTCATAAGAGGTTTTGATTGTATATCAACTCTTCAAGGGTTTTCATAGGGAAATCTAACTACATCAAATGGATCCTTTAGGTAAAATGAATATGAGATGACAACAAGTTGTGAATTTAGTAAAAATAAAGGGAAATTAAGAATCCTTTAACTATACTTCAAACAAGAAAATCCTTTAGGATAATAGCTTGGTAAAATTGAAGAGAAGTTAAGAATTCTTCAACTATAATTTACTAGAAAAACCTCAAGACAAAAATCTAGTAATCCTAGAGAGAAATTAAGAATTCTCTAGTTATTACTTTCATACAAATAAAACATTCAAAATAACAGTTCAGTGAAATTAAAGAGTATTTAAGAATTCTTTAATTAAACTTTTAAGAATCCCTTTAAGATAATAGTTTGGTAAAACTGAAGAGAAGTTAATAATTCTTCAATTATACTTCACTAAGAAAATCTCAGGACAACAATCCAATAATCCTAGAGAGTAGCTAAGAATTATCAGAGAAATGATGTACAATATGGTAAATAGAGGAGAAACAATGAAAAAGAGGGATAACATCACCATTAACATAGCTCAAGAATCTTGTGAACGTGCTTGTATTATTGATGTCCAAAACAGTTACAATTTTCTAGTGCAATAATCTTTGCAACTCAGAGTCTAATCAAAATCCAGCCTAGCTATCAACCTAGCAACCAACAATAAAAATGAACGATACATGCAGTATTTATCTGCAAATGAGGAGGTGATCCTGTTTTAGGGTTTCAGACTGCACTTATTACAGATTAATTGTAATCTTGACCTTTGAGACCATGCAAGGCCCAATGCCAAAATATCACTGACTGACTTGCTGTAATAATAAATTTCTAATTAACTACTGAGCTAAATTTAAGATATTTTTGACTATTTGGCTTTAACTTTTACTTTTACAATAACTTTTGAGTTGCTTAAAAATATCTCTGACTGCTTTATTAACTGTGGCTGCTTTTATTTAAGTGAAATGAGGCTGTAGGTGGAAAATTTGATTTGAAGAAGTAAAGGTTGAGAGGCTTAGTCATTTTTGCTCTGTTTTCTTCACTAATTTGCTTTTGATTTGTCATTTAAACTTTGATTTGTCTTTTCCTTAATCCTGCTTTCTCATTCTGCTTTTTAATATGTTTCTGATGTTGTTGAAATCTCTTCTTTAACCCTTCTTATTTTTTTTTTCTTCACTCTATCTTTCGCATTTTATTTCACCTTTAAACCTTTGATTAAACCTTTAATCCATTTTACCTTTTACTGTCCTTTGACTGTGTTTTTCATTTGCCTTTTATCTCTGGGTAGCCACCGTATAACTCCCTCATTTTCTTTACCCCGTCCTTTGATGAAAACCTGCTGCCTTTGGAGTGATTGAATGATCATCAATGGTCATGATCCATTTTTAATTTCAGATTAATATTTCGCTCCTAATCCCTTAAATGAATAAGCCTCTTGGATCATCACCCAAAGAACCCTGATTCAATAATTCTTGGACTTAGAAATGAAAATTATGCATTTTCCACCACATACATCACCTGCATAATTAAAAAACAACTCGTTAATCAAAAACTAGATCCCCTAGGGTGGGGAGCAATGGTGGCTTGCAGGTAGTGGGAAAACTCATGGACAAAGTCTAGATTAAATTGAGGTTTTTCGATTTTCTATGTTTGGTTATGGTATTTTCTGGGTTTGCAGGGGTTTACATGGTGGCTGAGGGCTTATCGCAATGACACAGGGCTTCGAAATATTTGAATGGGGGTCAACAATTTTTGGTTATGGCGCAAGGGTGGTTTCGTGGTTTTCACATGGGGCAAGAGGGGTGAGGTGGTATTTTTCGCGAGGGTGTGATAATATGGAGGGAGTGACGCGTGTCAAGATGGGACAATGGTAAAACCGCCCATTTCGCAAAGCCACAAAGGTTTTAAGTTTCGGGTGTTTACGGTTGCGACATGAGATTAGGGATGTTGGATCGTGAGTCTGAGATCCGACGTTGGTTGGGTGGCTTGATCTCAGGTGGGTATTGGAAGGTGGGGCCAAGATTTTCAAATGACGTGGCGGGTTTAAACAAAGTGGCAGGGTTCTTTATAATGTGGGGCCTGGGGAAGGTGTTTAAAGCGAAGGTGCTTTAATATCTGGTGGGGCCAGGGTTATATGGACGCGGAGGGTAGAGTTTTTAGAGCGAAGGGTTTAAAAATTAAAGGTGTCAGGTCTTTCAAATAAGCAGAGTTTTATTTAAAGGGGTGGGCCCCGAATAAATTTATTTCAAAAATAATGTAAAAAGGGTTTTTACATTGTTTTGAATGAAAATAGAGGGAAATGAGTGAAGGGGGAGGGTTTAGCAGTCGGAGTGGGGTTTTAGAAAGGGGAAGAGGGTGGGAATGAGGGTTTTAGGGTCAAGCATGAAATTCTAGGGCATGAAAAGAATAGAGAAGGTAAAATGAGAGAAAATAGACAGTTTAAATGAAAATAATGAAGGTAGTGAGATTTCTGAAAATAAATGATAGTCAGGGAATTTTATTTTTAGCTGACAGTAGAAAATCCATAGTCATTTAGTCATACTATAGAATATAGGAGAATAACATAATCAAACCCATATATATATATATATATATATATATATATATATATATATATATATATATATATATATATATATATATATATATATATATGCATTGATTCCTCAACAGAAAGGAGTGCCCTTAAATACTTGGACTTAAATTTGTTTTCCAAGAAGAAGATGGCACAAGTAAAATTGAACCACTTTGCTATGTTGCTCCTAGAAGAATTTTGGAGCCTTGACAAACAAGTATGGCACAATATCCCAATTTTAAATATCAATATATGTGCAAACAAAAATTAATTGTAACACACCCTTACCATGGAAAACTTGGCCACCTCAACCACAAAACCCATCTTGGTCACAAGGATGGCAAGGTTGTTAAGGTAAGAATCCCTAGTATCCTAAAACATTTTGACAACCATACCATCAATACCAAACTCAATATTATTATCCTCCCTAACATCCAAAATCTAGCCAACCATGATTCTAACCTCCATTCACCTCAAGTCAACCACTTCCACTATGATCTAATTTATTTCCTTAGAAATCTAATCAGTTTCCTGCATAACCACTCCCCAATCCGAATAATAAAGCACCTCAATGGTCCATCTATAATATTGAGGGAAAAAAAATTTCAAGCTCATATGATAACTCCTGTAGATTTAAATGATGTCCAACTTATATTTAGTCGAGTTTTACAAACAAAATAACCCCAGCTATCATCCAAGAATATAAAGAGGATAAAATTCATGAAAAGGAGACATCTCCTGATCAAGAAAAGACCCTTCCAAAATAATATATTCCTACACAATTATATGACAACCCAATAAAATCAAATCCTACAATTCCTATAGCTGAACAACCTTATATTTACTTACAAAATCCTCCCTTTCCTAAAATACTTCAAAAATATAAAGGAATAGAAACACAAAAAAATTTACTTGATTATAACGTGCTAGATGAATTGAAAAATATTTTCATCAAGATTCCATTACTTCAAGCTATAAATGAAATACCTATATTTGTAAAAAAAAAAAATGAGTTGTGTATCAAGAAACCAAGAAGAAGAAGAAAAAAAATTAAAATGATTTAGTTGGTAGGAAAAATTGCAGAGATTATGATGGGGAAACCAATAATTGAAAAATATTTAGATCCAAGTCTCCCCATTGTAAAAATTCACAACAATGGTATTGAAATTCCAAACACTTTTATTGACTTAGGTGAAACTATTAATATCATGAGTAAGAATACTATGGATCAATTAAGATTAATTAATCTTCAATACCCCAACTTTATTGAAATTAGAAGATATATCTATTATCAAACCTGATGGTATATAAGAAGAGGTATCAATATAATTAGATTCATGGGAATATCATATTGACATTATGATATTAAATCCCAAAAATAATCTAGGAGGACACCCATTGATCTTTGGTAGACCATGGTTAGCTACAGTTGATGCATTCATAAGTTGTAGATATGGTGATATGTTCATTTATGATGGTGCTTCTACTAATAAATTCTCATTATATCCACCTGCAAAAAAAATAACTCGAACAGAGAATGAAGTTTGGATTAAACATGATGATGATGGAGACTCTGAAAACATTCAACCAATATTTACTATTTCACAATTGATGAAGAGGATCAATTAGTAAATTTAATTAACAATCATTATTTTTCTTCATATTGTGAGAAAAATTACCATGTAAGCATGCTAGATCAAAGTTTTTAGGAAGATTATGGAATCGAATATTTTCCATCTAGACAATCCAAAGTATCATTAAACTCTATGGATAAGTTTGGAAATTCTTTGGTAGAAATTTATCCAGGGAAAGCATTAAACATTAATAATAAATTGGAATAATTTGAAAAGAAACAATTGATAAAAATGCTACAAAAACATTCCTCTACATTTGCATGGAAATATACTAACATGATAGGTATTGATCCAAATAATTGTGTGCATCATATTTATATTCAAGAAAATTCCAAAATAGTTAGACAACCTTAGATAAGGATGAATCCTAATATGAGGGAAATTTTTAAAGAGGATTTACAAAAATTGCTTAATGTGAATTTTGTTTATCCAAATTTAGATAGTTGATGGGTTTCACTCTTGTTTATTATGCCTAAAAATAATGGAAATTGGATAGTATGCATATATTATCAAGAATTAAACAAAGAAACTCTAAAAGATAATTTTCCACTACCTTTTATTGATCAAGTATTAGATACTTTAGCAGGGAAAAATATTTTTCATTTCTTGATGGTTTCAGTGGATTCAATCAAATACAGTTAGCACCTAAAGATTGAGACAAAACAATTTTTTATGTCCATTGGGTACACATGCTTATATGGTACTTCCTTTTGGTTTATGTAATTCACTTGAAACATTCAAAAGAGTTGTATTAGGTATCTTTTCTGACTTGATCCATGATTGTGTAGAATTTTATATGGATGAATTTATTGGGTATGGAAATACTTTTGAAGAATATATGGGAAAATTAGAAAAAATTCTTATTAGATGCAAAGAAGAAAATATTTCATTAAGTCATGAATTTTTTTTTATGATGTTTAACAAAGGAATGGTTTTGGTTCGTCATATTTTAAGTGTTGGAATCAAAGTGGATACATCAAAGATTGAAGTCATTTCCAAAATTTCAGTACCAACATTCAAAAGAGATATTAGAAGTTTTTGTGGTTTCACAGGATAGTATAGAAGGTTTATAAAGAACTTCACAAAAGTAGCTTCACCACTTTTCAAACTTCTTACAAAATATTGTGAATTTTTTTGGAATTATCACTACCACAAAGCCTTTGGATCATTAAAAAAAAAAAATCTAAAACACCGATTTTGAGAGGACCAAATTGGTCTCTCCCATTTCATATTTCTACTGATGCTTCAAATAAAACCTTGGGAGTTGTATTGGGACAAAAATATTTGACTCGTGCTATTTATCAGACAAGAAAAAATTTGACTCCAACAGAGTTAGATTACACAATTATAGAAAAGGATTTTTTAGTTGTTGTTTATGCCATTAATAAGTTTAGATATTATATCACTCATTGTGAGACTTTCATTCATATAGATCATTCTATTATTATGTATTTAAGAGACAAACCAATTACTAATGATTGGATCACTAGATCACTTTTATTATTGTAGAAATTCAATATTTCCATCTTAAATAGGCCAGGAAAAGAAAACACAGTTGTTGATTTTCTTTCAGGGATGCAGAATGATAATAATTATATTCCTATAATAAATAATTTTCCTAACAAATTTCTTTTTCTAGCATCTACTAGGACTCCTTGGTTTGCAAATACTGCTAACTATTTAGCTATAGGGAATTTTCCTCCTCAGTTGTTGGCCAAAGGAAAACAAAAATTCATTAAAACCAGTGCACCCTATTCTTGGATAGAAGGGTAACTATACCTAAATAGACCTGATTTGATCATCCAAAGATGTATTTGAGATGTTAAAATCCTACCATGATGAACCATGTGGAGGACACATTGCTAATAGAAGAACTACATATAAAGTGCTTCTTTTGGTATATTATTATCCTTCCCTTTTCAAGGATGCCAAGGAATATGTAAAAAGACACAACAACTTCCAAATAATGGGAAGACCTATTCAATCAAATGAGATGCCTCTATAACCATAGGTACTAATAGAGCCTTTTGAAAAATGGGCTCTATATTTTATTGGACCCATCAACCCTCCATACAGAGAAAAGAGGTATATACTTGTTGCACAAATTATGTTACAAAATGGGTAGAATCCAAGACACTTACTTTTGCTACCAAAAATGTTGTAGTTACATTTATTTTTTAGGATATTTTCACTCGATTTGGTGTTCTAAGAGAAATTGTAACAGATCAGGGTGCTCAATTCACATATAAGATGGTGCATAATATTATGGAGTAGTACAAGATCAGACACCGTAAATCTACTCCATATCATCCACAAGCCAATGGGAAAGTGGAATCCATCAACAAAGTACTTGAAGCTATATTGACCACGATAGTACACTTGCATAGAAGAGACTGGGTAGATATAATTCTAGAAGCACTCTAGGCATATCATACCACATGGAGGAATACTATTGGACATACTCCTTATGAGCTTACCTATGGGAAGCAAATTTTACTTCCTATTGAATTCCAAGTGGAAACTTTCAAGAAAACAACAATGTTGGGGCTTGATCTCTCTAAAGCCCAAAGACTAAGGATGACACAATTGAATGAAATAGATGAGATCTGAAAATATGCCATACAAATAAAAAGCACAATCCAACAAAAAAGGACAAGGTGGCATGTTAAATTCATCAAAATAAAAAATTTCAAACCAGGTGATTGGGCTCTTCTCTTTGATTCCAAGCTTAAATATTTTCAAGGTAAATTTCAAACACATTGGCTTGGTACCTATGAAATATAAATTGTTTTTTCTAATGGGGTAGTTAGAATTAATAATGTTGATGAAGAAGGGATCACATTCCTTATTAATGGGCACAAATTGAAGATGAAGAAAGGATCACCTTCCTTATTAGTGAGCACAAATTGAAGTTATATCATAAGCTTTTAACAAAAAAAGAGATTGTTAAAATTTTTCAAGAAAATTGTGATCTAAGGTTGGTAAGAAAAGGATATTCTCCTCCTTTACTACCTAACGAAATTTAATTTCCTTTTTATTTAAAAAAAAGAGAAAAAAGAAAAGAAAAGAAATATGAAATAAAAAACATAGTTATGAAAATCAACATTGCTAGCATTCCTATGTAGAAAATATTTTTTGAAAACCAAGAAATCCTTGGTAACTTAGATTTTATCATTCCCCTTCATTGTTTTTGTATTCCTTTTATCCCTCTTTCTCTTTGCAAAATAAATTTTCAAGTTCAAATAATTTTTTTTCTCTTTTAAAGAGAGTTTTCAATAGTTATCAGCTTCATTAACCATTGTCATCATTCAACATCAACAAGATTTAAAGGTAGCAATCGACAGAGTCAAAGATAAAATTGCAGAATTGTCAACATTTTGTAGTTGATTCCACATTATGTAGCCAATTTCTTCCAAAGACACATCATGGACCTGTAAGCCAGAAAATTCAATATGCAAATGTGAGGTATGGATCATGAAGTAACTATAGAAATGGTGAATCAGTTTCTTTAAACTAAATTATAGATTTATGAGTTTATGGATTTATTAGCATATTATTAATAAACCTTTGAATTAATGACTGGTGATAATGAATTCAATCATATCCTATATACCATTACTTCATATTCATATATTTCATTCCATCATATTGATAAATCCTCTTATCATATGAAAATAATTCAAATCCCACAAATTATGACGATCTTAATGGACCGAATCTAATTAAATTGTGGGTAATCATGAATTTAAAAAATAGAGTTCTATTTCAATACTACCACCGCATTAATCCATTCATGTTATATTAACCTTACCATTGTCAAATTTCACCCATTTTGTTGCTTATTTCTCCACTGAAACTTTATCAAAAGAGATAATTTTTGGAGGTAAAACATTTTCTTGCAACGATGGGGGTTCTTGTTTTTCATGAACAAGTTCGAGTTAATTTTCTCAATGATTATCCTCAGGTCCGAGAAAAATTACAAAAGATAGGATGGCTCAGGTTCTTTGAGAAATTTGATGGACTTGACATTGATTTAACCATAGGATTCATGAGAGCCTTTGACAGAGTGGATGCAGAAATTGGGGATATAAGACAGAATATAACAAAGTATTTTATTGTAGAAGAAATATAACTTCCAAAGAGCGGTGAAAGTTGGTTTAAAAACCAGATACTAAAGGATTAATAGTGGAAAATTTTTCTTCACAATTCAAGTATGGATATCTCAGCCTTTAAGAAAGGAATTCCTATGTCTGCAATACATTTTAAATGGTGGAATATATTGTTTGTATTGCAAAAATTTCTTACCTACAAAGGGAGATATGAGGTCTGACTCTTCTACCATGCTAGACTTATAATGCATTTTATCAAGGGAAAACAATTCAGTCTATCTTACTATATTATGTGGATCTTGAAAAATATGGTTTTTATGGTTTTTAGCCTTCTGTGGTTATCATTCATTGTAAAATTCTCCAGATTATCCACAGTATTGAAAAAGGGACTCGAGGAACATTGACCAAACCTTATATCATCATCATTTAATAAAAATCCTTGTAGAAGCACAATTAATAATAAATAGTGATAATTGGTAGATTTTTCTTTCTAGAAATCATTTTGTGGAGGTCACAGAAGAAAAATATATAAAAACAACGAAGAGAAGTGACATGTGGATTTTTACAAACCCTAACCCTGAACCTGAAGCAAAGAAAAATAAAATGTGGTTGGGAAAGATACAACATAGATAAAGATTCTAATTGTTGAAGATACAAAGGATAATGTTCTGCTCAGTGAATTCGTGAAGTGTGCAAAATCTTCCAAAGCCATAAAAAATAAGAAGTCAAAAAATAAAAAAGAAGAGAAGAATGAATTGAAAAAAATTAAAAGAAAGAAGAACAAGCAAAGTTACTGAAAGAAAATAAAGAGAATTTGGAAAAATAGAGCAGAAAAAGGAAAGGTATTCAAAATATGGTGGAATGAGAACAAAAACTAAGAATAAGTAAAATAATCACTGAAACATGATAAGACACAAACCACCAGAGATCGTAAACTTGGATGAGATCGACAAGCTTGAAGCATAAATGATGTTAGAGCCTCTATATGACCAAATTCTTTCAAGAAAGACTCCACAAGTTGACTTCATGTAGAAAAATTCCTATGATTATTTTGATACTTTAGAGAAATAAGAATAGTAGAAGGTAAATTCTCCCCTGATACCAGAATTTCATGATGATGTCTTACTTGATGACACTCCTATGTTTGATATACCTAAGCAAGAAGTTAATATTCCTTCTCCTAGAGGTCACTAGACCATTAAATCTTTGAAGCGGGAGGTTTATGAACTAGAATTGTTGAATAAGCACATAAAGGATGTGAATGTAGTGATAAAACCTCAAAATGATATTGTGGTACTCAATATGTGTTATTGGTACAAGAAGAATTAAAAAATCAAAGAAAACAATAAGGTTCTTAGACAAAATATTAGAGGATTACATGAAAAAAAATCTTAATGAGAAAACCAAGGTGGTTGTTGAATGTAAATAGCAAAGGAGCACAATCAAATTTAGATGTTTTGATCCAGACATCAAAAGGTCATCCTTTGCAGAACATCCCTACAAGTTTTCAAATTTTGTGCATGAGGACATGAAACACCTTCTACATGGGGGAATGCTGAACTTTTGAATTGTCCTCCTTTTGAAAATCCTTTTTTCATTTTTCCACCCATTTTGTGACAAATTTTCACTTCATTCCATCTCATTTATGAATTAAAGGTCATCCAGGTCATGTAAGTTAGAATAAAAGGTAATCATCCATTAGTAGCTCAAAATATATGTTTTATTTATGAAATTTGTCTAAACTATACTATAGATACCTAAATGTGCACTTTCTATAGCTAACTTGAATTTACGCAACCAAATCGAAAGTTCTAGAAGTTTGTGCATGTTAGAGGATAAATAAAACACATGAAAAGTTGTCAAATGTAACCTACATGGATGTCCACCTGCTGGTCACAGATGGAAGCTCATAGAATAAGCATGCCTCATTGATCAAACTTGTAGTCAACATGGCTATGGAATACTTGTTTTGTGCAAACTATCAAGAGAATGAATCTACAATCAAGCGAGCATGGAAATAGCGAGCAAGCGAGATCTAAAGACCCTGATTTGAGTTAATGATGTTTCAATAAAATCCTTCTCATGATTTGTTCCTTTAGTAGTGAATCATGAGAAACAAAAGTTTGATTGTGATCTAGAAGCTTATATGTTAATTTCAATTCTTGATTTTAGGAAATAATTCCTTAAGTTGTTAATCCTGAAACCATTATAAAAACATTTAGTTTTGAAAGAAAATGAAAACCAATTAAGTTCAACACTTTTAATATTATCATTTTCTATTGTGAAATCTCTTTTTACACTTCAAGTAATACAAGCTCCATTCATGTCATCTTTGTGTTTGTGTTGGTGATTCAAGTCTCATGATCTAAGTTTTTAACCTTTCACACTCACTAGGAGGCCCCCCCGAGGATGTGTGAGATAGTATAGATGTATGTTTTCATTTTGATCTAATTTCTTGACACTAAGCAACTATATTAGAATCTTCTTCATCCAGTTGTTCAATTTATTTGAGGACTCTATTTCATTTCAATACTTTGCTTTTAAATTAGAATTGTACTCACTTCACTTTTTTTCATTATAGGTCAAGCGCTTGATAATAAACCAAAAAATCAAAAATATTTATCTTGAACTGTCTTTCAAGATTAGTCTAAAATCTATGTTTAGATGCTTATGACTAGGTTTGGTTCAGAATACACACACTAGTAATATCTTATGCACTCAAATCTTTGTCGATAGTTCCTTTCCTTTTGGTTATTTCTTTATAAAATAGTTTGATATATTAGCCATGCTTTTATAAGTTTTATAGTTTAGACTTTATTTCAAGCCTCATTCATTAAATTTTCTTGAAAGATTCATAGAATATCTTTATTTTTCAAAGTCAATAGTTTATATTTCCTTTCAAAGCATAGTAGGGTAATTTTTTTTTCAAAGTTCAAAAGAATAAGATTTTATTTTCTTGTTCCATAGAATAGATTTTGAAGATTTCCTATTAGCGTTGTTTTCTTTGAACTCATTTAATTTTCAAGTCTTGAATTTAAATTTGGCCTCTACGACAAAACATGTGTGTTCTTATAGAGATTGATGAACTAAAGAGGTTGAAGATGAAAGTGTTTCAGAGGAAGATAGTCCACAGTAGAATGCAACTGATTGGAGAAAGCTACATCGACAAGGAAGGAAGATATATGCATGGTAAAGTTTGGGATCCTAGCAAGTGGAAAAAAATAGTTGCGAGACAACATGACAGACTAAAAGGTCAACAACTTAAAATTTGGGACCTTGGAGGATTCCACATACTGAAGTCATTTGACCAGGAGTCAAAAGTTTTCCACTTAGAGAGTTCGATGGAAAAAAATAATCATTAAGTGGTCCATTTTGATTAAGATACCAAAAAAGTCCTGAAACATTTTGATTAAGATACCAAAAAAAGTCCTGAAATTTCCAAAGAGAGAATTTTTCTTTCTCATTATAAACTATGTAAATCAGAATTAGTAAATTTTAGTGTGGATACATGTGCCCTGATTCGAGAAGAGTCGAGAGGTGATAGGTGTTACACCTTTTGGATGAGTTGTTGTTTGGGTCAATCAAACCTTTGCGAATATTAGCTGAATTGTGACACAGTTTTGAGTTGGGACAGATGTCCAAATAATTTCCATTTTGTTATTTAGCTTTGATGCATGTAGCTTGAAACAATTGAGAGCAAAGAGGGTAGAGCTCTAGAAAGAGAGTATAGATCTCAAAAAATTGAGAAGGGTGCATGATTAAGGAGCTTGGGGAAAGAAAGGGGCTCTAAAAAATAGAACGAGATAGACCTATAATGACTTAGAGAGAGAGAGAGAGAGAGAGAGAGAGAGAGAGAGAGCTCGACAATAGAATGAAAAAAACCTATAATGATTCAGAGAGAGAGGGTTGTCCAGCAAAGTGAGCCTGTGTAATATTTATCTATAAATACCTCTTTAAAAATTTAATAAAATATTAATTCTCCAGATAATCCTCCATGTGCATGTTTAACTCTGACCTATGACACGCGTAGTCAGAAATATTTGTGGGTTTCTTTTGGGGTGGCGTATTTAAAACCCTGACCTTGTCCAGCCAAAGAGAGAAATTTGTTGTGCAAGCGTTTGGTCATAGTTGGATTTAAATTTATTATATATACTAATTCGGTATAAATATCCCGCCAGGTAAGAATCACGCAAAGCATGTTTGAGATATGATAGGAGGGAAATTGCTTCTGCTGCATCATTGTTGTTAGAATTTTGAATGCTCTCATACCATGTTAGAATTTCAAATGCTCTGATACCATGTTGGAAAATATGAGAAGCTCAAAAGAAACATGGGAAATGCTTTTCTCTCAATATACAATTTACACAGTTATGCAGAAATGCAAAAAATAATTTACAGAGCCACACACAGAGTCAAAACACAAGAGAATTGAGTTTTCTCATTCATCTATAAATTCATATGAAAAACGTCCTTTTTAATACAAAATGGTAGAGCTTGAAAATTTAATGGCAATTCAATGCTCGAACGGATAGGTAACCACAAAAATTCCTTCTGGCATGAAAAGCTATTTCTTCATAGAACAACGTACACACTTTAAAAGCCCAGACCTAAAATCCTTTAGGTTTTAGCCTTGAAACCATATCGCATCCATGGCATTACCGCATATCATATTTCGACGGTGACAAGTTTTACCTGGGCGCTATCCTCCTAAGCTTGCGATTGCGATATGCGATGGCGATATCGCATCGCAACTTACAAAAAACAACTATGATGTGTTAACACTTAAACAAAAAGATCGCTGATTGCAATGTGCGATGATGATATCGCATCGCACCATCGCAAGGTTTGGGATGGAGGAAAAAAAAAAGGTAAGAACTAAATTTTGTGAAGCGTGATGTCCGACGCACTAACCGGTGGGCAATGCGAAAAGGCAGGAGTTAGGAAAAACAGGAAAAACAAAGGTTTGTTGCAGAAATGGTAATGCGTATAGGTTAGAGGGGTCCCACTGATATCACATCGGTGGAGTTGTAGGATTCGATAATGCGTTAAGAGGAAAGGCTAAGGCTTGCAAGGTGCGCAGTGCGGTTAAGAAGGTAGGTGATATGGCGGGAAAGGATTTAGCGCATAGAGATGGGCGGACATTAATTTATGAGAATTTTGGAGGTTTCATAAGTAAATAAGCGTGCGGATTTGAGCTTGTCCTTCTCTGCAAACTCCATCTGCCACCCGCAATTTTTTTTAACTCAAGTATTGTTGCTTCCAGTTTATTCAAGGCGGTGGTTTGGGAGTAATTTCCAACACTCCCCCTTAATCACAATTGTTGCCATTGACCATTCCCAAAAATTCTTTGAGAAATTTTTTATTTTTTTATTTTTTATTTTTTTTATTTATTGTTTCTGTGCCAACGACTTTGTGAAGATGTCTGCAAATTTTTCCTCTAACCTACAATGTTGTAGCAAAATTTCACCATTGTTAACTAATTCTCTTATGAAATGATATTTAGCATCAATGTGATTTTTCCTCTTTTGGAAAAAAAAATTCTTTGATAGTGCAATAGCTGAACTATAATCACAGAAAATTGTGGTTGCTCTGTCTTGTTCATGACATAAATCCCACAATATCCTTCTCATCCAAACTGCTTGACATGTTGTTGTTGTTGTGGCAACATACTTAGCTTATGATGTTGACAATGAAACTATCGACTGCTTCTTGGAAGCCCATGAAATGGCTCTCGAACCCAAATGAAAAACATATCATGATGTTCTCTTTCTGTCATCAAAACTTCCATCCCAATCACTGTCAATGTAACCAATCAGCCTAAAACCATCAGTTGCGGAATATAGAATACCATACTCCTTCGTCCCATTGACATACTTTAAAATTATTTTGGCTGCTTGCCAATGTGTCTCCTTTGGTGTCTCCATGAACCTTGACACCAAACTAACTGCATATATTATATCAGGCCTAGTTGCATTCAATTACATTAGGCTGCCCACCATGCTTTTGTATAATGTTGGATTGACATTGTTGTTGCAATCTTCCTTGCTCAACTTCAACCCCATGACTATTGGAGTTGGTGTTGGCTTTTTGTTCTGCATATTGAACCTTTCCAAAATCTATGCAACATACTTTACTTGAGAGATAAAAAATCCATTTTATGTTTTCTTCACTTCTATGGCCAAAAAATATCTTAACAACCCCAAGTCAGTAATTTCAAACTCACTTTTCATGACTGCTTTGAAATCAACTATGAGAGAGTCATCACTGCTTGTAAAAATCAAATCATCTACATACAAAACAACAATAAGAATCTTACCGTCATTTTATTTGATGTAGAGAGTAGGTTCACCATCACATTTTTCGAACCCATTGTTCATCAAGTAAGCATCTATCCTTTTGTACCATGCACGTTGTGCTTGCTTCAGCCCATAAAGAGCTTTCCGCAACTTACACACCTTGTGTTTTTGGCCTTCCTCCTCATAGCCAGGAGGTTGTTCAACATACACCTCCTCTTTTAGCACTCCATTCAGGAATGTTGACTTCACGTCCATTTGATATACTTTCCATTTTCGTTGTGTTGTTATTGACAACATTGTACACACTGTCTCCATCCTTACGACTGGAGCAAAGGTTTCCACATAGTCTCTTCCATGCTACTGCTTTTAGCCTTTGAAAACTAGCCTTGCTTTATGCCTTTCTATCTTGCCTTCAATGTTTCTCTTGGTCTTATATACCCATTTCACTCCAATGACTTCTTTTCCTTGTGGAAGGTCCACTAACTCCCATGTGTCATTCCTTTCTATTGCTCCTATTTCTTCATTCATTTCTTCAACCCATTTCTCTTCTTTTACTGCATCTTCAAAGTGTATTGGCTCATCTACATGACAAAATAATGAAAATAAAGAATTCGGACCAGCACTATTATCAACTTCTTATTTCTCATAAATTTCACTTAGATTTTTGAATTTTGGTCTTCTTATACTTGCTGAAGATGGGCTTGGTGTTGAGCTTGAAGTAGATGGAGTTGCAGATCTTTGTGGTGTGCTTGGAGAATCACTTACTTGATTGCGCAATGTTGTCCTGTTACTTGCTTGCGGTGTGCTTTGTTGAGCTTGTGTGGGTGGAGGAGGAGTTACTGTTGAGGAATTACTTCCTGTAGTCAATTCCTCTTTGTATTCATGTGACATACATGTCTTCACATTGAATGTTTTCTCTAAAATTCCATCCCTTGCTTCCTCTTCTATGGAGTGAACATCTCTGATAATTATTACCTTCTTGGTTAATGGATTGTAGAGCTTGTATGCCTTGGATTCATCACTGTATCCAAGAAATATACATTTCTTCCCCTTGCTATCCAACTTCTTCCTCAACTCATCCGGGACATGTGCATAAGCCACACACCCAAACACTCTCATGTGAGTGAAATATTTCCTTCTTCCACTCCATGCTTATTTAGGAACTCTATTTATGACACTTTTGGTTGGACACCTATTAATGATATATGTTGCACAAGCGACAGCTTCAGCCCAATAATCAATTGGAAAATTATTTACCTTCAACATACTCGCCATTTCCATGGTGGTCTTATTCTTTCTTTCTGCAACACCATTTTGCTGAGGTGTATACATTGCTATAAATTTCTTGTGAATTCCATGTTCCCTGCAAAAACGTAGGAAGTCATTTGAGACATATTTGCCACCTCTACCAGTCCTCAACACTTTTATGTAGTGTCCCTTTGCTTCTCAACAAGAGGTTTGTAGTGGCAGAAGCGATCAAACACTTCAATTTTATGTTTTAAAAAATAAACCCATGTCTTCCTTGTGTAGTCATCTATGAATGTCAAAATGTAATGGTGGCCACTAAATGATGATGTTTGCATTGGTCCACATAAATCTGTGTGGAAAATCTCCAAAGGTGATTTTTCCCTTATTGACTTTCCTGCTGGAAATGATTCTTTGTGTTGTTTTCCGAAGATGAACCTTCACATAGGCTGTCTGGTTTTTCTATGAGTGGAAATCATTTCACCATACCTTTCCTATTCAACAAATTCAAACCTCCGAAGTTGAGATGACCAAATCTCAAATTCCATAACCAATTCTGATTTTGGAATTCTTCTTGAAATTTTTCTTGTGTGACAGCTGCTATAACACCTTCTTCCTTCAAGTCTGATCTTATCTTGAGAGGAAACATTATGTTGCTTGTCATATGAACTTCTGCAATGAGCTGTCTACTTGGAGGCTTATCCAAGATTGTGCACACATCATCTTTAAAAAATACATTGTATCCCTTTTGCATGAGTTGTCCAATGCTTAGGAGGTTATGTTTCAAACTAGGGACAAAATAAAAATCTGGCATGAACTTCTTCTCTCCCTTCTTTGTTAGTATGTCTACTCTTCCTTTGCACATAACAGAGACCTTGCTATCGGTCCCCAATGTTACTTTTGATTTTACACTTTCATCTAGATTGGAAAACATTGCTATGCTTCCAATCATGTGGTTGCTACACTCTGAATCTAAGAACCATACATCTCCTTGTTTTTCTTGTGCTACATTACAAGCTAAAACCAAGCTATCATGGTTCTGATTTTCCTTTATGAAATTTGCATTTGGTTTTCTACCCATGTCATATTTCTTCTTTCTACATTCATTTTCATAATGACCATACTTCTTACAATAATGACATTGAACTTGATATTTATCATACCTTTGACCTTGTGCTTGATTCTAGCTTGAGCCTTGACTTGGATTTTTATTGTTGCCCCTTCCACTTGAGCTTGAAGGGCTACTTCTTCCACCTCTGTGTGGGCTTCTTCCTCTTCCTCGGTAGCTTGATCTTCCTCGACCTCTACCTTGACCAAAAGACACTTGTGTCTTGAATGCGTGCTTTAATGAGGAGTTTGTTGCTCTATTCAATCTATTCTCATGAGACATCAGTGATGCATGAAGCTCGTCCACTGAAAACTATGAGAGATCCTTTATCTCTTCTATGGCCACAACTATGGCATCAAACCTTGATGGCAGACTTTTTAAAACTTTCTCAACTATTCTCCTTTCCTCAAATGTCTCACCATGAGACCAGATTTGGTTAACCAACCCAATCACATGTGTAAATAATGAGTCTATATTCTCAGACTCTTTCATAAATAATGTTTCAAAATCTCTTCTCAGCATTTGTAGTTTTTTTGCCTTCACCTTTTCCATGCCTTGGTAGGCTGTCTGGAGGGTATTCCATGCTTTCTTGCACTTTGTTGCTGCTGCAACCCTTGGGAAAATACTTTCATGCACTGCGTGGAAAATATAGAAGAGGGCTTTGGAGCCCTTATTCTTATTGTCCCTCAACAAATCTATTTCTTCTTGTGTCAAAGAATTGTATGATGTTGCATCTGCTGGTTCTTGGAAACATTCTCCACCAGTTCCCAAATATCTTGTGAGGAAAATAGAGCCTTCATTGTAATATCCCAATAGTCATAATTTTTTCCATTAAACTGTGATATTTGTATATTATTTAAGTTTGTGCTTCCCGCTGCCATTTTCACCGTGTAAACAAAAACCTTCTCACTGTTGGAGAATCTGATTCTCAAAGCAAACTTTCATCTCTTCAGTAAAAACAGTTTCTTTCACTGAGAGATTAAACCTGCTCTGATACCATGTTACAATTTTGAATGCTCTGATACCATGCTGGAAAATACGAGAAGTGTTGGCAATATGATGCACTATGTTGTCCTTGATGTTAACCTACTTGATGAAGTTGTCCTTGATGGAAACCTACTTGATGAGTTTCCTTTTGATAAGAAACCTATTTGTTAAAGATGTAAAAAAGATGTTTCTATAGTTCAGTTCAGATGTGACAGAGAAAGGAATTCCAGTAAGTGCTAGAGAAATGAAACAACTTATATTTCTCAATGTATACGTAGGTTTGATGAAGGAAACCCACATATGAAGGAAATGTATATGCTACTTGGTATACAGGCAACCCGTGTATACATCCAGAATTAGTATATACACAGTTTTTATGAAGAGAAGTCGTGTATACATGCAGGTATGAATAATCCAAGTCGTGTATACATTTTGCACTCTAAAATTATGATACCAAGGGGCATTACCATGGTATTAGCCCACAATATTGAGTTTTTTATCATCTATTTGATTTCTTCCAAAAATACCATCGACACTTGCGTGGTTTTTTCTCATGGTATTGATAAAGGTTAATCCTATATAAGGAGAGGAAGATCATAGTGCAAGTGTGTGGATGTGAAAGCGTTGCTACTAAATACTTCTCTCTGAAGTATATTTGCATGGGATGAACTATGTTTTATTGGTAGATTTGAATCTATGATACAACCTTGGACACAATGATGGATCAGGACCTCTAGACCTAAAATGACTATGTACTTGAATTATCTAATTATGTGATGTGTTGAACCTGGCGCATGGTTGCTGAAGTGAAGTAAATAAATCTGGGTAAGTTTACAGATCTGCATATTTCTACAGTAACAACATTTATAGATCTATACGCTAGTTCGTCATAGTGAAAGCGCGTATACACGCGGATTTGTCTCAGCCAAGGCGTGCATTGAAGTCAGGGTTTTCTGAAGCTTGCTGGAGAGGTTATCTATTTATTTACTGCTATATTTCTATTGTTTTCCAATAAAGTCTTCATGTAGATCTGGGTTTCTTGAATATTGTATATGCCGCTAAGTTGAATATGTACAAATCTGATCAATAAGTGAATAAATATGTTTAATGATGACTGACTGATTAAGGGTTCTGCAATACTTAAAAGATATCTAACTGAAAGCCTTATATCTACTTCTGAGACTGATCATATTCTGAAAATTCAATACTCTCAGATTTATACGCAGGTTGGTGTGAAGGAAAGTGGGTATACACGCAGGATAAGTAAAGTGAAGTGTCGTATGTATTTTAATATAATGAATGATCAGGGTTGAGATTGATTCTGCATACTAATTTTGATATTTGGGTTTGTTACTGTGTTCTGGTTACAATGATCTCACTGTTCTATTCGAAATTTGGGTTAAGTTTATTGGTGTTGATCTTTATGAAGTATTGTGTTGAAGTTGTGGGATCCAGTGTGAAAATTGATGAAACATGTTCTGCAGTGGTTCTGAGGGTTGAAGCCTTCAGTATGGAAGTAGAAGCTTCCTGCTAGTAGAAGCTGGTGTTCTGATCACGAGGTTGAATCTCCCTTCCAATAGTGACTAGTAAACGATATCAGGAGTTAGAGCTCCATTCCAGTAGCAACTGGAGAATGAGAGAAGGTTGTAGCCTTCTGTAGGTAGATGCCTGCATACTAATATGAGTCTGCATCAGTACAATAATGTAAGCAGTTTTCCATATAATAAATATTGAAGACAGAGACAGAGACAACAACAACGATGGTTTTCTCTTGAATTGGGTTTCCACCTTAAAATCTTGGTGTTCATGTGTATTGCTTATGTGTGATGATTTATTATGTTCTTACTACACATGATTACTTCTTACTAAACATCTGATGAATTAAGAATGCACTGATTTAAGTATAGAATTATCTGCATAATAAGATCTCTGGTCATATGTAAGTTTGCTTAAGGATATCCTCATGTATACGCTAGTTGGGTTCACTAAGGTGCGTATAGAAATCAGTAAGGAAAAAGTAAAATTTTTAAGTAAGTTATAAATACTGATTCACCCCCCCCTCTTAGTATTGAAGATCAAAAGAAGCAGGGGAAATGATTTTCCCTCAATATATAGTTTACAAAGTTATGCAAAAACACCAAAAATAATTTGCAGAGGCACATACAGAGAGAAAACACAAGAGAATTTAGTTTTCTCATTCATCTATAAATTTATATGAAAAAAATCCTTTTTATTAAAAAATGGCAAAGCTTGACAATTTAATGCCAATTCAATGCTTGAATGGACATGTAGCCACAAAACGTCCTTCTGCTGTGAAAAGATATTTCTTTATAAAACAATGTACAGAACATAAAAGCTTGGACTTGAAATCCTTTAGGTTTCAGCCTTGAAACCATATTGCATCCGCGGCATTACCGCATGTCATATTTCGGTGGTGAAAATTTTTACCTGGGCACTATCCTCATGAGCTTGTGATTGTGATATGTGATAGCGATATCGCATCACAACTTACAACAAACAAATGTGATGTGTTAACACTTAAACAAAATGATCATTGATTGTGATGTGCGATGACAATATCACATCGCAAGGATTGGGATGGAGCAAAAAAATGTTAGATGATCCAAAAATAAAATATTATCATAGGTTATAAAGTTGGAATAGAATAATTGTTAATTTAAAATATTAAATTGATAAATATTATTCTAGAATATTGAATTATTTAATGGAGACATTTAGAATTAGCATATTGTTGTAACAAGATATGACTCTCCAAATGTGTCGTATCTTAGGCTTTTTGTTAGCTAGTTATTTTGAATAGTATTTAATGTAAGTGGACACTTGTTATTTAATAAGTGATCCATAATTAGAGGTAGTTAGGAAATTGAGCTTATAAATAGCTCATTTCAAGAATGTTTTGTTGTTCAGGTGTAAACTCTTGCAAAATTCTAGATGTAATTGTTTTTTTCTGATTAATAAGATTACGTGTCTAAGGACACTTCTGCCATTATTGTGGTATCGAAGCTTCAGTAATGCTGCAGTGGATGTGAGGAGGAGATTCCAGCTCTACAAGTTCTTTGAAAACTCCATTGAATTGATCAGCAAATGATTGGTATGGAATTTGTCAAGTTTTTTTGTTTAAACAGAACATAAATTTTATTATTGATTTTAGATTTGTAAATTCTAAAATCATTTTTATTAGCAAGAAAAAATGCAAAATCTCCGCATCCTTCTGTTTTTTGAGATCATCGAAAACTCTAGCATTTTGCTTTAGAGACTCAAAAGATTCTGCCAAATGTGTAACTTCGTGCACTACAATCTGCAAAACATGTGACAAGCCTGTAGCCGTGTGCAAATGGGAGCTTGAGAGGGGCCATCCGATCATATTTTTCTTATTGTTCTTGTGTATTGCTAATAGCGCAGTATTAATCTTGTAGAGAAGAGAAGCCATGTCTGAGTGCGTTAATACAAACTGTAACTTTCCCTGAGTAACAAGACAGTCGAGCTGCCCAATTTGCAATTTATCATTCTCATGTAGAACCTGGGAGATGTTTCGACCAATATATAAACCACAAAAAATTAGAGGAAACGATCTCCTTCGCTTTAGTCATTGCCATTTCGATTAGCTGAGGATTCTTGTTGGACGATAAGCCCATAAAATTGTTGCACTACCTCATTCTCCCTAGCCTACCACCACCACCCGTTTGGCTTCTTCCATCGTTATACCTTACTGAATGAAAATATCATATCAGTAGGAATTGTAAAGGCGGCTTTATATAATTAATGTACAGTCCAATTGGGATTTGAAAACCGCTTTCAACATCCAGCCTGGGAGAACAACATAGCACATACGGGATTGGCCCTCAAAAAACCACTTTTGCTAGGGCACGTCTCTAAAGAGATTTATCAAAAATCCAGGGTAAACTTCCCTCACACTGATGTTACAGCCAGTACAGCTAGTCAAGCTAGCCAGCGCCAGCTAGCCAACGTCAACCAATCAAGAACTAGCCTGAAAGACAAGTAAAAAATCTAGCGTTTGATAGTGTTTTCTTTTTTAAGGTGAATCTGAAAAGTCTTTGCTGGAGAGATAAGGAATATTTTTTTTATTTTGTAAATTTTTAGAGAGACAAGGCATATTTTATTTTGGAGAGATAAAGTATATATATTTTTTATGTAATTTTTATTGGAGTGGAGTAATAAGGAGATTTTTTTTGTAATTTGTTTCTGGAGAGATAAGTGTGCCTCAAAGTAATTTTACTTTGAGGGGGGGTAGAATTTTTTTTTACCAGATTTTGCAAGAGCATCATTGTAAAAGTCAAAATTTGAAATTTACCTTGTAAATATTTGAGAAATTGACTAGAGCCAAGTGCAAAGCTCAGTCATTTTTCTCCTGTTTCGACGACTATACGAGGGTCAAGGACAAGCCCCGATAGATCGTTTTTTTCATGGCATGTGTCGTTTTTGCGTGGCGTGTATCATGTGACGAGTTGCTAAATTTTTTTATTCTTTTGGTGCACTGCTTCAACACTACAATGTCGAAGTTAATTAATATGTTCTCTGAATCTAATAAGCTAGAAGGAGTGAAATCTTATAAGACATGGAAATGTCTCATTGAAAGAACTCTTATTTTTAATGAACTGTGGCATGATATTTGTGATGGCAACATTAAGCCAAATAAACCAACAGATCCAGCTTCACTTGCAAAATGGGAAATAAAAAATGCCAAGGCATTAGCTCTTATCAAAGCTTCAGTAAGTAATGAAATGTGCATACACATTGAGAATTCCTCAGATGCATGGACTGCTCTACATACATTCAAAGATCTCTTTGATACACAACCTGAATCAAAGAAATTTGATCTTCAACAAAAATTAACTGAAGGTGGAGATGTCCTTGAGTAAATTTCACGACTTAAAAACATTAATCAAGAAATCATCAATGCTAGTTTTTAAGTTGTTGATGAAAGCTTCTTAACTACAATTTTAATTGCTGGATTACCATCATCATATACTCTATTTTTGGAAACTTTGCAAGTCACTGGAAAGTTAGAGAAGATCAAATTTGATGAAATGAGTGACATGTTAGCACAACATGATAAAAATTTCGGGAAGAAGAAGTAGATTGGGGAAGATTTCTTCTTCACTGAAGCCAGTTCAAGCAACTCCTCAGCTGAAAATTCCAGAAATAGAGGAAGAGGTAATTTCAATCCAAATAAAGTAGCCCAAGGTCGTGGTCGCAGTCAAAACAGAGGAAACAATTCCAACAGAGGCTCCAATTCAAGCAAAAACAATTTTCAAGGTAGAGGCAACAATCAAAACAAAGGATATCATCAAGGTGCAGGACAGAGTCCAGGAAGAGGAAAAACTCAAAACAGAGGCCAAAGCAGAGGTAAAGGATAGTCTTAAGGTAGAGGATAGTCTCAGGGAAGAGGCACTGATTTGAGTCAAATTGTTTGTAGGTAATGTAATAGAGTTGGTCATTATGCAGCAAATTGTAGAACTTCTATTGAGAAAATTTCTAAGTTTCATCCAAACTCAGCACAGTTTTCAAATGATGAAGATGATCATGATAGTTCTGAATATGTCTTCACCAACACAGAAGCAACAACTTTACAGGTTTCAAGCTTTCTTCGAAGTGATTATCAAGATGCATGGATTCTTGATACAGGCACAACTCAACACATGACATTTTGATGTGACTTCTTCTGGAGTTTCAAAGAATGTCATTTGAATTCAATCTATCTTGCTGACAAAACCAAACATACTCCTTCAGGCAAAGGTGTAATTAAAGTTTTTTTTACCAGGCATCGAAGAAAGAATGATTTCAAATGTTTGGTATGTCCCAACATTCAAACAAAATTTGTTATCTCTAGTCACGATTCGACAAGAAGGACATAAAGTGATTATGGAAGATGGATTAGTTAAAATCAACTCAGTCAAACAGAACATGCAAATAGTACTCACAAGTTATGAAGATGGAAAATTGTTAAGAATGAAAGGGACAATTATTCCAAGACATTCTGACTTTGCAGGTGCAGCAAGTACAGATATTTCACCAATCATATTATGGCATGTCAGATATGGCCATCTCAAATTTGACAGTCTCTCTCAGTTGCAAAAACAGGGAATGGTTAAAGGGCTTCCAACCTTCAGAAGGAAAAATGCAAAGTGTGAATCTTGCATTTTTGGAAAACAACATTGAGAGACTTTTCCCACCAGTTCATGGCGAGCAAACAGGCATTTGTAGTTGGTTCACAGTGATATTTGTGGACCCTTCCCAACTTCACTTAGAATTTTCAGATATTTGTTACTCTTTGTTGATGATTTTAGCAAGATGACTTGGGTATATTTCTTGAAGCAAAAGTCAGAAGCATTTGAAAATTTCACAACTTTTCGTAAGCTTATTGAAAATGAAGTAAAGGAGAAGATTGGAACTCTTAGAATTGACAACAACGGAGAATTCACTTCAAATGAATTCAAAAAGTATTGCATGGATAATGGCATAAAACGACATCTTACCCATGTCTACACTCAGCAGAAAAATGGAGTAGTAGAAAGAATGAATCGTACCTTGTTAGGAATGGCGCGATCTATGTTAACTTTCAAAAATTTAATTCCTTCATATTGGGCCGAAGCAATTCATACCACTGTCTACTTGAGAAACAGATCTCCCACAGCTTCTTTAGAAGGAATCACACCTTATGAAGCTTGGTTTGGCTTCAAATCACAGGTTAAGCATCTCAGAGTTTTCAGATCTATCTGTTATGCCTTAGTTCCAAAGGAAAAACGAACTAAGCTTGATGTACGAAGCTTAAAGTGCACAATGATTGGGTATTCTGATGAGAAGAAAGGGTACCGACTTCTATCAAATGGAAAATTTATTGTAAGCAAAGATGTGATTTTTGATGAAAATGAGAGTAAGAGTGCTGAAGAAGTTGACAGTCTTCTTCAAAAGTTAGAAACAAAAACTGATAAAAGAAATGGAAATTTACAAAGTCAACTGAATTCACCAAATTGGTATGAACTTGAGTTTTCTTCATCTGAAGATGAATCATCCAGTTCGTCTTCTTCATTAGCGACATCCAGGTCTTCTAGCAGTTCATCTAAGTCTCCTAGCAGCAGCAATTTTTCTGACAATGACTCTCCGCCCCCGGAACCTGCGGTTGATCAACAAACATCAGTTTACATCAACCCTCTTTTTAATGATGGTGATTTTTCACAAGCTCAAACCACTAAACATCAGTTTCTGAAATGGGCAGTTCATCTTTTGAAAGATGTAAGGCCTAATGAACAAAATAAAACAGGAACAAGGGGATCAAAACAAAATGAAGGCAATTTTTCTTTGATAGCAAATGATTTTACTAAACCTTCTTCTTATCAAGAGGCAGTAAAACATAAAGCATGGCAATAGGCTATGGTTGATGAATATCACGCAGTTCAAGACAATAACACTTGGCAACTTGTTGATTGTCCTCAGCATGTTAAACCTATTGGATGCAAATGGGTTTATCGAATTAAGTACAAGAAAAATGGTGATATTGACAAGTATAAAGCAAGACTTGTTGCTAAAGGTTTTGCGCAGCAGGAAGGGATATATTATGAGGAAAGGTTTGCTCCTACAGCTAAATGGAACACCATCCACCTCACACTTGCCTTAGCATCTCAACAAGGATGGAAAGTTCATCAAATGGATGTAAAAATTGCTTTTCTCAACGGAGATTTACAGGAAGAAGTGTACATGACACAACCACTAGGTTTTGAAATTGAGGGACAAGAACATAAAGTCTGCAAACTGATAAAGGATTTATATGGATTAAAACAAGCTCCCCGAGCTTGGTATGCCAAAATGGATGAAGACCTTCGAAAAGTTGGTTTTCATCGCAGTGAATCTGATGATACCTTGTATGTATGCCAACAGGGTAAAAATCTGGTGATTTTGGTTATGTATGTCGATGATTTGATCATCACAGGCAACAATGATGATCACAATGAACAGGTGAAAAAGGAGTTACATGCAGGTTTAAGATGACAGATTTGGGACTACTTCACTACTATCTTGGAGTTAAAGTATTCCAACGTCCACATCAGATCTTCATTTCTCAGAATAAGTATGCAGCAGAAATTCTTCAATGATTAGGAATGCAGGATTGCAAGCCTGTCCTTACCCCTATGGAACAAAACTTCAAACTTTCAAAATTTGAAGGGGGGAAATGGTGAATAGCACTAAAGTTTTGTATGCAAAATGGTAAGAACTAAAGTTTGCGAAGCGCGATGTGCGATGCGCTAAATGGTGGGCAATGCGAAAGGAACAGGTTAGGAAAAACAGGAAAAACAAAGGTTTGTTGCGGAAATGGTAATGTGTATAGGTTAGAAGGGTCCCACCTATATTGCATCAGCGAAGTTATAGGATTTGGCAATGCGTTAAGAGGAAAGACTAAGGCTTGCAAGGTGTGCAGTGCGGCCAAGAAGGTAGGTGATATGGAAGGAAATGATTTAACACAGAGAGATAGGCGAACATTAATTTCTGAGCATTATGGAGGTTGCCTAAGTAAACAATCTTATGGATTTGAGCTTGTCCTTCTCTGCAAACTCCATCTGCCACCTCCAAAAACATTTAACTCAAGTATGACTGCTCCCATTTTATTCAAGGCCGTGGTTGGGAGTAATTTCCAACAATTGTTATAAACTAGAAAAACTAAAAATCTAAAGAATATCCACATTTAGCAATCTTGAGGGTTTTTAAAAGAGAAATTTTAAAGTTCACCGATGTAATCACATTCGTCTAGACGAGACTTGAAAAATCATTATTCCTTTCAGAAATTTAATTTTTAACTGATAAAAATTGGCATATATGAGATTATAATATTGATTTTCATTTATGCTTTTTCTTATAGCAACTTTTCTAACTAAACCCTTTTGTATTTTTATTTTGAAAAAGTAAAGAATGATAAACTAATCAAAATAGAGATCGTTTAACACAACAAAAATCATGTATTAACCGATAAGAAGTTCACAGTCGCATAACTTAACAAGGTTGGCTGCATGGCAGCTAGTCCCTACTTGGAGTTGGAGTAGGGAGCAGTCACAATGAGCCGAGCCAATCTGATTGTCAGCTTCTGAGTCCGGCTCTTGATCAAAGTTGTCAGCTTCTGAGTCCAGTTCCTGATCAAAGTTGTCAGCTTCTGAGTCCAGTTCCTGATCAAAGTTGTCAGCTTCTGAGTCCAGTTCCTAATCAATGTTTGTCCTGAATGAGGCCGTGCATCTTCTTCTGCAAGTTCCTAGTTAGCATAAATATCGAAGACTTCCCCATGAGCTTGATGAGTGACTTTGGAATAAGAGGGAATAAATATCCTGCCATCATTTTTCAGAACCACCTTGCTGACTTTTGGGTCTATTGATATGATCGTGGGGTTCCCAAAGAGGTGTGATTTAAAAACCTTTTAGTAGCTGATCACAGAAAAAGAAAAGAGTTAGGCCTTCTTAAGGAAACAACACACTGAATCTCTTTGTGTCAAATATCAATTACAATTAAATTTCATCTATCATATGTCAGGTTTAAAAAATAAAAAATTACATTTTAATGCTAAATTCACTTTTGACCTTCTATATCAATTAAAAAACTGGGAAAAATATTTTATTTGATCAAATTGTAAGTTGTGATAATTACTATTTTCAAATTGAGTGAAAATCATGTCTGAGAAACTACTGGAAATTGAGTCAAAATCCTATTTTAAAAGAAGAATAATATGGGGCCATTTGGTTAACGATTAACACACGACAAACGGTACAGCTACCCTCAGACACCACTTTTCCTTTGACACATAGAAATCAATACACCAAGACTATGATACTGATAAATTTTCACGGAAAATAAAAATACTGGTGCGGTTTTTACCACGGAAATGCCAACAACACTAAATGTAAAGATTGTGGATGGTAAATCGACAATTTTCAGTAGTGGATGTTCAACAAAATTTTAAAGTAAACAAATCCATTTTCGGCTATTTACAGGGTCATAGGTTTATAGGTTGAAAAATCAAACTGTATTGAAACCATTTTTATCTTATATGCGAATTCAGCTCTATAAAGATGGCTTTTTCCTTCTTTGAAAAAAAGGATAGTTTGGCCAAGTAACAAGAATAGACAGTTAAAAAACATATCTATATTTTAGTTTCTGCAAATTCTTGAAATGCTTCATAGGTGATTTTTCTGAAAGTTGTTTACTTTAAAATTTCACCTGTAATTCCTTGAGCAATTTTTTCAATTGTTACAGTGATTACGCTCTGGAATTTTAGCTTACTTTGAAGTTTGAACTGAACTACACGCTTGAAATTACAATTTTATGCATGCAAAATCAAAATATCATAGTGTACACCTAAATTAAATTATAGTGACAGGTAATCTGACCTGAAAATTCCAAGCTTCACAGGGAGAGACTTTAACCTATTCTGTAAGTGGAGGTCACTGAATTTGGCTCTGTAATCAAAGATACACTGACAAAACCTACAGAAAGAAATAAAAAATCAATGATAGTAATATTGATAATTAAAAATTAAATAATTGAAGAAATTTAAATATTAATATTGATAATAAAATATTAAATAATTGACAAAATAAATAAATAAGTGAAGCTTTGGGTCAATATGTTGTGATGAATGCAATACATGTGCCCACTTCCACGTGCCCCCACCTGCATATGACGGTTTACATTGTACAAACCAAGCGCCTCCACATAGAGACCATTGCTATACAATTTATAAACACTGTAAAATGGTACTTGGGGGGTTGGAGGCCTTATGTTGCAGCCAATTAGTTAGTGAACCCATGCTTGCCCTCATTTGAAGCCTAATCTTAGATTTTTCAATTATGGTGCTAAAACGTCTGCTATGGGTGGAAAAATGTCTGGTTTCAAATCAACTTGGTGGACTTCCACTTTAACGAGCTCTCGATATGGACCTTTAGCTGGGCGATCACAATCTAGAATTTGTTATGGATATGTTCTTCACAGTGAGTCAATTTCTCTTCCGTCTCTCTCCTATGACACCGAACAGGGCTAACATGTGTACCTAAATGAATGAAGGGTTTGATAAGGAGCTCAGTGCTTAGCAGTTTCCAGCCAATGCCAGGAATTATTGTATAAGGTGAGCGCTTTCACATTCACTATAATTTTCTCACCGTGAATAGCCTTGTGTTCTTGTTGAAAGTTTGAGGGGATTTATGTATAAAAATCTTATGTCTTTTTGAACTTTTTTTTTTATAATAATTTTGCAGAGTAGGTCAACCAAACTTAAACCGCCAACAACCTCTCGGAGTGAGGGACTCTTCAGCTGGATGGGGGTTTTTCCACACCAAACATCAATTCCTTTTAGCATGCTTTCAAGTTTCGAAAGCCTACCCGCTTTAGCTAGGTTTTTGTATATTAGAGAAAGCTAGAAATAGTGAAGGAGGTAATCTTCTGGTACATCTCACTAATTGACATAGAGATTGTTGAGTTTAAGTATAGACATAAAATTATATGGAAAATAATTATGACGCAATACTCACAATCCTGACATTAGGTAAATTAGAAGAATGATAGGAAATCCACATCATTGTTTTCAATACATTTGGTCTTCAATCTACAGGTGTAGACTTTCATACTCAATGGTTCAAATCAACCAAAATTGAAGCATAGGAAGCATTATTCAGTAACTAGCTAAGAAACTGAAACTACATTAGATGACCATTTCTACTAATAATGACTTGAAGAAGCAAACTGATTACTAGGCCTTATGAATTCCAGCACTCATAGGTAGTTCAATATATGTACAAGGCAATTATTAGAGCTATGTGGAATCATGAGTATATAGACACTATGTTAAATATTTTATTGAAAATTATTGCACAACACGCATTCTATTGATAATTATCAATAATAATGGAATTAGCATCAGTATTTAGTCTCATGCTAAATTCAGAAGGAAGTTAAATCTCTGGCAAAAAGAGTATTGAAATAAATATAGAAACTTTATCGATATTAGAAGGAAGGTACAAAAATTCATTAAGAAAACAGAAAAGTTTGTTACCTGGATTTTATGCAGAACCATGAAATATTGGCCTACACAGAGTAGGGAAAAATACTTAGGAAAAAAAAACAGTAAATAAAAGAGAAAACATTGTAAGTTCCAAGAAAAGCAAGGTGGTCATGGTGCTTTTCTCTTTTAAAAAATGTATTTATTGAGAAAATAATTTTTTGATTAACATAGTCCTTATAAAGGAATGAAAAGTTCAATTTTTATTAACTCTAAAGGTCTGAGGATATTCTTGGCCAAAACAACTGTTCAAATGTATAAATAAATACAATGAATATGTCTATCAATTTTTCCCTGAACAAAGGCCTATTTCAGGCATTACTATGCACTCTTAAATAATCCTAAAAATACCCCCATCGAGACCTACCCAATCTGTTAGGGTGGCCAGGGACCTGAAAAAAATATAGGGAATGAAAACCAATCAAATGTTATGAGTTTGGAACCTGCAAATTCATGAATCCGGTTGCAACAGGGTTCAGAAGAATCGCTTACATACACACCGCCGTGGAAAGAATAATGTAGGAAACCTGTATTTGGGTGGCCTACGTCGGCCTTGCAACACAAAAAGAAAATTGTTATAAGCTTGTAAAGAAAGCTAATTAACAAGATTGTATTGATATGGCAGTTGAATCATAAGTAAGGAAATCCTTTAACAAGAGGTCACTTAAAGAATAACTGGTTCAATATATGAATTCCAGCACTCACAGGTAGTTCAATATATGTACAAGGCAATTATTAGAACTATGTGGAATCATGAGTATATAGGCACTATGCTAAATATTTTATTGAAAATTATTGCACAACACGCATTCTATTGATAATGATCAATAATAATGGAATTAGCATCAGTATTTAGTCTCATGCTAAATTCAGAAGGAAGTTAAATCTCTGGCAAAGAGAGTATTGAAATAAATATAGAAACTTTATCGATATTAGAAGGAAGGTACAAAAATTCATTAAGAAAACAGAAAAGTTTGTTACCTGGATTTTATGCAGAACCATGAAATATTGGCCTACACAGAGTAGGGAAAAATACTTAGGAAAACAAAACAGTAAATAAAAGAGAAAACATTGTAAGTTCCAAGAAAAGCAGGGTGGTCATGGTGCTTTTCTCTTTTAAAAAATGTATCTATTGAGAAAATAATTTTTTGATTAACATAGTCCTTATAAAGGAATCAAAAGTTCAATTTTTATTAACTCTAAAGGTCTGAGGATATTCTTGGCCAAAACAACTGTTCAAATGTATAAATAAATACAATGAATGTGTCTATCAATTTTTCCCTGAACAAAGGCCTATTTCAGGCATTACTATGCACTCTTAAATAATCCTAAAAATACCCCCATCGAGACCTACCCAATCTGTTAGGGTGGCCAGGGACCTGAAAAAAATATAGGGAATGAAAACCAATCAAATGTTATGAGTTTGGAACCTGCAAATTCATGAATCCGGTTGCAACAGGGTTCAAAAGAATCGCTTACATACACACCGCCGTGGAAAGAATAATGTAGGAAACCTATATTTGGGTGGCCTACGTCGGCCCCGCAACACAAAAAGAAAATTGTTATAAGCTTGTAAAGAAAGCTAATTAACAAGATTGTATTGATATGGCAGTTGAATCATAAGTAAGGAAATCCTTTAACAAGAGGTCACTTAAAGAATAACTGGTTCAGACAAAAACCACTTGTAATGGAGAAAAAAAAATTGTGGCACAACCTTGGGAAGAAAGGGGAGACGGTCACCTTGATTGGGTAACTTCATTTTCTCCAAACGACTTCTCGAATTTTCCCTGAAATCCCAAGACGCATCCGAGTACCTAAACACAAAAAAATGGGGTCAAATGTCTGAAGAAAATCTAGCAAAATAGTAAGACACATTATTAGTAAACTGATAAAGAAATTGCAAGGGACTAGCACAACAGACTGTGTGATGGAATTTTACCTCTATAGGGAATGCCATTCAATGACTCAAAGGGAAACTTGAACTATGGATGCAATAGAGAACCCTATACATGATAGAACTGTTCAAAACTCTCAATGCACTAAAACCCTAGCTCAAACCTAGGAGGGAGCTCTGCTCTCGGTGAAGAACACAATGATGTTTTATTTCATTTATTTTCCTTGTATTGGAAAAAAAACCAGTGGGATCTTGCAATCGATGGAAATTAGTATCTTTGTATCTATGTATATGTGGCAGGAAGCTCATCATATCGAGGATGGTTTATTCTAATGGCAGTTAATCTTCTGATTTTTCCACGCTAGCTTCAGTGTAATGTGGCAGGAAGCTCATCACATTGAGGATGGTTTCTTCTAGTGAGAATTTCTGAAAGACTGTAGTGAAGCCCTTATCACATCTAACACAACGCTGTCTGGAGCCATTGAAGCATGACGGGTGGTTAATCATGCACATAACCATCTGGTTCGTGGTTGTCTGCAGCCATTGAAAATGCACATGGTTTAAGGATTTTTGACGTGATTGATATGCTAGGTCGGTTCGCTGACGGCAGCAGTGGGTGCTTTGAGAAACCTATCAGCGGTGCCACAAGTTAGACAGCGTTCGGCAGAACAATGCAATATGTGAAGCGAACATTTCATGCTAGGGAACTAATTCTGGCATTAGTTCTCGTTTTGAAAATATTAATAAAAACCATATTTTTAACCATGAAAAGTATATCTTTATATCTTTTTGGCCTCTTGAAGAGGCCAATAAGATGACAAAGTTTCTTATTGGTTGTAAAAACAAATACTATTATATTTCATGAAATAGTAATAAAAACTATAGGTTATTCTCGAAAATAATTAATGTATTGCTATAGTCTCATGCTGGAGGCAGGGACTAATAAGAAACTTCCATCCCATAACATAAAATCACACACTGCACTTGTCTTTGGATGGATAAATTTAGAGATACAAATGGTAGAGGCAAATAGTTATGTGAAAATATTTCTATTCAAATACTTTAACTTTAAAGGCAACCATGGACTACAAAGCACTCATAAAACCATATTAAATTGCATTTTGATTTCATCTTACATGTTCCATAATTTACCGAATTGCTCTTAATCACTAGAAAAAAGAAGAAGAGAGAATCAGGTTTCACCATTTTTATTGTCACTCAGTGTTGGAGGAGATACCTTGGAATACAGCTTAAAGGTTTACCGTCCTTTGACAAGTGAATACCCTTTTAATCTCGGTATACTGAGATTGTAAGAAAATAACTAGGGTTCATCGATCCTCTTTGAATTTCATGTAGGGCTTCAAGCATGAGAGAAAGGTAAAGGAGAAGAAATACAAATTGGACACATAAAACAACATGAGCTGTTGTGTATTTTTCTATTGATTAAATAAATTTGACAATTATAGTAGATAAGTGAGGGGCATTTTAAAAAAAATTTTGTCTAATAATTAGTCTAAAATAAATTAATATGGATACACTCTAAATTCGACTTTATTAAACTATAACTTAAGTCAAGCTCATTAGACTTGAATCAATTAATTGACTCTCCAAATTTAATCAACTTTAAAATAAATCATTATAATCATACACTCTAAATTAGACTTTTATTAAACTATATAACTTAAGTCAAGCTCATTAGACTTAATCAATTAACTGACTCTCCAAATTTAATCAACTCTAAAATAAAATCAATATAATCATACATTCTAAATTCAACTTTTATTAAACTATAACTTAAGTCAAACTCACTGGACTTGAATCTATTAACTTACTCTCCAAATTTAACCAACTCTAACATGTGAAAGTAATTACAACCTCCAACAAACCATAGGAAAGTCCTGATATGGTTTGCCGACCTTAGTGGCAATAGAACTCTTCGTAGACCTCAAATCTCTGGGATCGGCGTAGTGAAACATACGCATTTCTAAAAGTATGGAGGGGCCGGGAATGCAGCGGCTCATTTTGGCTCTTTTAGATCCTTAGCTGTCAGCACCTTGCTTGCACAAATTTCAGTGTTCGACCATACAATAAAAACCCTAGATCCCTGCTGAATTTATGGACTCTGGAAACACAACTGACTAGGTAAAACAAATGCATATGCAAATATCTTTATCCTCGTTGGTATCGTCTCGAAACCTCCGGAAGCACTGTTCTATGAAAATGCCGGAATCACTGCTTTGTTGGTAGTCGGAGGATGGCCATATCTTTGACCTTACTCTCCTCTCATGCAGTTTTTTTCTGGAATTTGGTAAAAAAAAAAAAAATTAAAACAGGTAAGATAGTTAGAGTGTTTGAATTGCATTTTTTTATCGTGGAAATAGATTCAATATCATCATAAATCAAACAACACTCAAAATACTGAAGTTTAACCACTCTAACCCAAATTTTCAAAAATCTTTACCCGAAATTTTTCTAATCTTACCTAAATTTTTAATGTGAATTTTTTAAACTACCACAGCATTTGAGGATTTCAAAACACATCATTATAACTTTAGGCAGGTTTAGAGGTTTGCATATTCCTATGCACTTTACAAAATTATTTGTTTAAACACAGACACGCAGTATTTTGAAATACCTTCGAACAAGAGTAAATTACCAAAAGAAAATGGAGGGAAGAGACACAAAATGAATTGCAAGGTTACAAAAAGTCCAACTTATTCTGCACTCCTTTCCCAATTCGAATATACCTCAAGTTTGTACAGTGATTTCTAAAATTCATTTTCATTGTCCATGCGAAAGGACAAGACAACCAAATGCTGCCGATGCAGGATACAAAATAAACGTCAGAGAGCTGAATCTCCTCTGTTCGCATTAAAAACAACGATCGATGCCGTATCGGAATAAATCTTCTTTGTACACAATGGTTTTTCAGGCGTGGATAAATTTAATATTTTAAGAAATTCTTTCCAACCGCGGAAAATTTTAAATTTTTAATAAATTCTTTCCAACCGTGGATAAATTCAATTTCCCTGTAAATTATTTCCTTAAATAATTTTTTTTTTCAAGAGAAAATTATTTCCTTAAATAAATACGGATTCTGTGAAAAATTATAAATTTATTAGTTAATAGAAATCTTACATTTTAAAATATCAAAATTTAAGTTTAAAAAATAGTGTAATTTATAGAAAAAATAATTTTTTTCTGGATATTTTTCTGGTTAATTTTAATTAAAAGTTTAAAGAGTAATCTAAAAAACTCATAAACTACTTCTGAGAATAATGGAAATTCTGGCAAGATTGTGATAAAATCTTACACTATTTCTTAAAAATATAGATTACAGTTGTCAAATTTCAGGATTTTGAATGTATTAGAAGTTTTTTATGATGCTGAAACCATTTTCACTGTAAAAAAATCCTTAAAACATTGTAACACTCTAATTTTTAAAATTTTATTTTAGCCTAATCAAACTGTAATCAGGCTATTCTGTGATGTCTGTAGACAAAGCCAAAATTTAAAAAAATTCTTAATCCATTTATGCATTTGAAAAAAATCAATTTCATTTATAAATTAAAGTAAGCCCAAAAATCCTACAATTGAATCTGTACACTGATTTATATATTCTTTTTCTTGTTAATTACAATAATAATCATAAAACCCAGATATACATATACAACAATTAGTCGATAATCAGTAGAATAGTTCGATGGGCTCGAACCTGGTTGGACTAAAATTACAGTTTTGTTGAGTTTTGCTGGATTTCTTCGTAATTGGTAATTGGTTGGTAATTGGTGGTTAAGCGTCTGTCCATCTACATATTCCACGGAAAATGAGGTTTTCCTGGAATCCAATAGAAGCAAGTCAGACTACGCAATGAAAACAACAGACCCGTTGGATGACATTCTCCGTTGCTTTCTTCCAAATGTTGCTGCAATACTGTTGCTGTAATTCAGTAGAGAATCCTCCACTTCCGAGCCTCTCAAATTCCATGGCGTTTCTCTTCTTTTCGTTGGTCAATTTAATTCTATGTATCCTCCTCTTCGGATCCACACGCCCTCTCACTGTTACCTTCTTCTGCGTCACGTCCACCACATAGTCCAACAAATCTGCCCATCATCAAGGTTCATTCCCAACAAACGAACACAATTAGAAATCATGCGCTTAAACAATTTCAAGAAAAACCCAATATTTATGAGCAATCGAAACAATATTCATGGCTGCCCAAAGGAGCTTTAGGCCTAAATAACCAAATATCGTTTGATTAATGTGAATCTGAGCAACATACAGTCAATTTTGGAGAGCACTTTGCAGACTCTCTCGCGGCAATCTTGGCAGCTCATATTAGCATTCAGAACAATCACCTGAACCTGCAATATTGTTTTTAATATCATACTTTAGCGCATAACACAATTCATATCATATATGATATCTAAGCCGATTGGGAATGAGTATTATAAAGGAATTAGTGGAGGAAATAAGGTTACCACGGGCATTGTTAAGGCCTCGGCGGAGCGCAGCAGCTGAGTTGTTGGAGCCACTGGTGTTTCCGAGTCTCGGAAACTGAAGAGGGGCATGATTGTTCAACTGCAATGACAAGGTCTCGATTTGCCACTGTTTTTGGATTTAATCGATAGGCTGCCTTATACTATATAGTATATAGGGAATCACGATATAGTGGGTGGCCTGTTCTTGCCGCGGGGCACGTTCAGTAATTAGGTAATCTTGCTCATAAATATTATCGACACACTTACAATTAAGCGTAATTAATTTAAGTGGTCTTTTTTCTGTGACGTTGAATGTTAAAGGTTTTGTATCTTGGCTTTATATAGAGTTAAGACAGGTTTCATTACAAAAGTACAAGATTTTTTTTGTTGGATAGTCTCAACAGTGCTCGATATTAAAAACAAATTTCCATTTGAATGTTGAAAGCCCCTTGATCAAGCTCGTACTCATTAGAGGGCCTCACTTTTTGCAAAATCAGAGGAATCAGATGATGAGCGTTGAAGTTGAAATTTTATTGACCAGAGACAGCGAGTGATTATAGAGCAGAGTTTCCATAGAATATAATGATGTGTTTGTAGTTTTCGTGATAATAACAAACATTGTAAAACAGCGAATCTGAGTTAACAAAACCGTTTCCTCCTTTAAATGAAAATAATAATTAAATAGATTGCTTTCGATTGAAGTTGGCTGTCAGTTTTCAATTCTAATAAATGAATTTGTTGCTGGGTTAACTCAACTTCGATTATATAGTGCTAAATTAATATTCAAAGACCGTGCAAAACTTTTCAACTGGTGGTTTGCAAGATTGTAAATAGGCATTTTTTTCTTCAGGGTTATTTGCTGGAAAGTTAGGAGAGGAAAGACATAAAATTTAATACACACAAAATAACAAATAATATAATAATTAAACTTTTCAAATTAGCAACTCTCCAAAATAACTCTAACAAACACATTTGACTTTAACCAAAATATGACTTAATTCAAATTAACTCAACCTAACTCAATTAACAAGCTCTCTAAATTTAGACAACTCTCCATGCGAGAGTAATTAGCAATCTTTTAACACTGCCATCAGTTTGTTTTGCCACAGTTTCTGAAATGTCATGGCGAGTGCCCAGGCGGCTTTGAATAAGTCGTAAAGTAAGTTTTGAATGTTTGAACTTTGCATTGCTTTTTGTGTTTAATAATTTAGTTAATTGATGTGGATAACGACCATGCGGTTTTGATATTCTAAGTCGGAGAAGAGAGCGACTGTCATGTGTTGGAGGAAGTATAGTATGACCCGCTGCAACACAGAAATGATATATAATTGATGTGGGTGGGATCCGAAAGAGGCGGCCTGCCTCGGTTTCGATATGGGTTGCCATCATGTTTTGCTTTACATGTTCTATAAACTCAAAATTAGGTTGAATAGGGGACATTGTGACCATAAAACCATCACGGTGGAAGGACGCAAGCACAATTTCCACATGTTGAAATCTTATTCTATGCTAATAATTTTTAATTTTTTGAGAGCATAGACTTCTATGATCTATATTATATTAAAATCAATCTTCCCAATGAGAGATTTTAGAACATAGGCCTTTCCAACTACTAAATGTAATGATTTTTTTTAATACCAAACTATGTTTCATAAAATTATATATATTTTATTATTGAAAGAAATTGTTTCATAAATGTTTTTTAGTTTGATCTATAAAGATTTCAACCTTGATTTTATGATATACATAATAATTCAACTGTTCTATGAATTATATTCACTTTACACAATGACAATCAATAATTCAACTATTCCATGAGTTATATTCACTTTACACCATTATATAACTGTTCTAATTTTAAAAAGATAAATCGGTAAATATACCTGTTTTTAATAATATTTGTTATTAATTTCGAAAGTTTAATTCATGAAGGTCGTTTTTCGTTTTATTGTAAAGAGTTTTCTTCGATTAAACTACCGATGGGGGTGGAGCTCATGCTCCATTGAAATCGAATGTCTGTGCGTAAAGGAGTTTTATCATTTTTTTTTTCACAAGAAAAGAAAAAAAAACGCTTTTCATTAATTAAAAAATGTTTTATATATGGGGTAAGTTAGAATGGAATAAAAAACTAATTAACTTTTCTATTTTTCATGACTTTGATTTAAATGATATCAGAGGATTGAGTCCAAATTTCATCATGCGCTGGCTCATGTAGAGTATAAAGTGTAAAATGACAAAAAAAAAAAAAATGTCTCTCATAGATGAACATAAACCTTCAGAGTATAGGAAACACTAAGAGAGCTAACTTAATACAAAAAACCTTTGATTGTGCAATGCCTTCTCTAAAAAGTACTCAAAGTGCATTTTGTCTTGCAAAAGCATGAGAGCACGCTTGGAGAGGAAGTTTGCTTTGAGGTTATGTTCTCTAAATATATGTTGAAAAGAGATCACCGAGAAGATTCTTTAGAACACAAATCCTCTACATCCAATTGAAAATTGATGGGACCTGCAAGGAATTATGATCTTGGATCCACCTGATCGTTGAGAGGGAGTCCCCAACCACCAAGAGGTTGTCAATGTTGAGCCACTGTGATAGTTACTTGTAATTCCCCCCATAATGCAAGCATTTTTGCCTTGCAGTTGTCCCTGAAACAACCAAACCATATGAAATGATATGACATGTCTTTATTGATGTGAAGGGAGATACCACATCCACAACGACCTCCAGTAGTTGCCCCATTGAAAAATTAGATCGGAAAAATGTTAGACAAATCAATCAATCTAGTTGACCTGGAGGATTCCTTAGGATACCAAGGGCCAGATTCCATAAAGTGGGAAACAATGGAGAGAGATGTTAACTTGACATCAAGAATGATACCTTCAAAGATGAATTCATTCCTGAAACGTCATACGCCCTAGAAAGGGAATATGGAAAGAGTCTTGTAAGCTTTGGCTTGGCGTTCCCAAGAGAAAATCCTAGCCTCAATTGAAAGACAGTCTCCCCCAACCTAAAATCCCAATAGAGAACAAACCTCTTTCCATAAATCCATTGCCAAGGGGCAATGCATAAATAAGTGTAGACAATCCTCCATATCAAATTTACATAAGGCACAACATCCATGCCCCACCATACCTTTCTTCATGAGGGTATCCCCCATTAATATTTTGTTGTATAATAATAACCAAGAGAAACATATAATTTTGAGGGGGGCGTTCTAAGACCACATGCATGCCGAGAGATAAGTGAGGGGGAGAAGTTGTACACCTACAGTAATGTGTTAGTAAACTTCCGAGATTGTTATCTTGCCTTAAATTATATGATCCCCCCAAACCAATTTGTCCTGACCATGAGACAGGGATATGCCAACCTGACATAGATTAGCTCGATATGATTCCCATTCTACCTGCAAAAAGTTTGAGATCCCAATTTCCCATGCATGTGCCTAGTATGCATTAGTCAATAGAGATTGGGGGCCTCTCCCAATTCTTTCCAAGTTGGAAAAACCACTTTGGTTTAGAAGATATATGATGGGGGTTGAAAGAGAATGGCAGACATGCATGCATTTGATAACACCCAATCCCATGAGAACCTTTTTTCCATTTCCAAAAACCCAACTAAGATTGCTATAGAGCCAAGGGATGGCAATCATCAAGGTCCTCCATCTTGCAGACTTGTTAGATTTGAGATGGCTCCCTCACTAATCCACTTCTCCAATCCTCTGTGGTGGATATATTTGTCCATCATAATACTCTGCCAAAGACCCTCTTCCCTAAAGATACGCCATAGGCTCACAACAAGAAGAGTAAGATTGAAACTAATGAAATTTAGAATGCCCCACCCACCTTTTTCACTCATCAAGAAATTATGTGCAAGCCAGCAAGAGGGATCCTCCTTCTGCGACTCGATCCAAACCATAGGAATTTTGTCACATTGGATTCAATTTTCTTTATGAAAGCATGGGTGATGTGAAAGAGATGCACCCAATATAATAGGATACCTTGAAATACCGCTCTAATCATAATGAGCCATCCTCTTAAAGTAAGCCACCTATGGTCCCAACGAAATAATGCTTTCTCAAATATAAGAGCAAGTCAATCCCAATCCGAATTCTTGTATCCACTAGACTTTAAGAAACAACCTAAGTATTTGAAACCATCAGACAAAGGCTGGAAATTGATATCAAACATTGCAGCAATGTTCTTTATCTCCTATGAATCAACATCCTCAACAATTAGCTCTTATTTGTCTTTATTTATTTTGAGGCTAGAATCTTTGTGAAATTTTATGAAGAAGTCGAAGAAATCTTCCAATTTTGAGATCTTAGCAGCCTCTACACAAAGAATGTCATCCACAAATAGTAAATGTGATATTTGACAATTTCTAGATATCTTACAACCTCTGATTTCACCAACAACATTCCTCGCATTGATTCCTCTCCTAAAAGCCTCCATTATTAGAATGAATAATAATGGAGATAGTGCACACCCTTGTGTGAGACCTCTATTGATTTTTAAAAAGCTTATGGGCTCTCCATTGATGAGAACCACCATTGATGTCATTTTGATACATCCCAGGATACATTGGACATGCTTGTGATTACAGCCAATTTTATAAACAATCATTGTCATGAGCTCCCAATATACACAATCATAAGCCTCGATGAGATCAAATTTCATTAAACATTCTCTTTGTTTCTTTGATTTTATCGAGTGAATAAATTCTTGTGTTACGACTAGAGTGTCCTGGATTCTCCTATTTGACAAAAAATCAAATTGCTTTGGCATAATGTGAGGGGAGATGATGTTCTTAATTCGTTTAGCTATAATCTTAGACATCATATTATAGACATAGATGCATAATGAAATTGACCTATAGTATTTAAAATACCAAGCATTCACTTTCTTAGGAATAAGAGTTAGAAAAGTGGAATTGATTGCACCTGGTATTCGACCAAACGTTCTGAACGTTTCCACCATCTTAACCAAATTTGGACCCATGAGATCGAAGAAGTGAAGGAAGAATTCACTATTCCATCCATCCGAGCCGAGACTCTTTTCCTTGGCCATCTCCTTGAGAGTTTGAAGTAGCTCCTTCGTGGTGACCTGCTCATTCATTTTTGCAGTGTTCCTAGCATTGACCCATGTGGGGAAGTAATTGACCAATTCAAACTTTTCAACCATATAGACTTCCTCCCTATCCTGAAATTTCTTTTTGAAAAATTTGTATGTTTCTTCTCTGATCTCCTTAGAGGAAGTATGAATGTTCCTAGACTCGTCTCTGGTTTTCCAAATTCAATCAGATTGTCTTCCTTTAGGAGTAGCCCTGTGGAAAATTTTTGTGTTTCGGTCTCCATATTTTATCTAAGCTAATATGATTTTTTGACTCCACTCTTCTTCTTTCATTTTGAGGATTTGTCCCTTCAGCACACTAAATCTAAAATGGCCCTATGTTGTTGCTTAGAAAAAAAAAACAGGGACAATAGGATCCCTATTAATCAATTTTTCAATTTCAATGAGCTCTTTTTTGTGATCCTTTTTTCTCTTTTTAACCCAGGATTAGACCGATACTTTCAGCCTCTTAAGCATCTCCACTACCACTTCTAGCAGATCAGTCAACCCAGGGTGAATAGGAATGGACCAAGACTGTTGAAACCAATCCTGGAATTTATCCTCCTGAACCCATATTTTTCTAAATGTGAAAGGAATTTTAGTAATTTCTAAATCATCCTTCCATTCCAACATGATGGATTCATGGTCCGAGATGTCGTAGAAAAATGTATAGGATTTAACCAATCTCATTTTTTGATGAAGAAGATAATCCACCAGAAACCTATCAATTCTTTTAGCGATAGCCTCCTAGCCCTGTCTACCATTACTACATGTCGATCAAATGGGATCAATGGAAACATAATAGAGAGCCTTCCTCCCGAGAAGATCTGTGAAGTTTTCAAGAAGTGGGTCAGACTTTGCTCTATGTCCTTGTCATTCACTTGCACTGAAGGGAAAATTTAAATCACCTTCAATAATCATAGGGTGGAGGTCTAGAATTCCAGAAGAGTCGATCAAGTCCCACAATAATTTTTGATTGTTGTAGGGAGAATATAGATTTAGAATTCTAAGTCGATAGTTCCATCCTTTGGCATAACCTGACAATACTATTCTTGCCTTCAATTATATGCCTAGAAGTTGTAGTAAGAAGGAGTCCAAATAGCTGTGATTCCGACCGAATTTCCTGGGGAGCTTTGATCAAAGGCTCAATGTTAAGATCAAAAATGAAAATTCTCATAAATTATCCAAACTAGAATGAAATTAAAGAGCTCGTTGTCAGGAATCCAACACAATTAGTTTCACAAAAACCGACTCCGTATGAGGAAGTTATGACTCGTTGTTCGTTTCCCTAAATAGCTAAAAAAATTGTAGAACAGGACAAAAGGATGACATGGCAGCCCAATCATCATACAAGGTATATTCTTCAGTTTTTCCCAATGACACTGTGACAAGTGTCACAACACGATTCACCAGTGAGCTTTGACGGTGAATTTTTTTATAATTTCTCCAAGGGAAGAATGAGATTTTTTTTTTTTGGTTGAATGGTCCAACCAGAGGTGGACAAGTGGTGCAGCCAGGGGCCGCCACATGCCCCCTCTAGTGGACGCTATCCAAAGTCCAAATTTCATATTCGTAATGGTGGAATTTCTTTTATATATAAAAGTTGGCATATTATTATACTATGGTCTGAATTATTTATACATACCAAAGTTTTGAATTATGGTACAGGGCACATATATTATTATGGGGGTCAGAATTATTATATAAACCAAAGTTTCAAAATATGGTATAGGGCACATATATTTTTGGAGAAAAATTATTCAATGGATGGGTGGAGGTCAGGGTTGAACCCACGACCTCCCTCGCGCCAACCGTCCACATTACCACCATGCCATTGCCTTGGGGCTTAACCATATAAGGTCCCAACTTATATTTGAATTCGACCAATTTCTATAGCAGGGGGTTGGAGGGGGCCGATCCCCTCCCCATACTACTTGTACACCTGACCATCGGTGGAGCGAACCACTGTTCAGTGGAGATTAACGATTAAAGTGCGAGATTAAAACTAAATCCTTGATTAATTATCATAATCTTAGGGTTAAGTCTTAAACCTTGCTTTATTTAAAATTGTTCTTATGCACAATTAATACATGGTTATCTGCCCTTAAATGTACTTAACAGTTAATTAAATCAGAGTTATTATAGCAGCAGGTTTGGCAAACTCTTCTAGTTTTAGCGGAATCCCAAATTTAACTGTGTTAACAGGAGTTCTCTCCAGTTTTGGAGGAGAATTGTAGGGAAAAATTAAACGAAGCATATCTGGCGCAATTTTCAACCAATTTTGGCTCCTGAAGAGTCATTCCTGGCATATTTTGATGTTCTGAACACATTGGAGTAGGTTTTCAGAGCAATAGGTGAATGTAAACAACAATTTTTTCAAATGTGAGCTAATACAGAGGCCCGAGCCATGGAAGTTGGACCAAGGAGATGTAGCCAAGGAGGGGTGAAATCCTTCATCAAAACACTGTGTTAATGGATCAATTATGATGGTTTGTTGTGTATTTTCTTTCCATTTTTTAGCATTAATTTTTAATGTTTTTATGTTCAATAATTCAACATAATCTCCATACATTTACTTGTTAAGCAATTATAAACACTTCAATAAACCCATGTACATGAAGAAAATATCAGAATTTCTAATATAAATCTGAATATGAAATTAGCACAACAAAACTAACATTCAAATTCAGATTAAGATTGTACCAGAGAAAAGGTTATTTTCTTGAGTTTCTTGAGTTTTTTGTAAGTAGGGTTTTAATGGTTGCAACTTTGTGATTCGTACAAGGTTGAAGTTGCAGAGAGGAGAAGGGAAACTAATGGTTTCTAGTCTTGAGGTTAGGACCGGAAGAAGGAGAGCCATACGAGCACCATCTCCACCCAAATTTTCACTCTAGCTGCACTTGAAGTACCTAAAGATTTATCTCCAGCTAAGAATGAAGAGGTACGAGTTGCACCAGAAGCTGAGTTGATTGAAGAAGTACAAGTTGCACCAGAAGCTGAGCTTGAATCCATAGCCATCATGTCAGGTGTAGGAGAAACTGAAGGTCTTCAGAAGAGGATGCATTCAATAAGGCTTTTTATGGCCTAACTAAGAGGGTTAGGATCCTCTTTGAAGGGAGGAACATGAGAATGGTTGGAGAGAATTCTAAGTCTCCACATGGAGAGGGAACCTTAGAAGGCAAGAAGGATGAAGAGAAGGATTCAAAGGGCAATGGAGGAAATCCTCCTCCATCTCCACCACCACCACCACCATCATCATCCTCATCATCTCCATCAGCATCATCTTCCACTTCCACCACAAAAACCACCCATACTCACTCAAAAACCTCAAAAGGAAAGCTCCCTTACTCAAATTAGACATTAAGTTTGAACTTCCCATGTAAAATGGTGAGGTAAATGCAGATAATTTGGACAATTGGATCCGTCAATTGGAGGTTTATTGCATAATTCATAACCTACAAGAAGATGACATAAAGATTCAGTTTGCTTCATTGAGGCTAGAAGGAGCAACACTAGTCTACTGGGAAGGAAAGAATCAAGAGGAAATGTGAATCCATGGTAAGATATCCATTTCTTGCGTTGAGTTTATTTATTCAATTAAAATAAATTTTTATCCTTTAGCTTACATGAAAAAATCCATTATGAGTTGGCAAAACTTTAGGCAAATCAAGGGTCAAACAGTTCAATAATATACTCAGGAGTTTAGGAAAAGGGCTTTGTTGTTAGGAATAAAATTGAATTCCAAAGACACTCTCTTGAAATATATTGGGGGTTTACATTCTTATTTGAGAAATACTATCCTTATGTTTAACCCATGCGATTTAGATGAAGTTTGTGTGCAAGCCACTCATCTTGAAGCAAGGGGAAAAAACATTCATGAAGAGGGTAGTAAGAAGAAGCCATTCAAGGCTAAGGGGAAAGAGAGGGGAGGAAAATAGAAGGGAAAGAAGAATGTAAGTGTTAAGAAATAAGGGGAGAAAAATACATGAAATAATTGTTCCAAAGAAAGGCATGATGAAGCCCATTGTTGGAAATTACATCCCGAACTAAGGCCTAAGAAACCAAACAACAAGGGAAACAAAATATGACTGCCACTACACAACATGACCTTGGATATGATTCTGGTGATGAGACCAAGATTATAGCCAAGGTAACAAAGGGAAAATAAGCCATAGCAAGCATTAGTTCCTCAAATTGTCACAACAACACTCCAAATGAAGAAACACAGATATAGTTGTTCCATGTAAGGGTGATCTCAAATCATACCAAGATTGATGCATTATTGGGTCATAAGAAAACTTGATTTCAGAATACTTAGTAAAAAATCTTAACCTTGATATTGTACCACATCATAAGCCATATCCTTTGGGTTGGATTGTCAAGAATGTAAATTTACGGGTTACAAGGAAATGTATATTCCGGTTTGTCATTACTGCAAACTTTGTTGATGAAGTTGAGTTAGATGTGGTTCCACTTGACATTTTAGGGATTATCTTGAGAAGTCCGTATTTGTATGACAAGAAAGTGGTACCATGACAACAAATATCATTTACTCAAGGATGGGGTGGAGTAAATTGTGAGAGCTCATCACAAAAATCTTAATATTTATTTAGTTAATGGAGGGCAGATGAAGAGACTAGTTAATGCAAGTAAAAATTTTGTGATTCTCATGATCGAGAAAAAGGATGATATGGAATATGAATCTTTTGAAGGTTTTGATGACAAATTAAAATCTGATTATTTTGATGTGGTAAGTCAGCATGGCGAGACGTTTCAGGAACCAAAGGGGTTACCTCCCAAGAGGGGAATTCAACATGAGATTCAGTTGTAGCAAGATGTTCCACTTCCAAACATTAGCATGTATCGCATGTCAATAATGGAGAGCATGGAAATCAAGAAGAAAATTCAACAAATTTTGAACAAAGGTATCATACGACCATCTACTTCGCCATGTGGTTCACCAATTATTTTGGTACCAAAGAAGGACGAGACTTGGCACATGTGTGTATATTTTTGTGCACTGAATAAAATCATGGTAAAGAATCGCTATCCACTCCCAAGAATTAATGATTTTCTTGATTAGTTAAGGTATGAAAAGTATTTCAATAAGCTAGACTTACGAAGTGGTTATCATCAAGTTAGACTAGCTGAAGAGGACATTTGGAAAACTGCATATAAAACTAGACAATGATTGTTTGAGTGGCTAGTTATGCCATTCGGTCTTACCAATGCTCCAGATAATTTCATAAGAGTTATGAACGATGTATTAAGACCATTTCTAGATGAATTCTTCATTGTTTACTTAGATGATATTTTGATATTCAAAAAATCAAGAGATGAACATGTCATGCATGTGAACAAGGTACTTGATGTCTGGAAAAAAAGTAGTTATTTTTAAAGATGTCGAAGTGTGAGTTTGGAAAGACTTCTTTAGTGTATTTGGGGCACATTGTTGGAGGAGGTGAGCTGAAGATAGACCATTCCAAGGTTGAGGTCATTGTGAATTTTCCCAAGCCCAATACAGTTACAGAGGTAAGAAGCTTTATTGGGGCAACACAATATTGGAGGAAATTCATTGCTAATTTTTCTTCCATTGTAGCTCTATTACATGCATTGAAAAGCATCCAAGAAGTCTTCCATTGGGGAGATATGCAAAAAAAATCATTTAATGCTTGAAAACACAATATTAGTTCAACACCGGTATTGGCTCTTCCGGATCTTAGACAACCATTTGAGATCCAAACATATGCTAGTGATTACACCATGGGAGCAGTTCTCATGCAGCATGGTAAGCCCATTTCATTTCATTCTAAAATTTTTAATGGAGCTATGACTAACTATCCCACCTATTACAAAGAGTTGTATGAATTGGTACAAAGTGTAAAGAAATGGAAGCATTATATGATGGGCAAGGAGACCATTATCCATACACACCATCAGCCATTGTAGTACTTACAGTCACAATCAAAGTTGCAGCAATCAAGACACTTCAGATAGATGGGATTTATACAACAGTTCCATTTGGTTACCAGGTATAAAAAGGGAATCTACAATAAGGTTGTTGATATGCTTTCTAGGCCTATTATAAATTCATCTATTATACTCAAGCACAATTCAATTATGTGTGAAAGTTACATTGAACAATATGCACATGATCATGATTTTTGAGATTTGTATGAAATCTTAAGTCAAGGAAACCAAATTGAAGAGTTAGATTATCATGCACATAACAGTTTTTTGTATCACTTGGGCAAGTTATGTATTCCACAAGGAGAAATAAACAACATCATAAGGGAGGCACACACTTCATTTATTGTTGGACATTTCGGTGTAGGCAAGATGGTAGCGAATATCCAAAGGTATTGTTATTGGCCACACATGATTGATAGTGTATCTCATTTCATTAGAGGGTGTTATTTGTGTGCAATAAGTAAGCCTACCGATAGGAAACTAGGATTGTAAACTCCACTTCCAGTACCTTCACATCCTTGGGAGAGTATCTCAATGGATTTTGTAGGAGGTCTTCCAATGTCAAGGAAAGGTCATGACTACTTGTATGTAGGTGTAGATAGGTTCAACAAAATGTGTCTTTTGATGCCATGTAAAAAGAAAATTATAGCTGAACAGAAAACTCATATTTTCTTTCAAAATGTATGGGTTCATTTTGGTCTTCCTACTTCTATTGTAACTGATCGAGATTCCCGGTTTATTGGAAATTTTTGGTCAAAATTGTGGGACATGATGGACACTAGGTTGAAGAAGAGTACAACCTTTCATCCGCAAATAGTTGGTCAGACCAAGGTGGCTAACATGACATCTGTTTATCTTCTTAGAGGTTATTGCAGTAAACATCCCAAGTTGTGGGATGAACAGTTGCATTACATTCAACATGCATAAAACAGGGCAAAGCATTCTTCCACAAACACATCATCATTTGAGGCATATCTTGGGTACTTGCCAAGATCGCCTTTGGACTTCATATTTGAGAAATATGTTGCTATGGATGGTCATAGCGACATAGATAAAGCAAGGAAGTTCATTGAGAAAATTCAGTTGGTACATCACACAGTGCAAGAACAACTTGAAAAGAGTCAAAGCAGCTACAAGGAAAGGCATGATAAACACCGTGTTGATCACAAATTCCAAGTTGGTGACATTAGTAACAATGCATTTAAGCTAGATTTTCCTCCTTATATGAAAATATATTCTATTGTTAATTTTGAGAATTTGAGATTATTTTAGCCTTCATTGATTGATGATCAAGGAGAGCATCTGCACTTTCCATCGATAGATGATTTCTTGCCATAATATCTTGATGAACTTCAACAAGATCTCATACTAGACATAAGAAACACAACTTCAAGAAGAGAAATGTTGAATCCCTTAGAGTGGGACTCAAGGGACAAAATCCTTCCAAGCCCAAATGGATGGAGATTGAGAAGGTGAGGGAGTTCTACCCTCACCTGATAAACAATTGATAGTATATTTTTGGGTCCAAAAGGCTTCTGGTGGGCAAGAATGATTAGAGGCTCAGTGTTAAGCTCAAAAATTAAAGTTCTCAGAAATGCTCCAAACCATAATGACATCGAAGAGCTCGTCGCCAGAAATCCGACACAATTTGTTTCATCAAAACCCGACTCCATATGAGGAAGTTATGACCTGCTATTTGTTTTCCTAAATAGCTAAAAAAAATTTAGAACATGACAGAAGGATGACATGGAATCCCAGTCAAGATACAAGGTATGTTCTGGGAATATTCTTCAGTTTTTCCTAATGACACTGTGACAAGTGTCACAACAGGGTTCACCAATGAAATTTGAAGGTGATTTTTTTTTATAAATGATCCTAAGGTTGAATGAGAATTTTTTTTTTGGTTGGAATGGTCCAACTATAGGTGGATAGGTGGTGCAGCCAGGGACTGCCACATGCCCCCTCTGGTGAACCCTATCCAAAATCCGAATTGAATATTCACAATGGTGGAATTTCTTTTATATATCAAAGTTGGCATATTATTATCACGTGGTCCAAATTATTTATACATACCAAAGTTTCAAACTATGGTATATGGCACATAAATTGTTATGGGGGTTTGAATTATTATATAAACCAAAGTTTCAAAATATGGTATAGGGAACATATATTTTTGGAGAAAATTTATTCAATGGATGGGTGGAGGTCAAGGTCGAACCCACGACCTCCCTTGCGTCAACCGTCCTCGTTACCACCATGTCATTGCCTTGGTACTTAACCATATAAGATCCCAACTTATATTTAAATTCGAGCAGTTTCTACAGTGGGGCGACAGACCCCTCCCCATATGACTTTTTCACCTGACAACCGGAGGAGCGAATCACTGTTTGACAAATATTAATGATTAAAGTGCAGTATTACAAGTAAACCACGAATTAATTATCATAATCTTGGGATTCACTCTTAAACCTTTCTTTATTTAAAAACGTGCTTATGCTCAGTTAAGACATATTTATCCGTCCTTAAATGTACTTAATAGTTAATTAAAAAAGAGTTATTATAGCGACGGGTTTGGCGGACTCTATCAGTTTCGGCAGAATCCAAAATTTAACTGTGTTAACTGGAGCTCTCTCTAGTTTTGGAGGAGAATTCTAGGGAAAAAATAATGAAGCATATCTGGAGCAATTTTCGACCAATTTTGGCTTAGGAAGAGTCATTCCTAGCATATTTTGATGTTCTAAACACATTGGAGAAGGTTTCAGGAGCAATAGGTGAATCTAAACAACAAATTTTACACATTTGAGCTAATACATAGGCCCAAGCAATGGAAGCTGGACCAAAGAGATGCACCCTAGGAGGGGTGAACTCCTTCATCAAAACAATGTGTTAATGGATCAATTGTAATGGTTTGTTGTGTATTTTTTTGCTTTTATTCAACATTAAGTTTTAATGTTCAAGAATTCAACATAATATCCATACATTTACTTGTTAAACAATCATAAACACTTTAATAAGCCCATGTGCATGAAGCAAATATCAACATTTTTAATATAAATTTGAAGATGAAATTAGCACAACAAAACTAACATTCAAATTTAGATCAAGATTGAAGTGCAACTAAGCCATGATGGATAGATTCTTAATAGAATCTCTAGGGATTTGTCCTTATGTAACATTGTTTCTTGTAGCATAACAATCGATGAAAATTTGGATTTTATGTGGTGTTTGAGGAATATTTTTGTTTGAGCAGATCCCAATCCTCTCAAATTAAGCGACATGATTCTAATTTTGATTCTGAAGAAATGGGATATGATGCTCTAAGATCCTCATATGTAATGTCCTCCCTAGTTTCTTTATACTCATTAGTAGGCCCCAGATTGAAGGACGGAAACATAGCATCCTCCAGTGTTTCAGAGAATCTAGAATTCATATAAGAAGTTATATCTACAGTGAAGGTAAGCTTTCAGAATTTAGATTTTTTTTCCCTCTTGCGAAAGAGAACTAAATGGACAGGATCCCCATCTATTTTTTTATCATTATTTTGAATATGGTTTTTCTTGATAAACATGGTCTTGAGTTCTAACCCTGTAATATCTTTCAAGGCCTTTATATCCATGTAATATGAGAGAGGAGACTGAATTTATTTTGAAAGGGTTCTGTTGCAAATGGGTGATAGAAGAGAGTTTTGTCTCATTTTATTTGGCATGTGAGAAATCTCCTTACCCTTCCTCTTGGAAGTAGTTTGGAATGGAGAACCCTCAACCTTATCTTTATTTTTATTCCCTGCCCCTTTAGGTCCACATCCCAGGTGAAATGTAATGGCCCTCAGAACACATGGTTCCATATGTCTTATTTCAACGTGCTCCATGGACGCTTTCTGTCCTAAAACCATTCAGAAGAGTCCCATTATCCTTCCATACATGGTACCTGTTATTTAGTGTGGTCTCCCTTGACTTCCCAGTCCTCTCCCCATATCGACTAGGACAATTGGCTATCTGGTGTCCCGTATTGTGACATTCCTGAAATATAAATGGAATGCCCCAATAATTTTCCTGTTGTTTGATGGAAAAGGTTTCCCAATAAATATCACATTAGGGGAATTTTGAGGTCTAAAATGGGCCTCCTAAGAAAAATATACAACCAAAATAAAATTTATAAGAACCAATAGGATTCAAGATGATGATGTCAACCATGGGGGATGATTCACCATTTTAAAAGTAAAATGGTAAAAAGATTACAAAATAATAAAACTACTTTTTCAACTCGTATTTTCAACTTATCTCCAAATGATTTTACTCAAATTTTTAGCAAGGTACTTGTTGGATGCAAAATTTAATTCCTCATCCAAGGAGTACCCATGTTGCATATTTTTGATGGACCCTACTACACGAAAAATGAGAAATACATGAAAAGACGTGATTGCAATCACGTTTTTCATGTATATATCATTTTTCGTGTAGTAGGATCCATTGAAAGTATGTAACATGGGTATTCCTTGGATGAGGAATTAATTTTTTCATCCAATGAGTACTCCTGCTCAAAATTTGAGTAAAAACTTTGGGAGATAATTTGAAAATATGAGTTGAAAAAAGTAGTTTTTTCTTTTTTCCCTCCAAAATTTGATGATGTAATAAAATCTTACTTTATTATTTCCACTATTATTTTATAATTTCCTTAGGAGGCCCATTTTAGACCCCAAAATTCCCCTAATGATTGCCACTGGAAGCGCTTTTGCAAGGTCTCCTTCCACTAAGAACCAGGCATCTTTCTTATCTAATAGCCAAATACAACCTTCGTCCACAAAGTACAATTTACCTATTTTTCTTGTTATTTCATTAATGGATCCTTTAGTCCATAATTCAATGGGAAGACGAGGTGATTTTGACGATATGATTTTCCTCTTCGGAGACTCAACCACTCGGTCGAAGCCAACTTTCCAATGTTGTAGGTTCAAAAACCCATGGCCTTTTACCTAAGGTAAGCCCAATATCTTGGATGCATCCTCCTCATTAAGAAAATGGAAGCCAAACCACCCGTTGACCATGCCAATAACCTTCGGTTGGTAGCTGAGGAGGGAAGCCCAAATTTTTTGAGTCCACTCCTTCATGTGAATTTTGTTCATTTTGATATATTCCCATCTACAGACTAGCATGTTCTTCCTGAGCCTAATAATATTTTCCTAGTATAATTCAACACCAAGGATCAGTTTCTGTATCTCATCATTAGCTTTGATTGGCTTCTTACTCTTTTCTCTGTTGGGGTTCCTGATTTGGGGTCTTTCTTCAACTATTTAATTCAAGCCATTATCCTTTGAGATTCCACTCGAAACTTCTATGCCCCTCTCTGATCCAACATAATTCCTATTTTTATTCTCAGAACCGTGGCTTTCTTTGATCAACGGCTTTTGTTTTTTCAAAATGGACTTCGACTTTAACATATTTAGGTCTCTTATTCTCACGTCGAGCATCAATTCATTTTTAGCAGCCATCGTTACTTGAATGAACCTAACCACGTAGAGATATGTGTTTGAAATCAGTGATTGACCCTCCATCACGATTTTTAATGTATTAACGACACAATTTTAGGTTTCAAATTTTTTAGGGCCAATTGGTGATACAAGGGAAATGGTTTGTTGGTTGCTACCCATTCGGAAGGAACTGAACATAAATAGACCATATACCCCCAGCTCCAATGATAATCAGCTGACTTGTATTAACCACCACGTCTGATCAACTCTCACAAGAAATAATTTTCCCAACGACCAATTAGGGAATGCACAACAAGCCCCCAACTCTAGTAGAAATTTGTCTCACTACCTTTGATTGCCACTACAGACCAATCGCCTCACAAAAAAGTAATGCCATCTATTGGAGAGGGGGAAATTAGTTTATATTCGACCAAAAATTTCCTTCTCCAGCCATAGTCTTTGGAGGATATGGTTTACATTAGTTAAAGTGGTAGATAAGGACAAACAAAAGGACAATTGGAAATGTTTGCAGTATCTGGTTGATTATGTAGTGAAGTAGGAAACCCCAGTCAACATAAAACAAGAGTTGTAGGCAACAGTAGTCCCTACCAGGTATGAGTAATGAAATAATTTTACATTTTTAAACTAAGAATGACATGCAATGTTAAACGTTGAATTGTTTTAATGGCATAAAATGTTAAACACAATTGGAACAAAATTGGGCTGAAGAATTATTTTAATGGCATACAATGCTAAACACAATTGGAACAAAATTGGGTTGAATTATTTTAATGGCATACAATTCTAACACAATTGGAACAAAATTGAGTGGATGAGAAAAACAATGAACCGCAGGATATCGATACCCAAGACTCCATCAAAATTTTACAGGGAGGTTTTGTCTACTTCGGTTGTATTCAAAAGTTCAAGAAAGTCAGGATGGTCTTCTCTAAAAGTAAACAAATTCGAAATATGTGGAAAATCAAAGTTGAATTTCATTATCTATGTGGAAAGGCAGAGTTGAATTTCATAAGCAGGAGAGGGCACAATAGAAGTAACATGGTAAGGAATAAACTATGGGATGGTAAGGAATAAACAAGTTGGTTGTTTATCTATTTAGGTTTTTCAGATGGTAGTAATATTTATGTTTACTTCTATCTATCAACAAAATATTTATGTCTACTTCTATCTATAAACAAAATTAACCTTGGCACCTTGCTCCATATTCCCCTTGGCTACTTAAATCGATATTCATTCAAATCTAGTTGCTTTAATTATCAAGTAGCCATTGCTACTCAAATCGTGTAATAGTTCATATGGCATCCTCCTAACATCTCTACATCTCCTCTCCTCTTTATATAAAATGTAATTAATAGAAATATAAATTAATAAAATTAAATTGAAATAAAAAATTTATCATTCAAATTATACTAAATATTATTCACTGTAATATACACACTCACAAAATTTTAATTTCAATTATAGTATTAATTTCCTATAATTTCCAATAATTGATCAAAATGAGAAATGTACATTGAATTAAATTTTAATATTTTATCTTTAAATTTTTATTGCTCAAACTCCAATATTGTATTTATTTAAATAAATATACAGGGTTGTCAAAATTTTTTACAAATTGACAGCTTCGAGACATGATTTTCCTCATACTTCTCTCGAGGTTGTTGGTTCCTCATATTTTGTTTCACGTTGTTCAATCCAGAAATGAAAATGACCTACCTAGGAGAAAATCATTAAGATACCTGGAATATTTTTGTACCCTAAAGGTTTCTGCTATGATTTAATCATTGGTTGTTCAGTCCTGAAATGAAAATTACCTACATAAGAGCAGATCATTAAGATAACTGGAATATTTTTGTACCCTAAAGGTTTCTGCTATGATTTAACCATTTCCCTTACGTTCTGTTAGCCACCTATAAAATTTTTCATATCAAATGGTGGCTAAAACATTTTTGGAGTCTTCAAGGAACAAATTTTACTGCTAAAAAGTGTTATCTCTTGAAGACTCTTGAAGGCCTCATGCCTCTGTCCAAATCTTTGTTGTTGTTCCCTTTTTATACTCAGAAATTCTGTTGATTTCATGAGAAAAGACTGCTGCAAAATCATCAATTTTCCCCTTCCTCCACTCAAAACTAACCTTCATTTTCTCCCCTTTTTCTCCATAAAATTCCTCTATTTTTCATGATTTCCCTTTCATCCATTTTCCCCTTTCATCAAAACTCCTTTGAAGAGTTAAAAACTCCTCTTTGAACTCTGCCGAAACCCCCAAATCCCTCTAAAAACCATTGAAAATCCATGAAAAATATGTTTTTGTATTACAGACTTAAGCCCCTTTGGGCTGAGTCCTAACCACTTCCCCACATATGCCCGCACCTTAGAACCAGGTGCTAAGCCCATCGGGCACTTAACGCATCGGAAGTAATCAATGAGCGCAAGTCTTTGGCTTTCATAAAAACCTCCGATGAGATTAGCTCTGTTATATATAAACCTGCTCGACAGTAAAAAAACTTTGTATTATATTAAAATTTTGGGTTTTTCATGTTGTAAAGGTTTTTCCATCGGTGCAGTTTTTGAAATGATGTCGACCGTTGATCTAAAGCCGATCAATGATCAGTGCACAATCGCATCGCAAATTTTTTTGTCGAGCGTGTTAAACATAACACCCCCCCGATTGGTCAACCTCCGATGAGTTCTCCACCATCGATCTGATCTGCAGATCGAAGGTCCGTAATTAATCGCATCGGCGCCTCACAAGTCTTTCCTTCACTTTTTGAACCCCTCTGATTCATTTCCCACCGTCGATCTGATCTTCAGATTGACGGTCATCACTTAATCACTTCGGCACCCTCCAAGTTCTTTGCCCCGCCGATCGTAAAGCTCTAATTACATCTAGGCCGTCTGCGTGTCAAGATCCAATGGCCCTCATCAACCCTCCTCCCGCCTTTGTGTTATTTCATTCGATCCTCAGAAACAATCTCCGCCATTGATTTTTCCTATCCTATGGCTCTTATTAACCCAACAGGGCCTGCCTCCTGTGGGTCCTGCCCTTTGTACAAATCAATCTCCACTGTTGATCTTTCGATCGGATGGTCCATAATGATACCGGCTACCTGCACTTCTGCCACACAAAAACCATTGTTTTACTCCCCGAAACCACTTTCCATCTTTTTCTTTGCGCGATTTTGCGCGCGCCTTCTGCCGTTGATCTCTGCAGATCAACGACCTAGATTTAATCCGGCCTTTTCATATCGCCCTCCACCCTCGCCAACGGTTTTTAATACGGGATCTCCACCATTGATCGAATAGGTCAATCCCATTCGATGGCTTGTATTCATCCCGACTCCCCAACTTCATTTTTAACCGTTCTCTCCTCCTAACAAAGGTTTTTTTAACCTTATTTCATCAAATTTTCACCATTTCTTTATAAATTGATCATTTGCATAATGTTCCTCTCAATTCACCTTGACCGTTGATCTATGTGCGATCAATGGTTCTAACATATTCTCTCCCTATGCTCTCCTTTTGACCTCCTCAAATGAATCCCCACCGTCGGATGATGCCATCCAACGGCCACACTCCTCCCCACACTCTCTGAAGCAGTAAAACCCAATAATGCAAGATTTCATGACATTTGTGTGTATTTTGCAGGTTTCAAATGTTTTTTCCATAATAATAAAGGAAAAGAAAGCCGAGGGTGACGATCCTCTGGACTTTCATTCTTAAAGGGAAAGAACTACAAGGGCTCTATTCCACATCTCGTCAATGTTTCATGAGGCATTTATGCCACATGAGCCCTGCGTGACCTGCACATCAACAAGACACAGTGAATGAGATCACAATCAAAGAGTATCAGTGTCAAAAACAAAACACAGCATAACAAAATATTGAAGACAATTTGGGAGATTACGGCTAAGATTGATTATCAAAAGCCTAATCCTCCAAATTAAAATAGAATTAAAGGTAAATAAAAAGATATATCAGACAGGAAAGGCCTCCGCTGCCACATCTGAGGCAAATTGATTCCTCCCAGCTACCACAAAGCCACCTGTGCCTCAAAGCATTCAAACAGAGGCTGAAGTTATTGATCAGAGAAAGATATTTGCCTCGGCGCAGCTAGAAAGTTAATTCTGCCAAAGAACTTAATGCAAAAATATCAGCAGAGTTGTTACATCCTGAAACAGAGCCTAAAGGTCAACAAAAGCTCCCACCGAGCTTAAATCTTAAATGTAAAACAATTAATACAGAGGACACATATGTAAACTTCTCCATTGAGCCCCTCAAAGGCCGAGAAGTCATTAATCTGTATTAATTAACTTGGGAGATATTTTATCAGATCTCACCTCCTCATTCTTCTATAAATACTTCTATATAAGATGAGAAAATGTTGGTCGCTGAACTTTGAAATACACTTGAGCTCGAAACTCCTACTTGTAAATAGTGTTCACTGGCTCTTGAAGCTCTGTTTGTGATTAGATAATTTAGGCTGAGAAAAGTGAAGATGATTTCTGAACTAAAACATTGGACCTGAAGACTGTAACTGGTTTGACATCAATAAGAAGCTGTTTCTTAGGATCCTAGTCTATATCACTGGTGAAGTGCCCCTTTCTTTGTTATTGTTCTTTCCTTCTATGTATGCCATATTGTTCACTATTCTCTGATAAAGAACATCAATTATAGAGTTAGGATTTACTGTTTACCAGTACCCTTCTCTAACTGATAAGCTTTATCTTAATGTTTTCCTCCAAATTTGTTTATTTAAGAAGGATTCAATACAGTCCAAGCAGTTAGGAATGCTGGTGTTCCCTCGTCCTACTGCTTGCCTTAAATATTCTTCTTGAATGTTATTTTCATTATTTTCTTATTAAAGATAGACTAGAAAGTGATGGTGTGCCCTGTTTTCTAGCTTTTATTTCCCCAAAGGCAGATTCTGAAGGTTTCCCTTGGTGTTGGCTAAAAGCAAACTAGGTTTAAAAGTACCTTATCTGATCTTAAGGTGCACTTTGTTTCTCTTATGTGTTTTCATACTTTCTGAAGGTAATTATGCGGATTACTGGATTGTTTGTGAATTAAGCTGCTTTAATACAAACTTGCCTAAGAATTCTATGGTTAGCCCTGTCCTTGGTTGGTTTTAAACAGTTACATAAGAGGCTTTTCTTGTTTGGACTAACTATAAATCCTTATTGAAATTATTATCAGTTGCCACCCCTCCAACACTTTATTTTTTCCATTTCCATCATTTTAATCTCGATAATCTTGTGATATAGATGACTTGCCCCTTGGATCACTCTTGATGTTGTTGCTCAATTAAAGCCCTACTATGACTCCATAGCCCAATGGACTAAAAACCAGCGTTATATCTATCTTTTTAGCCAAATCTTACTCTGATTTCTTGCAACTTCTCACCTTTGAAACTCTTTCCTTTTAGGACTTTCCTCTCAACCAATAATCATGCTCAACCATCCAAAAAAAAAAACAAAACCTCGGCCTTCATAACTAGCCTAATATCATTACCATAAAAATTTCAAAGACAAATCCATCTTTGCAACTTATTGGAGAGCTCCCTCTCCAGATTCATGAGGGCTAGATCCTAGAATCCCAAAGTGGTTGAAACGATGTTTCTCCCTGATGTCATACTTTTTCCAATATTGCTGATTACGGGGAGCTAACATGTTCAATAATGCAAAGATTTAAACAAATGATGTTAGGAATGGCTTTCAAAGACTTAAATATAAAAATATAATTATTAGCTCACCTGCAAGTAGATTGGTATGATCTGAGTTGATATTAGACTTAAATATAAAAATATAAGTATCAATTGATGTGAGCAAGTAGATTGGTATGATATGAGTTGATATTAGAATTAAATATAGAAATATAAGTGACCAAGTAGATTGGTATGATCTGAGTTGATATTAGAGGTTGTTCTAATCCTAAGCATTGTAGATTGGTATTATTTGACTTGATATTAGGTAGATTGGTATGATCTAAGTTGATATTATAGGTTGTTCTAATCCTAAGCATTGGATAAATTCTTTCTCGAAAGCTAATGGCAACATTGAGAGATAATGGCAACATTAAAGGTTGGCATTGGGATGCCATGTGAAATAGCATACATGTACAACGCTGCTCACAGGCTCCCATGCTTGGTAGCATTCCTATCATTGTTATGTAAATAATTCTTCCATGTTAGGCTTCCACTCTCTTCATATGAAAGGTTTTACTTCATTTGTATTCATGTGGATTGGCTCCTTCAATATCTTCATTTGCAACTCCATGGACTAAGAGAAATCTTTTCAGTTTCATGGTTGTCCATGTATTTCTTGTCAAACATGCCTAATCCAATTCTGAAAATGATTCTCATTCAAAGTCAATACTACCATTATATATATACACATTATTAATTGAAATAAATTACATTTTATTTAATAAAGCAACCTGCAATGTGTTATTTTATTTAATAAAATAATATGGAATGTGTTACTAATAAAACCAACTAGCATTACACTTGCATGAAGTACACATTACATGTGTATGAAGAAAACATTACACTTGCATGATGAAAACAAAACTCACTCGTTGTTGGAATTTACTCCCAACTGCAAACCTGAACAACAAGGAAAAAACATAACTTTTAATGTTTTATTTGAAGGACAAAAACAACAACAATTTTTATGTGTTTGTGCACTCAACTGTGTAATGAATTTTCTATGTTTTAAACCCCTACAAGCAGTTGAATTCTTCACATGGTCGTAACCCTCTCAAATCTAAAAATAGTGGTTTAACCACATGCAACCTCATGCCTTAAAACCCTTCACACCTACCACATTTAAATCCCGCACCATTAATTTGAGTTTAAAAACACTCCATGTATTTTTGTGGACCCCTCCAGTCCATGTCACATCTCCCGTGACCAATGGGAGCTCATCGCACTGTTCTGCAGTTGTGTCATACCATGACCAAATTGCTGCGATAACATTGTCCCACCACGGCCATGTCAAATCCTCTCCAACCAATCAAGTGCGTATTGCAAGTTTTCTTACTTACGTCATCGGTTCTTCGCGATCGCATGATAGAGCAACCCCACCATCCGCCAGCTCGACGCCCTCGACCAATAGCGGCTCATCGTAGGGTTTTGATGCCCAGTCAGCGGGCGCATTAAATGATGCTATAACCCATCGCATAACATCTCCCTTTTGTTTATCACATGGATTGATGGTGACATCATCCAGCTCGATAATCCATGCGATAAGCTGCTATGATATAGTTTCATAAGGTTTAGACTTAGGTTATAGTTTCATCTTATATTGTTGAATGCCACGACGATGTATTTTTTTTATATAAGTTTTTTTTGTTAAAGACTTAGGTTAATATTTTTTGTATATATATATTGTAAACATATATATATATATATATATTCATAATACATACGAATATGTAAGCGTGATGGGTATATTGAGATTATATAGTGTGTATACTGTGTGTAACAGAGCTGTGTCCAACATACAACAGAGGAGCAACGTCGTGTAAATCCAAAACAACAGTTCTGATGATCTTGCAACAACAATTTTTTTTTCAATGAAAAATACTATGTTTTGTTTCCCAATGTGTATGTTTTTTCTCCATCTGCAAGCTTTGTTTATGATATCTCTGTGTTGACAGAGGAAATTTTATTCCTCATTGTGTGTTAAGGAATTTTCAGAAATTTTGACATGGTATTGGAGCTAGTCCAGGCTCTCAGCATTTGCTAAAGAAGCTGAAGGAAGAAGAAGAAGAATATTGTTGAAGCAGTTCTCCAACAGAGTGAAGGTTTTAGCAAGTCAGTGAGAAAGTTTTATTTAAGATACACAATCAAGATTTATAGTTCTGCACAGTAAAAGAATGGTAGGAACTAGCAAAAGCACGAGTATGGGAAATACTCAACTCCCACAGTTCAATGGGAAGAACTATGATTATTGAGCAATCACAATGAGAGCCATGTTTGTATCTCAAGCTTTATGGGAACTGGTTGAAGAACTAGCTGATGCAAATGAGTTTAATGCCTTAACACAGGCAAAAAAATATTTTCTAAAGAGTAATAATAAGAAGGACTCAAAACCCCTCTTCTATCTCTATCAAGTAGTGCATGAAAGAATATTTCCAATAATTGTAGCAGCAAATAAGTCCAAGGAGGAATGGGATACCCTCCAGACAACCTATCAAGGTATGGATAAAGTAAAGACAACAAAGCTCCAAGTAATGAGAAGAGACTTTGAAGTTATTTGCATGAAAGAGTCAAATAGCTTAGATTCATTCTTCACATTGTTGATTGGGTTGGTTACCTAAATGAGATCTCATGGAGAGATAGTAGAAGAAAGAAGAATAGTGGATAAATTATTGAGGAGCTTACCCGTAAGATTTGATGTGATAGTAACAACCATTGAAGAGACAAAGGATCTCTCAAGCTTTACAGCTGATGAGCTTCATGCATCATTAATGACACTTGAACAAAGACTAAACAAAACAACAAACTCATCTCTAGAGCATGCCTTCAAGACCCAAATGTCATTTGGAAGAGGAAGAGGTCAAAGAAGATCAAACTACCGAGGAAAAGGTAGAGGCAGAAGCAAAAAGAGAGGAGAAAGAAATAGCCCTGCAAATACAAGTGGAAGGGGCCGAAACTAATGTCAGAACCAAAGCCAAGGTAGCAGCCAACAAGGTGGACAAAATCAAGCTCATGGAAAAAGGTGTGATAAATACCAAGTCCAATATCATTACTATAAGAAGTATGGGCACTATGCAAATGAATGTAGAAATAAACATAGTGACATGGGTAATAGACCCAGTGTTAACTTTACTAAAGAGACTCTGAGTCAAGAAAAAATATTCTTAGCATGTAATATGGCTGAAGAGAAGAATGAAGATATATGGTTTCTAGATTGAGGATGTAGCAACCATATGACTTGAAACATCTCTATGTTTCCCATGTTGGATGAAAATGTGAAGTCTCAACTAACATTGGGAACGGACAACAAAGTCTCTGTCATGGGGAAAGGTAGAGTGGGTGTCCTAATAAGAAAAGGAGAAAATAAATCCATATCAGATGTATACTATGTACCTGGTATGAAGTGAAACCTTTTGAGCATTGGACGGCTCATTCAGAAAGGCTACAATGTATTATTTGAAGATTATGTGTGCACCATCATGGATAAACCACCAAGCAAGAAATGTATTGCACAAGTGAAGATGGAAAGAAACATAATTTTTCCTCTCAAAATGAGAGCAGATTTGAAGAAAGGAGTTGCAATGGCAGCTGTGACACAAGAGACTTACCAAAGAGAAGCAAAAGATGAAAACTGGTTGTGGCATTTGAGATTTGGACATCTCAACTTTGGAGGTCTGTATTTATTGCATGGAAAAGGATTACCATTGATTGAGAATCCAGATAGCCTATGTGAAGGTTGCATCTTTGGAAAACAACATAGAGAAAGCTTTCCATCAGGAAAGAGCATAAGGGAAAAAGCACCCTTAGAGATAGTCCATTCAGATTTGTGTGGACCAATGTAAACACCATCCTTAGGAGGCAGTCACTATATGTTAACATTTATTAATGATTACACAAGAAAAAAATGGGTGTATTTCTTGAAGTTGAAGGGTGAAGTGTTTGAGAAGTTCTGCCACTTTAAAGATCTTGTTGAGAATCAAAATGGACAAAACATAAAAATTTTAAGAACTAATAGAGGAGGAGAATATATCTCCAAATAATTTCTGCGTTTTTGCAGAGAAATGGAATTCATAAGCAATTTAGAGCAAGGTATACACCACAACAAAATGGAGTTGTTGAAAGAAAAAATAGAACCATCATGGATATGGTAAGAAGCATGTTGAAGGCAAAACATTTCCCAAATGAATATTGGGTTGAAGCTGTACATTGTGCAGCATAGGTTTTGAATAGATGCCCAACAAAGAGTGTTATGAGCAGAGTTACAAAAGAATCATGGAGTGGCATAAAACTATTTGTCACCTACTTGAGAGTATTTGGTTGTGTGGCTTATGCACACAATCCAGATCAGTTGAGAAAGAAGTTGGACAGTAAGGGGGAGAAGTGCATATCTTTTGGATATAGTGATGAATCAAAGGCATACAGACTGTATAACCCATCCACAAAGAATTTTATGATAAGAAAATATGTGAAATTTATTGAGGAAGAAGCTTGGGATGGAAGCATTGAGAAAAAATTTAATGTAAAGACATGTATGTCTCAAGAAGATGATGAGGAAGAAATGGCTGAAAGAAATATTTCATTAGCAGTACCACCTCCACCAACACAAGGACAACAAGGGACACCACAAGCTGGTATGAGAACACCCTTGAGAAGTGATGACAGTGCTTCTCCAAGCACATCACAAGGATCAGATTTGAGTGATTCTACAAGCACAAGTTCAACAAGTGAAAAAAGAACCAGATTCAGAAGTTTAACTGAAATCTATGAGCAAGAGGAAACCAATGAAGGTATGAACTCTTTATTTGCATTTTATTTTCATATAGAAGATCCTATTCATTTTGAAGAAGTTATAAAAGATAAGAAAACATGGGAATTAGCTGATCTCCCAAAAGGCAAATAAGTCATTGGAGTAAAATGGGTTTATAAGCCCAAAAGAAATGTTGAAGGTAAGATTGAAAGGCACAAGGCTAGACTTGTTGTCAAAGGCTACAAGAAGCAACAAGGAAGATATTATGAAAAAACTTTTGCACCAGTTGCAAGAATGGAAAGAGTGATAGTAGTGATGTCCATAGCAGCACAAAACAAGTGGAAATTTTACCAAATGGATGTGAAATCGGCATTCCTAAATGGATTATTGATGGAAGAGGTTTATGTTGAACAACATCTGGACTATGAAAAAGAAGGCCTAGAGCACAAAGTATGCAAGTTGAAGAAATCTCTGTATGGGCTGAAACAAGCACCGAGAGCATGGCACAATGGAATAGATGCCTATCTACTGGAAAATGGGTTTGAGAAATGTGAAGGAGAACCCACACTATACATTGAGGAAAATGATGGTAAGATTCTCATTGTCTTTTTATATGTTGATGATGTGATCTTTACAAGTAATGATGCTTACCTTATTGAGAATTTTAAAACAGTCATGAAAGAATAATTTGATATGACTGATATGGGATTGCTGAGATACTTCTTAGGAATAGAAGTAGAGAAAAATGAAAATAAGGTTTTCATTTCTCAAGAAAAATATGTAAAAGAAGTTTTGGAAAGATTTAATATGCGGGATTCCAAGGCAGCAATAACTCCTACAATGATGGGGTTGAATTTAAGCAAAGAAGACATCGGCAAGGATTTTGATCCAAGGTTGTAGAAAAGCATAGTTGGAAACCTCATGTATTTGGCTGCAACTAGGCTAGATATTATGCATGTTGTGAGATTAATTTCCATATTTATGGAAAGGCCAAAGGAGGAACATTGGAAATTAGCAAAGAGAATTCTAAGGTATGTTAAAGGAACAAAGAGATATGGTATTTTATACACCTCTTCTAAAATTTTGAATTAATTGGATATACTAACAGTGATTCGGCTGGAAGTATAGATGACAGGAAAAACACCTCTAGATATGATTTTCATATGGGATCAGGAGCCATCTCATGGGCTTCTAAGAAACAACCAATTGTGGCTTTATCAACAGCAGAGGCAAAGTATGTGGCAACTACAATAGCAGCATGGCAAGCAGTATGGATGAGGAGAATGTTAAGAGATTTGTCTCATGAACAGGTAAAAGGCACAACAATTTATTGTGATAATAGCTCAGCAATAGCTTTATCTAAGAATTCAGTGTTTCATAAAATAACAAAACACATTGATGCAAAGTATCAGTACATCAGAGAATTAGTGAACAATGGAGAAGTTGTTCTGAAGCATTGTAGAACACAAGAACAGTTTGCAGATATTTTGAAAAAAACATTGGGGTAGGAAGGTTTTAATTATCTCAGAAAATGTCTGGGAATGCAAGATAGAAGCAGTTGTGATTAAAGGGGGGTGTTGGAATTTACTCTCAACTGCAAACCTAAATAGCAAGGACAAAACATAAGTTTTGATGTTAAATTGAAGGACTGCAGTAGTAACAATTTTTATGTGTTTGTGCACTCAACTGTGCATTGAATTTTCTATGTTTTAAACCCCTGCAAGCAGCTGAATTCTTCGCATGGTCGTAGCCCTCTCAGATTTGAAAATCATGGCTTAACCACACACAACCTCTTTCCTTAAATCCCGCGCCATTCATTTGAGCTTAAAAACATTCCACGTCTTTTTTTGGGCCCCTCCAGTTCACGTCACATCTCCCATGACCAATGGGAGCTCATCGCACCATTCTTCGGTTGCGTCATCCCACGACCAAATCGTCGTGATAAAACTGTCCCACCATGGCCACGACAAACCATATCCGACCAATCAAGTGTGTATCGCAATTTTTCTTGCTTACGTCACTGGCTCTTCATGATCGCATGATAGAGCGACCCCACCATCCACCAGCTCAACACCCTCGACTAATAGCGGCACATCACAAGGTTTTGATGCCCAGTCAGTGAGTGCATTAAACGATGCGATAAACCATCGCATAACATCTCTTGTTTGTTTATCGCATGGATTTATGGTGACGTCATCCGTCTTGATAATGCATGTGATAACCCACCGCGATATAATTTCATAAGGTTTAGACTTAGGTTATAGTTTCATGTTATATTGTTGAATGCCGCGATGATGTAATTTTTTTTATAATATATATATATATATATATATATATATATATATATATATGTTCACAATACATACGAATATGTAAGTTTGTTGGGTATGCTGAGAGTATATAGTGTGTAGACTATGTGTAAGAGAGTTGTGGCTAACTGACAGCAGAGGAGCAGCATCTTGTAAATCCAGAACAACAATTCTGATGATCTTGTAACATCAATTTTTTTTTAATAAAAAAGACAGTGTTTTTTTCCCACTGTGTATGTTTTTTCTCCATATGCAAGCTTTGTTTATGATATCTCTTTGTTGACAGAGGAAATTTTATTCCTCATTGTGTGTTAAGGAATTCACAGAAATTTCGACACTCACATGGAACATGCCCATTAAAGCCAAGGATATGGATCAAGTGAATAGTTGTTGCTTCATCCAGTTAGTAGAAGAAGTGTAGATGAAGGCATGTTAGAGATGACATCATGTTAGTTGCATAATGGATACCTCACTATGGATCTATATGTTGTTACACTACCGAAGGAACAACACAGGAGAGAGGATGAATAACAATTATTTGGGTAGAAGAAGTCAAACAATCATAGTAGTGTGAGCCTTTGGGATCTCTTGTAAACCATCGTATTCCAGGAGTTAATAATTGGAAATGTTGGGTCAAAAATGGAGCAGATCTAAATATGGTGTGAAAATACCCCATGCTCTAGTATTTCCTTAGGTTTCCTTCGTAAAAAATGGAGTAGATCTAAATATGGTGTGAAAAGACCCCATGCTCTAGTCTTTCCTTAGGTTTCCTTCGTTCATGTTTCAGTCACAACAACCTAGTCTTCCCTAGAGAGGATTAGAAAGTTTAGAGAGATAACAAAATATTGTGTTGCAGGTTCAGACTTCCCTAGAGAGAATTAGTAGGTTTAGAGAGCTAACAAAATCTTGGGTTGCAGGTTTCTCTGGTTGCAAGTTACAAATTCAGGTCACAAAGAAATAACTTACATGTTTCTTTGCAAGTTACAAATTTAGGTCACAAAGTAATAACTTACATGTTTCCTTTCTTATCTATTTTAAGATTTTATGATCTATTTTAATCTTTAATCTTTCCTATCTGTTTAGAATTTTATAATTTTGTACCATGCATATTTTGGAAGCACGTGAAAATTAACACACAATAAATCGTGCATGTGAAAATTAACAGACAATAAATCATGTATATTATGTTCACAAAATGTGAAAATTAACACACAACCAATCAATCAAAACCAGAGGGTAAGTCCACATTGTTTACAATAAATTTATAAGATATAAATTAAAATTAAAATTAAAAAAATTATCCAGACTTTACAATCTTACTCATACTTATTGTTTACAATCTTACTAGTACTTGATAATTATCAATATAGTATCCTTACTTCTTAATTAATTAATTAATTAATAGTAAAGATGTATAAAAGAAGAAGAGATACAATATAGATAATAAGTTATTATGAGCATTTGAAATCTTAATATCAATATTTGTACCAATTTTACTCATATTACTTGGATTTAAAAAAAAATATTTTGTAAAATTTGAATAGAAATAAAATGACCTAAATCATATTTCTTAACACTTTAGAATTTATAATAAATAGCCATAATATATATTTAAATTTTTCATTGCACAGTAAGGAAATACACACAGATAATACTAGTAAACATCAAATTTACAATTATTTTCTTGTTTGAATGTTTGGCTATGACATGGATTACCAGAGGAGATGCAAGGAGAAATCGATGAGGTTTGAACTCATTCTCGAATTCTCCTACTTTCGCTATACATTGAATATAATGAATCAAATTACCATATCACCTTTGGTTGTAGGTGATCCCATCTGCAAGCCAACCAAGGTAAGCCCATTTGCAAGCCAACCAAGAAACACTAGCAAGAAAGAAAACCAAGAAAACCAGCAAGCAATAAGGGAGACAAGAAATGAAAGGAAATGAGAAAGGTTGATTTTATGTAGAAACCCGAGGCCAAACATTGCATCTCTCCTGTGCTGGATCTCAAATATTTTATGCAGAAACCCACTCGTGTGTTCCCTCTCACCTAGTTGGCTTGGCATAGCTTGTCGAGCTTTTGAGGGATGGCTCCCCATATCTTTTTTCACTCTCAAGTAGGTCTAGATATTTCTACATGTAATGGTGAACCAGTCAGCCCAGTCACCTGCATGGCTCTGAATAGCTTGTTGTGCTCTGGAGGGATGGCTCTGCATAGCTCATTGCACTGTGAAGTAGGTTTGGATATTTCTACTCTGGACATTTCTACATGAAATGCACTTGAGTAAGGCTTTCTTTACAATGCAATGTGAAAGCAGCAATGAAATGCACTTGAGTAATTTTTTCTTTACAATGATAGAGCAATAAGGCGCCTACATACAAAAACATAGCCATGTGGAAAAATTCCAGATAGCCATGTGGAAGGGCCTTTGAAGGAAATCTTAGCCACCTCGAAATTTTGGATATAAAAAAAAGTTTAGAAAAATTTTGGATATAAAAAAGCATTTAGCAAAGTTTGGATATAAAAAATTGTTGCACCATAGAAATTTGGATATGAGAAAACTTTTCCAAATTTTGGATATAATAAGGTTTCCCAACATTCTGTTAGAAAATTAAATATTACAGAGAAATGCAACACATAAAATATGCGGAAAATAAAAGCACACAAAACACATAAAACTAGAGAGACACAGATATACGTGGTTCACCCAGTTTTGGCTACGTCTACCCCGAATAGCGAGTCCTTCCTTTCTATTATCCAGCAAAAATGAAGAGACAAAACCTACATCAGATCCACTGTAATATCCTCTATTCTCTCTCACATTCTTCCTCTCTGTTTCTCGCTCTGAGAATACACTAACAATTCACAGCCCCAATACAATGCCCTCATAAAAGTGAGGGGTTGCCTTCTAGGGCAAAAAACCCTAATCTAAACACAAATTCTACCGTCAGATCATTTGCCTAATGAACGGCCCAGATTGACTAGAAATTACTATACTTTTACAAGGCAATTTTACATCTGTTTTTAGCTTCGGCAGCGCTGCCCCCGAAAACCCCCGCCAGGGGGGGGCTCCGAAAAGCGCTGCCGTACCCCCCTGGACCCCCCATCGCAGCGATTAATTACGGGCGGCGTTGCCGCCCCTTTTAAGGTACAGGGGTTCAATGCTGTGATACAAAGTAAACAAGATAATCAGGCTCCACACCCAACAATCTACCACTTGGAGACTGATTGTAGCAACTCCACCGCTGCTTCATTTGCTGGACAATGATCTCCTCTTTGGACCTGGCTGTTTCTCATCTTCATCGTCATCCTTGAAGACCAATTGAAACTGAGCATGTTCTCAGTTTCTCCCTAGTTACAACTTTTGTTAGCATATCTGCAGGATTCTGGCTAGTGTGTATCTTTTCCAACTTCAACTCTCCATCTTCCAATACTGACCGTATGAAATGGTACTTGAGATGTATGTGTTTAGTCCTGGAATGAAATGTTGAGTTATTTGCAAGATGAATAGCACTTTGGCTATCACTGTATAGTGTGCCCATATCATGCTTCTTACCCAATTCATCCATAAACCTTTGTAGCCAAATCATTTCTTTACTAGCCTCTGTAGCAGCAACATACTCGGCTTCTGTTGTTGAAAGTGCAACAACACTTTGGATTTTTGAAACCCAACTGACAGTTGTTCCACCTACAGTAAATACATATCCTGTAGTGCTCCTCCTGTTATCTCTGTCACCTTCCATATCTACATCAACATATCCCTGTAGAGCAATGTTTGAACCACCAAAGCATAATGCTTGATTTGTGGTACCTCTCAAATATCTGAGAATCCATTTTACTGCCATCCAATGTTCTTTTCCTGGATTGTTCATATACTTGCTTACAACTCCCACTGCATGTGCAATATCAGGCCTTGTGCAGACCATTGCATACATTAAACTTCCAACTGCTGATGCATATGGAACTTTAGACATATAATCCATGTCTTCTTGGGTCTTTGGGCACATCTCCTTACTAAGTTTGAAATGGCTAGCAAAAGGTGTACTAACTAGTTTTGCATTCTTCATATTAAATCTTTTCAACACCTTCTCTATGTACTCATTCTGAGACAGTGTTAATTTGCGATTTTTCCTGTCTCTAGTTATCCTCATACCAAGGATTTGTTTTGCAGCTCCCAAATCCTTCATTGCAAATAAATTTGCCAATTTTCTTTTGAGCACATTTATTTCCTGCATGTTAGACCCTGCAACAAGCATGTCATCTACATACAATAACAATATAATATAGCTGCCATCATTTTGCCTTTTTAGATAAACACAATGATCAGAGTGACATCTAGTATAACCTTGTTCGGACATAAACTTGTCAAATTTTAGATACCACTGCCTTGGAGCCTGTTTTAAGCCATACAAGCTCTTCTTTAACTTGCACACCAATTTTTCTTTCCCTTTTACCTCATATCCTTCTGGTTGCTGCATGTATATCTCTTCCTCCAAATCTCCATGGAGAAATGTTGTCTTTACATCTAAATGTTCAAGATGTAAATCTTCCGCTGCTACAAGACTTAAAACAGTTCTGATTGAATTCATCTTAACAACAGGAGAAAATATTTCATCAAAATCAATACCTTTCTTTTGTGCAAACCCCTTCACCACAAGTCTAGCTTTGTACCTCTGTTTTCCTCCATCTTCTTCCTTCAGCCTGTAAACCCATTTATTATGCAATGTAGTTTTACCTGCAGGCAACTTGACTAAGTCCCAAGTCTGGTTATGCATTAAGGAGTCCATCTCTTCTTCCATGGCTAGCTCCCACTTCTTCCTGCTTTCAACCTGCATTGCTTCTTCATAACATTCGAGTTCACCAGAATCAGTCAACAATAAATAATATAATGAAGGAGAGTATCGTTCAGGGGGTCTACTTATCCTGGTAGATCTTCTAACACCACTTTTAGGTGTTTGAGGTGCCTGTTGCTGTTGTGGTGGTTGTTGTTGCTATGGTTGTTGATTATTATTATTTTCAGGCACCTTTACTTTTTCAGTTATCTCATCAAGAACCGTGTATTCCTTGCTTTCTTTTTCCTGTTTCTTTTCCTGCAACTGATTCTTATACAAGACCTTTTCATTGAATATTGCATCTCTGCTCCTAATGATTTTGTGATTTTCATAATCATATAAGCGATAACCAAAATCATTAGCACCATATCCAATAAAGGTACATTTCTTTGATTTTGCCTCAAGCTTTGTTCTGTTTTATTTATTAATATGGACAAAGGCCTCACAACAAAAAGGCTTTAAAAAAGAGTATTTTACCTTTTTACCTGTCCATGCTTCCTCTGGAATACCACCATCCAAGGAACTTGAAGGCCCTCTATTTATTAGATAAACAACAGTATCTACAACATCTGCCCAAAATTGTAAAGGAAATCTTGCATGCAATCTCATGCACCTTGCACGCTCCATGATTGTTCTGTTCATCCTTTCTGACACACCATTTTCTTGTGGTGTTCTTGGAACTGTCTTCTCTCTACGAATTCCATGCTCTGAACAGTACCTATCAAAATCTTTGCTGCAATACTCACCTCCATTTTCTGATCTGAGACACTTCAACTTCTTTCCTGTCTCAATCTCAACCAAAGCTTTCCATTTCTTGAAAGTATCAAATACATCGGATTTATTCTGAATACAATAAATCCATGTTTTTCTAGTTGCATCATCAATAAAAGTAACATAATAACGAGAGCCACCGAGAGATGATACCTGAGCAGGTCCCCATACATCTGTATGCACAAGCTTCAATTTTTCGCTCTTCTTTTCTTTCCCAACTCTGAGAAATCTGACTCTCTTCTGTTTTCCATAAATGCAATTCTCACAGAAATCCAAATCAACATTCTTCAATCCTGGCAACAAATTTCTTGAGTGAAGAATCTTCATTCCCTTCTCACTCATGTGTCCGAGCCTATGATGCCATAATGTTGCATCTGCTCCTTTGGAAGTTAAAGCATTAACAGAGTTAGAAATACCATTGCCTAAATACAATGTACCAACCTTTTCACCTTTTGCTATTACCAGCGCTCCTTTGGTGACCTTCCAAGTTTTATCTGTGAAATTTGTCACACAACCTTCACTGCCTAACTGCCCTATTGAAATCAGATTTTTCTTCAGATCTGGAACTTGCCTTACCTCCTTTAGTAGCCATTGGTTTCCATTCTGTTGTTTTACAAGAACTTTACCCATTCCAACAATTTTACAGGGTTTATCATCACCTAAACGAACTTGTCCAAAATCTCCTTGAACATAGTCATGAAAATATTTCTTATCAGGTGTGGCATGGAATGAAGCCCCTGAATCTACAACCCAAGAATCAATAACATTTTCAAAATAAAGAATCAAAGAATCTTGTAACACATCACCTGTCACATTTGCTTCATGATTGTTTTCTTGCTGTGTGTCTCCTTCTTTTCCCTTCCGAGATCTACAGTCTTTCTTTAGGTGTCCTTTCTTTCCGCAATTTCAGCACACTATCCCCGATCTAGACTTGGATCTGCCTTTCCTTAATTTACTACGATATCCCGAGCTCTTTCCTCTTTCCATTCTTCTTCCCCTAGACTCTACACTCAAAGCATTACCCGATGTTTCACTGGAGCTTTTCCGTCACATTTCCTTGCTAAGGATAGCACCCACAACATCATCAAACTTTAAAGTACTAGATCCAGAGACATAGTTACTAATGGCCATAAATAAACCATTCCAGCTTTCTGGTAATGAGCACAGGAATAACAGAGATCTAACTTCATCATCAAATTTTACCCCTACAGAACTTAACTGACTGGTAACTGTATTAAATTCATTTAAATGGTCTGCAACAGATCCACCTTCCGACATCTTCATATTAAATAAGTGTTTCATAAGAAATACCTTGTTTGAGGCCGAGGGTTTTTCATATAGTTTCGCCAATGTCTACATCAAACCCTCTGTTGTTGTTTCCTTCGAAATATTGAAGGCGACGGACGCCACAAGGCACAACCGTACTGTTCCGAGTACCTTTCTATCGAGAATGTTCCATTTCGTGTCTGTCATGGCCACTGGCTTCTTCTTTTTTCCGCTCAATGGTAGGTACAGATCTTTCTGATACATATAATCTTCCATCTACATCTTCCACAGCGGGAAGTTTTGGCCGTTAAATTTCTCGACCCTAAACTTACCATCTTCCGCCATTGCTCCCACTCGAACCATGAACCCTTCTTTCCTGCGAGTTTCTCAGCCAAATAGAACTTCGGCTCTAATACCAGTTGTTAGAAAATTAAATATTACAGAGCAATGCAACACATAAAATATGCGGAAAATAAAAGCACACAAAACACATAAAACTAGAGACACAAATATACGTGGTTCACCCAGTTTGGGCTACGTCCACCCCGAACAGCCAGTCCTTCCTTTCTATTATCCAGCAAAAATGAAGAGAAAAAACCTACAGCAGATCCGCTGTAATATCCTCTATTCTCTCTCACAGTCTCCCTCTCTGTTTCTCGCTCCGAGAATACACATACAATGCATAACCGCAATACAATGACCTCATAAAAGCGAGGGGTTGACTTCTAGGGAAAAAAATCCTAATCTAAACATAACTTCTACCGTCAGATCATTTGCCTAATGAACGGCCCAAATTGACTAGAAATTACTATACTTTTACAAGGCAATTTTACATCTGATTTTAGCTTCGGGGGCGCTGCCCCCGAAAACCCTTGCCAGGGGGGGGGGCTCCAAAAAGTGCTGCCGCCCCCCCTAGACCCTCCACGACAGCGATTAATTACGAGCGGAGTTTCCGCCCCTTTTAAGGTACAGGGATCCAATGTTATGATACAAAGTAAACAAGATAATCAGGCTCCACACCCAACACATTCTTGCATCAGGGCAGGGGATCTCTGAAATAAAAGGTGAAATGTTTTCTAGCCAATAACTTTGGTTAAAATTTTAATGAATAAAATTTCCAACACAAAACTTTAGATTAAATTACACAAGAGGAAAAAAAAACCAGTCAACGGGTGAATTAATAAGGAGTAAACTAATAAGGAGTCAACGAAGTTTCCTCAGGCCCTAAAAGGAAGAAACGTTCCTTGGGTGTTTGACGCTCTGCATTACCTTCTGTGTAGGTAGTTAATGTTTTATTATGTTGTCTATGTCCCGATTAAATCCATAGGGATGTGCAAGTATGAGGAAATAATGCCCCATTTGTAATTTTTGGCCCCACATTTCCAAAAAAAGCACTTAATTGGTTAGAATGGGAGTAGTAAGTTTTTTAAAAGAGTCTCGAAACCACCGACTACCAGATTGGAACCAAGCCCACTGATTGGATAGTCTGCTCTGATTTTTACCTCCGAATCTACCAATTGATCTTATTCCCTATTTATTTTATGCTTGAATGAGGGGATAGGAGTAAAATTTAAGATATCCACCTATGAAAAATCCCCATCCCCCCTATTTTATAGCTCCATCAATCACCTCAATGATGAGGATGCCAATGACTAAGAATGACTCACATTACTATTCATAGTTGGCAGGATTCAAAATTTTCTACCACCACCAAGCCTCTTAGTTACTTTAAGTAAAATTAAAAATATCCACCTATGAAAAATCCATGGAGGAATATTTTGTTCGAAGAATTGAGAGTTGATGTGATAGCTCCCGATTAGCCCCCTTCGGCGACCCCCTCCCTTCTCCGGCTCAATGGTGGACCCTACGGAAGATGGCTATGACCCCTCCTGCTAGACAGTGATAACACTTCCCCTCCCAGTGGATGACGACGAAGATGGCAGCATGGACCCCGCTTCGTATCCTTCGCCACCTCTCTCCCTCGCGCCGCTCCTCCCCCATCTGCCACCCCCACGACCACCAGCCAGCTACCTCCATCAATGCTACACTGCACATATTGATAATTCCACGCGTGAATGTGTTTTCAGTTTCTCAGTCACGAGGTTCGGTCCATCAAGCTCAGTTCAGGGTGGTCAAGCTACGTAGCATAGAAGGAAACTATTGATTCGAGCATAAAAATTAGGCAGGAAACTATTGATTTAGATTTAGATTGCTATGTTAGCATTTTTGTTTGAAATTTTGATTTTGTTAAAACCTTTAGAAGTAGTTTGTGTGGACATTTATATATTTGTTGGAGAAAGGTTTTTCATATTTCTGAGTGCATGCTTTTTACAGTGATACACCAACAGTTGGTTCCATTGTAGGGACCCAAAACCTTTAAAAATAATTTGATTTTTTCTAAAAATACAATAACATGGTTCTGGATCATGTAGCAATGTTTTACCCAAAATCTAGTAGCATGGTTCTTGATGATAAAGCATTGTTTCATTATTTAAACTCTCTTTTTGAATTTAGAAATGGTTTCAATTAATAAAAATTCATCTCGTTATAGGTTTATAAAGTAATGTTCTGAATTAACATTCTCCACAATTTGATCAAAGGATGGAGATAAAAATGTTGCAGTGAAATTTGAAATCACAAAACAGTTTGAGGCATTTGTAGAAAGCATGCCAATTCTGCTACTCCAACAACCTGCAATAGACATAAGGGTGCCCTTACCCAATAAGTACCATAGCCATATATGTTCTGGTAAGAGTGTCAGTTTGTAGAGAGTCTGCGCTCTTCCTTCACAAATATCCAACAGTTGTATAAGAAGATAATTTCTCAATGTAGGTATATCATAAATACATTATCTTAAAAAGTAAAAAAATAAGATAAATTTAAATAAAACCATTTTTAATATTAAATTGAGATTGGAGTTTCAAACGAAAGTAGAGCATTTCTGTTTAAACCATTCAGACCAAACCAAGCGAATCATAAAAATCAACAAAATATGATATCAAGAAAACAACAACAGTGTAAATTTTTTTTCCTGTAAATACATTTCATGCTTCCATTAAAGTATTTTATGTGGGTTCTTTGATTTCATACAGAACATGAATCTATTTTATCCACCCACATAGCTAAAATGAATCAGTTACTTTCCATATGGATCTCTGTGATATTTTTATTTTATTTTATTCAATCTATGTAATTAGTTTCCCTTCTTAATTATCTTAAATGATTTTTCTTTTTAATAAGAAATGAGTGGTAAATTTGTTTTTCTATTTTATGTGACACCTCTATTTAACTTCATTGGATAGTGTACCTAGTTTCTCTTGGTACAACCATATTTCAATTTTCCATCTGCATTCCTGTCACACATATGAATACAGTGTATGGTGGTCTCCAAAGCCCCCAATGAATTTTGTGCTGGCTTTATCATAGTACCAACTATTTCAGTTAGGGAAAACTTAGTGCACCCATCAATGGAAAATCCTATATCCTATATGGGGATAATTACACATCCTATTGTTTTAAGAGTTTCATGAATTCAATACAGAGCAAATCTATTTGGATCTTAAATTTGTCAAACTCAATGCATTCTCTGGTAATAGAAATCTCAGTTGTGTGAATACTTATTACATTTATCATGGCAGTAATCGATTCACTTGGTTTCGTGTGTTGTTTACTTTATGGTTTCATAACCCTCATTTGAGTTAGTTTGCTTCTTTTTCAAGGATGTTGGGAAGTTCCTAAAACTTAAATCTGAGATTATGAGCAATGTGCTGGTCTAGTGGAAGAATGTGCTCAAATGGGTAGTCCACCTATATGTTTCATAATCCCACCCATATATTGATCTATGAGAGTGCAATAGATGACATCATAGGATTAAGCAGAATACCATTGTCACTAAACGAAGCACCCATTGAAATTTTTGAACTTTGTATTTGTAACACTCCTGTATCTTTACACTTCAGAATTTTACCCCAATTTATTCTCTAATTTGTACTATCTATATTTTAAAACAAGAAGAAATTTTGCCAAATTTCACAGGCTTCATGGTTGGACTGAGGATCCTCAGGATGCTCTTTTACTCAGATTTGATAGCTAATCCTGAAGCACTAGGATCACTTTTAGCATTAGGGGAATTTTGAGGTCTAAAATGGGCCTCCTAAGAAAAATGTACAACAAAAATAAAATTTATAAGAACCAATAGGATTCAAGATGATGATGTCAACCATGGGGGATGATTCACCATTTTTTAAGTAAAAGGTAAAAATTAATAAAATTAATAAAATAATAAAACTACTTTTTCAACTCTTATTTTCAACTTATCTCCCAAATTTTTTACTCAAATTTCGAGTGGGAGCACTCATTGGATGCAAAATTTAATTCCTCATCTAAGGAGTACCCATGTTGCATACTTTTGATGAGTCCTGCTACACAAAAAATGAGAAATACATGAAATATGTGATTGCAATCATGTTTTTCATGTATTTCTCATTTTTCGTGTAGCAGGTCCCATCGAAAGTATGCAACATGGTACTCCTTGGATGAAGAATTAAATTTTTCATCCAATGAGTAGTCCCACTCGAAATTTGAGTAAAAACTTAGAGATAAGTTGAAAAAGTAGTTTTTTCTTTTTTCCCTCTAAAATTTGATGATATAATCAAATATTATTTTATTGTTTCCACTATTATTTTATAATTTCCTTAGGAGGCCCATTTTAGACCTCAAAATTCCCCTAATGACTAGGCAATTTGGTTTGTAAGCTTTATTATAGTTTCTTATGATATTATTGGCTATGGTATTATGTTACATGCAAGTTAAATTGAAGGTGTTGGAGATAATTAGATCCTATTTTATACTCCACAACCTTTTCATGAAGACACTAATGCCTTGTTCAACACTAAATTTCCAAAGGAAAAACATGTACACTTAGCTGCAAGCATTGGTTCCACTCCTCAACATTCGTAGAAGAGCACCTACCCCTCAAAGGGTCAATCTCAAGGAAAGGAGCTTAAGAAGAGATTTAGAAATGTTGTTGGAGATGGTGGTGATGGAACCAACCTGTTTTTACCCTTGACAGGTCTCATACTATTGGTGTGACTTCAAAGAGAAATAGGAGTCATACCCTTGGAACATCGAAGTACATTAATGCTTAAGTTATGGAGATAGATTACCTTTCTGCAAACTAAGAAGGAGCGGCCAATAACTAAACATAGGTTTGAACCCTTTGTCATCTATAATATTTTAAATCATATTACAACATATATTAATTAATTAATTTTAATTTAGATTCCAAGTCCTTAGGTTTGCACCGATTCTTACAATGTTGCTCCATTATATTGTGCTGAAAGTGTTAAGGCAAGAAGAGCAAACCCTGCAAGCAAATAAATTATAAATTTCCATATTTTTGGTCATGTTGCATAGCAACCCCTCAGTTGATGTTAACTGCCAAGAGTCACAGAGATGCTCCCACTGAAGTAATGCATCGATGATTGTTGTATCCTATCCGCTGTAAAATCTAGTTCAACTGTAGGTTAAGGAATTATAGCTCTGACGGGTTCTTAAATTTTTCATTTAGAAATTGTCATTAAAGACATCATTAGGAGACAATATGGGAAAATTATGTTCACTGAAAATAATGTTGTTCATTAAAAGAGCCTCAAAATCTATCTATTGAGTCATTCAATAGTACTTCTTTCTTTTGTAACTTGGAAAAGTTCTCTCGCAGTAGGATGACACATGCACTCTATGATGATGTTTAATAAGAACACACTATTTAGTATTTACCATTCATCCATCTAAATTTTGGTGAATATTGGTTTTAACTTTCTTAAAAAATGGCTAACGTTCAAGATGACACCTTCTGCTTAGTTATATTTCCATTAGTTCCTCTTTGATAGCTTGTTGACTCTTGATTATTGTCTAACATCCTTTTAAAGCTTTTCTCTGGTTCTCCTTTACTACCCCATACTTGTAATGTTTCACTGGGAATAGTAATTCACAACACACAATTCAGTTCAAAGCCCCTTTTTGAGCCTTATGTCTAAGTTGTATCATCTAAACATGTTTGTTAAATCACTGAATCAATCAAATGCAAATTTAATTTATTTCCTTGCAACCTTTTCACATAAATTGTCTTCATCAGAAAAACAAGCAATCTATATATTATGCAATAGGTCCTGTGAACTATCAACTATTACACAAAGTTAGAATAAGGAAGTTTCATATCTATAATGAAATATTAACAGGAATAAAATCTTAAGTCTTTGCCTCCACTCTAAGACTTTAACTAGTTATAATATTAGAAGTTAGAACTATTCCTTTCAGATATGTTAAACTTTAGTAGTTGAAATGTGGAAATTCATATCCCAAAGTAATCCATTTGAGCTTTCAGAAAGAGGACAAACCTAGATTTTTTGGTTTTCATCCAACCGAGTGAACAGAGAAAACCAACTATATCCTACTTGGTACGTACTGTTAGTGTCCCGTGATTTGGCAGATTGGTAAACCAAATGACAGGGTAACATCAAACCAGTCTTTAGAGTCCTAGGACCTAGCCTTCCTGGACTCAGAGAGGGCTCTTTCTATTATGCGAAGGATGTGAACTTGTTCGCTTTGGATGTTTGATTTTCAGCTAGTTGTTAAGTGTAGGTTTGTTTTTTTGTTTTGGTTGGGGTAATATGATCAAGTAAGATAGGTGGAGTGAGAGGTTATCAAATCAATTGGGCTATGGAGTCTATGAAGTCGTTTATATCTAGATAATGAATCGGGGTATATCACAGGGAAAATCTAGTGTATTTAATGGATCTTTAAAGTTTATGTATGAGGTGAAATGGACATTAAGTTTGGGAGCCAAGGTAGGGAAAAGGGCAGTTAAGAATCCTTTGTCAAATACCTATGAACAAAGAGATCTTAAATACTTGACAAGAAAAAGAACTATTCATGAGGTAGGGCACACCATTTACTCAATAACAATACTTTTAAACAATGACACATTCAAGATAAATACAATCTAGTGGAGCAAATGAAGCAAGACAACTTATCTAACTTCAATGATTCTACTTTCAAGATTTGAAAACATATAAGAGAAAAATAGCATTAACAAATGAAGAGGGAATGCCTAAACATAATTCATTAAAATACAAATAAATTTGAGGTAAACTGATAAGAATATACAAAGGGAAAGATCGAAACAAGACCTCTTTGGCTTAACCTAATCAATCAATACATCAAAGAGAGATTTCAAGACAGAGTTTAGGTAGCATAAAACAAGCAGGGCTTACCATGAATCATGCTTTTAAACTAGCATATTAATCCAATAATGAAATAGAAAAACTTAGGTGGGCCTAAGGAGAAACTAAGAATTCCTTAAACTAACCCAGTAGAAGAAAACATGAAGACAATAGCAAACAGGAGGACTGAGGTGCCTCTAACAACATTTTTCATCCTATACTCTTCTGAGCTATTGTAATATAGAAAGATGGACATATGAAAAACAAGGAAAAACATGAAAAAATGAGAGATACTTCAACATTAACTAAAATCATGAATCCTGCAAGCAAGCCTTCATCATTATCAACCAAGGAAAATCACCCACAAGCTCCACAACACTAGATTGTTCAACAACTTCTGAAAACTGTGTATTGCTCTTAAAAACATCAAATCCCCCACTGTTTACAATGAATCCTCATGCCTTATATAACAAGAAAGGAAGAGGAAAGCCAAATAGAGCATCTAGAAGCCTACTGGCCAACAAGAAATATCCTAACTTGTCCTTGAGGCCTTGCAAGGCCCAAGGCACAAAAATATCTAGCAAATATCTTTTACGGCCATATATAGCAATTAAATTGAATTTTAGGCCCTGACAAGCATATGAAAACTTTCTAAATGTACATTTTTTCCAGTCACCCACAGGAGCGCAACACATTGTGTCAAAATTGGAAATTAGGTCAGGAGCGCAGCACAGAGATAGGAAAAATAGGTCTTTTGCAGCAGTGTTTTGGAGCCCTTCTCGATGTCGGAAAAGGCTTTGTGATGGCTCGTTGGAAATCCCTTGAAGTCTACTTTCCATATATACCTTTAGTTATTAAATCTGACCTCTAAATCCTATCCCAAAAGTAAAAATTCCAAGACTTACAAGAGCGTAGCACATACTTAGAAAAGTGGGCAGAATGGTGAAAAAATGAGTGTTTTTGACCCTTTTGGGGGACCAAAACAACTCAAATTGAGCTGAAAATTGGTGGGCATGCTACTCTCATGATGAGGAATAAAAAAATTTAAACCTTTCTTCTTGAAGATGCACTGGGAAAAAGCGCAACATAGGGTGTGTTGCGCTCCTAGCCTCAAAATTTTGCAAAAAACAAAAAGTTGTTCAATTTCTCCCAAATTTGGTAGGCAGGTGCCTCATGGGTCCTGGGAGACCTGTAGAGAAGCGTGGGCTAAGATTCCAAGCCTAGCTTGGTATTTTTCCTCTTTTGGTGCCAGGAGCTTGCCTTGAGCCTTCTTCAATTTGACCCTTTCTTGCTTTCTTGAGAGGCATTTTCATTTCCTCCCATGCTAGTATTACCGTCAAGGTTTTCATCATTTTTATATTCTTCCAAGTCTCCTACACTGTCATCTTCCATACTTACATTATCATCGTATTCATTGTCAATTTCTATGTTGTCATGATTAGAGGTGTCCTCATCATGGCTTGATGCATTTTCATCTTCATGACTATCCTTCTCTTCATTATTTGACCCACTGTGTTCACTTTCAAGCTCTGCCTTTGTATCACTACTTGAATTTGTACCTCCTTTACTGTTTGAATGTGCCTTACTGTCATGCATACTGTCTTCTTCTTCTAAATCTGCCTTTTTCTCTTGGCTGCTATCTCCATCTTTGTCACTGTCCATTTTATCATTGTCATTAGGCTCATTGTTTTCTCTTTCATCTTGACTATTTTGTTCCTCAAAATATTCTTTTGTTTCTTGGTTGTCATATATTTCTTCACCTTTACCTAGCTCACTGCCTTGGCCTTCTTTGTCTTCTTCACTGCTTTCAACTACCTCTGCATCATCATAATCACTTTTTTCATGACTGCCATGTTCATCCTGGTCACTGTTTTCTTCCTCTTTGTCATCACTACTTCTTCATGGTTGTTACCTTCAAAAACTTATAACCGAAAAAAGTCCCAGGAATGAAGCACGGGCCAGTGGGGCACTTTCTACACAAGGTTCGAGCAGCTCCTTAATGCGCAGGAATGTAGCAGGTCACCTCTGCACATAGTGTTGGTCTCCTGGGCAAGGTCTGCACGAAGGTGGGTCTCTTGGGAAAAGCCTGCAGGATGTTGGGTGTCCTGGGCAAGGTCTGCATGATGGTGGGTCTCCCGGGCAGAGCCTTCATGATGGTGGGTCTCCTGGGTATAGCCTACACGATGGTGGGTCTCTTGGGCAGAGCCTACACGATGGTGGGTCTCCTCTGCATGCAGGTGTCGGGTGCCTCCGAGCAGATAGCAGGAGCACAACGCGTGCAAGTGGTCGAGTCTATCGGGCACTATTGAACGGGCTCTGTGAGTAGCGCCCGGGCCAGTCGGGTCACATTTCCAGGCATGTCGGGCGAAAAAATGCAGGCGCGCAGCACCCTGCGTAAAAATACACAGGATGAAGTTCCAGGCACGCAGCACAAGGCATTTTTGCCTATTTTGGCTTTAAAAAACCCAAAATTCCTTCCCTTGACTGCTTTATGATTTTTCTTTTGCAAGTGAACAATGTTTTGTTGAAGTGTTTAATGAGTTTAATGAGCTTATGAATTGCTCTTAACCTTTGCCACCCATTTCTAAGGTTATTTTCAAGATTTTAAACCCTCTCTCACCAACTCTTTTTGACCTTCTTACTCTGTAGGTGATTGATATGATGACCTTGATTTCTTCCTTTAGTCTAAGGGTTTGATATATTTATCTTGATATAGAAGCAGTCGTAAAAGCTTCCCTCTCTTCCACTGATACTCTTTTTCCATCCTTGTTCTTTGAAGCAATGAGACACCTTATCTTGGCAACCCTTTGATGCTTGTATACAACAACTCCTTCAAACTCTCCCTTTGCTATCATTATGGAGTTCACCTCACCCTTTCCCTCTTTGATTAACAATTTTTGACAAACTTCCATTATGTTTGGCTTGGTGTGCCACCTCTATGGTCATTATGCAAATTTTCACTGTTTGGCACACTGCTTGACCTTCAAGCTTAACAAACCTTAGTTTCTATTTAAGCCCAACTTGTTTCCCTTTCTTCAACTGTGAGTTTTCTTGAATTAGGGCACACTATCTACCTTGTCAATTATTTCTGCTGATGTTAGGTCCCTATATCACTAGTATAGTCCTTTATTATGGTTAGTTAAACCCCCTTATTGTTATTATTGAGCCCTTGTAACCCCCATTTTGTTATTAGTGTGCCCTTAAATTATTATTGTTAGGTCGGCTAGGATTACATTGTGGCCCACTAGGATTACATTATGGCCCCATGGACTCCTATATATAGAAAGGAGGTTTTGTAAATTGTATCATCCAAGAATTGTTCATTTATGTGGATATTGGTATTGGAGGCTGCCTCCATGGCTTTGTTTCATGCTGCCTGATGATTCTTTTCTATTCTTGGAAATAATGGCCAACATTTGGTATCAGAGCTTTGGATTCTAGGGTTTCGCTGCTCCAAACAGGTCATCGTGGCATTTTCGCTATAGCTTGTTTTCTACGAAGCTTCAGAAGCTGAAATTTTTAGGGTGCGAAGCTGAAATCTTGAGGAAGTTTGTATAAATATTTCAGAGCTTGGTTCACAATATTCTCGGAGATATGATCTGTGGAAGTTAGGTATTTTTTCAGGCTCCTAAACAGGTCATCGTGGAATTTGCGCTATAAAAAATTTTCTACGAAGGTTCAGAATCTGAAATCCATATGGTGTGAAGCTAAAATCCTGAAGAAAGTCGTAAAAAAATTTCAGACCTTGGTTCACAATATTTTTGGAGATATAATCTGTGGAAGGTAGTGCTTTTTCAGGCTCCTGAATTTCATCTCAAAGAAGTGATCGTGGGAAAAGTTCAATAACTCTCTCTCTGGGCATCGGATTGGAGTGCCGTGAAAAGTGGTTGCAAGTACACAGACCGCAGTTTCTTGGCTATCAATTTCAGAGACGAAGGACAAAACAGTGACACGTGGCAAGCCGTAAAAGTTCGATCTACTGAACTAGTCCAAAGTTGGGTCATTGTGGGAGATTGGAAATAACTTTGTCTTGAAGAATCCAAATCAGATCATATCTGTGGCATTTGAAAGACAGTTCAGAAGGCTACTACAGCAGTGAATTTCAGATATTGAAGATTCTCAATTACAGATATAATTCAATTTCAATACAGAGCTCCTAAAAAGCAAGTAAAAGGTGTGTATTTTTTTCAATTGCATAAGTCTTGTTTGAAGAATCAAGTTGAATTGATTCCAAGGGAATATTGTAGAATAGATATCAGTATTGGATTCTAAAATGGCCCCTAAAAAGAATTCAACTCCCATTAAGCCTTTAGAAGACTCTACTATGACTCATGAAGACGAAGAATGGCAACATGACATATCAAAATTACAAGAGCAAGTGCAACAAATTTCGCTCTCGCAAAGAACAACAAAAAATGAAATGGAAGTTTTGAAGAAAGGAATGGAAACTAAGATGGATGGTTTGACGAAAGGCGTGGAAGCTAAGATGAATGGTTTGGAATCTAAGATGGATGGCATGGAAGTGGGCATGGAAGCTAAGATTGATGACATGGAAGCTAAGATCGATGAAAACATGAAAGACAACATGGAAAACATGAAGAATGATCTACAAGCATACATGGAAGGCTTGATGACAAGCTTAAAACAAGAAACGATTCCTAATGGCGGAAATATAGTAGAAGAAACTCATGATGAGAACAAAATAAATGTTAATCGTGATTTCATAACCTCTAATGTTGGCGGGAAGAACCACCATATTCCAAAAATGGATATGAGGAAGTTTGATGGAAAGGATCCTGTAACATGGATACTCCAGATGGAGCAATATTTTGATCTCCATAACGTGCAAAACACACAAAAGGTACGCATTGCAACTTTACATTTAGAACAAAATACATTTGTATGGTATCGATGGCTTTCTTCCCGTAAAAAAATTGTCACTTGGTCAATTTTTACGGAGGAAATGATAGCACATTATGAGGATACAAAGAGCAACACCTTCTTTAGCCAATTGATAAATCTCAAACAAAAGGGTTTAGTGGGGCAAAACATTGAGGACTTCCAAAAATTGAATATAAGGGTAACTGATATTCCAGAGGAACACAGGATTGATCTCTTCATAGGCACTTTAAAGGATAACATCCAACATGAAGTTCGCGTTCTGGAACCTGATTCATTGGAGAAGGAATTCAGGTTGGCAAGAAAAGTTGAATGTAAAGTTATGGTGACAAGGAAGCCTACCACTCAATTCTATAAAGAAGGAAGTGTTGCTACATCTAGATTTCCACAACCTACAAGGCTGACACCACAACAATTGGAAGAAAAAAGAGCAAAAGGGCTTTGCTACAGTTGTGATAGCAAATACACTAAAGGTCATAAGTGTGCTGAGAAGAAATTATTTTACATAGATTGTGAAGAGGAAGAAGAAAATGAACAAGAAGAGGATATACACCAGGAACCATCCCTAGAAGAGGAAGAAATGAATCCGACCATATTGTGTAATGCACTGGTAGGAATTACCACTCCTCAAACTCTCAAGATAGAAGGACATATCAAGAAGAAAAAGGTAGTAGTGTTGATTGATTCAGGTAGCACCCATAATTTTATTCATTGTAAGGTAGCCAAGGAATTAAATTTTTTCCTATACCCAGCACCAGAATGTCAAGTGATGGTTGCAAATGGAGGAATTATAAATTGCTCTGGAAAATGCCATAATATCAAGCTAACCATGGGGGAATATGTATTAACTAGTCCAATGCTTTCCATTCCTATGGGAGGTGCTGATGTTGTACTAGGAGTACAATGGTTACAATCTTTGGGGACGATAGCTTTTAATTTTCAAGAACTTTTCTTGAAATTTTTTTCAGAAGGAAAAGAAGTCGAATTGCGAGGTATTGAAGGGAAGCCAGGAAGGATAATAAGCTCTAATGTCATGACAAAGCTTCTAAAGAAACAACAACGATGCGTAATTGCACAATTATGCTCACTAGAAGTTCCGACATCAAAATCATCTATTTCTGCAGATCTCCAACAAGTCTTGGACAATCATTCCAAGGTGTTTGAAACACCCAAAGGACTCCCACCTATTCGTGATCATGATCATGCTATTCATTTGATTCCAGGAAGTGTTCCTCCAAACATCAGGCCTTATAGATATCCTTACTTCCAAAAGAGCTAAATTGAATGTATGATTGCAGAAATGTTAGAGGCGGGTATAATTCAACCTAGTCAAAGTTCTTTCTCTGCTCCTGTAGTATTGGTACACAAGAAGGATGGATCATGGCGAATGTGTCCTGATTATAGGGAGCTCAATAAGCTCACCATTAAAGACAAATTTCCCATTCCTATGATTGATGAATTATTGGATGAATTACATGGAGCAATTTATTTTACCAAGTTGGATCTTCGTTCAGGATATCATCAAATTAGAATGAAGACTCAAGATATTCCAAAAACAGCATTTCGAACTCATGAGGGTCATTATGAATTTTTGGTCATGCCTTTTGGCCTTACCAATGCACCTTCTACATTCCAAGGGTTGATGAATTCCATTTTCAAACCCTTCCTTAGAAAATTTGTGCTAGTATTTTTTGATGATATACTAATCTACAGCAGGTCTTGGAAGGATCATGTTGAACATGTTGACAGGGTGCTCAAACTATTGCAAGAGAAACAATTATATGCAAAAAAATCCAAATGTTTCTTTGGAGTACAAGAGGTGGAATATTTGGGACACTGGTTACACAACAGCTGAAGGCTTATAGCACTCTTGCAGAAATGTCAATGTCTTTGTATCTTCCTTTTGCAGAATTTGAACTTGATTAGGAAGGTCTTACTTGAAGGTTCTTCTGATATCTATCAGAGATTTAAAAAACCTTGGAGGAAACTTGAAAGGGCTCTGAAGTGGTCTAAGGGGTTAATTTTCTTAGGAATCCCTCCTGGCCAAGGGTGCAGCACCATCTCCCAGGAGCGGTAATTTATATGGGAAAAACTTGCCAAGAGCGCAACACCAATTTGCAGAGGGTATTTGGAAGCCTTCTCGGTGTTAGAATTGGACTCGTGATATCTTGTTGGAAATATTAACCTGTCTAATTTCCAAATATGTCATGTTTTTCCTGATTGAAGTTCATTTTCCTTGTAAAATTTTGATTTTCCCATGACTAGTCAAAAAGTGATGAGTGATGGTGCATAAACGCAAATGCTGGTGCAGACAACTTTTGGAGGCCTTACACAACTCCAAATGGAGCTCAGGATAGGTCATTGGAAATATATTCAAGTATATTTGTCATTTTACTCATCAAGAAAGTCATTTGGACACTCCACCTGTGAGAAAACCTGATTTTCCCAAGGTCACTCCAGTAGTGCAGAAATTCTCCTGTGACACCTATATTTTTGACATTTCTCCCAAACCATGATTCCTGTGTAAAAACGAAAGGATTTTTTTCTTATTGGGCCTATTATGGACAAAAACCTCTATCACTTTTGTCAAATTCATCTTTCTTTGGTCAGAAACATTGTTTGAAGAAAAACTGGCCCTGGGTGTGACACATGGCTTGTCTCTTGGAAAAAGATGGAGGCATGATGTTTATGAGTTGGTATGGCTTCATGATTGCTGATATGACCTACCATGTCGATCCTTTTCTCTTATGCCTCCTTTTCATAGCAAACACTAGCTTAGTCAGAAGAGGAAATTAGGGTTTGGTGTAGGGGATTTAGGACTGCCTTGTAGAGGGGGGAATGAAGGGGTTAAGGGTTGTCTAAATTCTTGGGGAAATTTTGGGGGATAGGGATAGATGTTAGAGAGTAGGGGGAAGTGGAATTTCAAGAATTGAGTGAGGGGAAAGGGTCCAAAAGGGAAAAACACAAGCCTAGTCTAGAAAAGTGTCAAATTGTAGCAATAGGCTAGGCTTTGTAGAAAAATGATGAGTTTGAGGGATAAGAGTGATGGGAAGTGTTTATGAATGTATATTAAGGATAGGAGGAGGTGTAAGAGCATCAGGATACACACCTTGTTGATGTTTTAACCATGGAGGTCATGAAACTAAGAAAATTTTCCCTCAAAAACCCTAGTTGGATAATGGGGTCATAGGGAAGGGACAAATGGAGTAATGAGATTTATGGGGGTGAAAATGGGACAGATATGAGAGGAATGAGTCCATGAGGGTGTAATATCCCCAAATTGGGATTGCTAGCAAGGCATGCCTGAAAAACGCATTTTTCAGGAATAGATGCAATAACTCTTGAAATCAACCCTTGGATTCCTTAGATCTGATAATCTAAGACCCAAATCCAAGAGGAAATCAAAAACAAATCAAACTAGGTGGGTTAAACAGACCTCCCACACCTAGTATGTCTTGAAAATTGCCCAAGGAAGGGACTGCAACAATATAAAAGAACACTGCCCAGAAAATAACGCATATTTAATGAACAACAGTAGAAGACCAATATGATAGCTCAAAAATATCTTATACAATGGTAAATCAGATTTACAATGTGGCCCATTCAATGTACAAGAGAAAGAAGGAAGACTTTCATGAGAAAAACCCTCTAAAAGAGGTGCTGCAACAATGTATTTCACTGTAAAAGCCTTGACAACGTTATTTTTAAGAGCATACAGTAGCTGTAGGTTACAACTCATATCTAGAACAGATCTATGTACAAAATATTAGATCTATATCAGATCTGTACACTAGAATGTCTCTATTTTACATACCCCTTGGGGTTTTCAGCAAAACATGAAGCATATGGAGTAGATCTGAGATCTCATGCAGCAGATCTTCAGATTTCTGTAGAATTCCTGAAGCTTATACAAGAGTATTTAGATCAGATCTGAATATGACATGGATAAGAACATAAATCCATGGATCACCACAGTGAGAGACACATTCTCATCACTAGAGATCACTCCTCAAATGTTGCCAAAACTCCCTGCAACTTTCCTCTTGCAGATAACGTAGTCCTGGAAAACAAACTACGCTGTATACTTGATGAACAGTTTGGCCTGATGCCAAGGTATGGATCTAAAGCTCTGATGATCCAATACACTCTTGCTAATGGGATCGAAGACTTTCCCAGTGAAAAGAGGCACTAGAATGGCTTAGATCTGAACACATCTAACCTCCACTTGTTGTAGCTTACAAAGACAACCAAACCCTCAACAGGATCTGCGTTGTAGTTGGAAGTAGAAGCTTGGCCAAATGCCTAATAGTGGACATGAAATGCAACACTCTTCCAAGAGGCCCCTCAAGGAAAGAGGTGGGATTCCCGACCAGGAACACCCAGTGCTAAACAACACTATTCTCTGCTAAACAACGAAGAGAATGATAAATGTCTAAACAGACAAGTCCTTCCAAAATAATATGTTCAACAACCTTCTTCTGTTGTTCTCCTCTTTCTTTTATAGGATGAAAGCCTTGCAAAACCCTAAACCACCTCAAAGGTTTAGCTCCTTTCACATGTGTAGCCTCCAACTAGATCTGTGTTGTGAATCTAGGAGGTACATTGCATCTGGACAGTGCTGTGGATTAGGTCCTATTGACCTAGTCAATTGTCACAATCCCTTTCACACATAAGGGGGTTTTATTTAGGCAACCCAGAATTAGCCTTGTTCACATGGGCATTGATTTATTTTGTTGTTTTAGGAGTTTAATTTATCCTCCTTTACAATTTTATTCTTGCAACCAGAAAAAGAAACAAAATTGTACATTCCTATTAGCTTGGGCTAATTAGGAATATTACAGAGGGATCTTCCGTGAGTGATAGGCTGACTATGACATGATATAGTAGTAGAAAAGTGAAAAAATTATCCTAAGGATAATGAAGGCAGTGAGATTTCTAGAACTCACAAGATTCATGAATTTTGTTTCTAGAAATATAGGATAGACATTTAGTCATCTACAAAGGCAAAAAATTACTGATGACTAACAGCGGCTCCACTTGGAGAGGGCAACTTATTTTTAGGAGGTGTCCAGAACTTTAGATCTCTAGTTTATGGTGACCAGTGCCTCATCCATTGGGCATAATTTTCTTCTTTCATTTGTTGATTCTTCTTTGAAGTTGTGATTTCAATAATCTGAAAACATGATTAGCTCAACTTCATCTCTACCAACCCAACCTACTTGCCTAAAATTTTTCCTTCCTTGGGTGCACTTGAACTGACAAACCCATTGACATTTTTTCTTTTGAAAGCAAAAACAAACTATCTACTTCTACACTTATTTCTTCCAAGAGTTCAGATTATGCTAGTGAACTATTCTTATTCTCTACCTAGACTATTTGACTGTCAAGATTAATCAATATGATATACTTCATTCTATAAGCTATTGACAAGAAATTTAAAACATGAATTGAACCAGGATTAGGAAATATGATTCATCATGAGTTGTGGCATTTGAGACAAGCTACACACAAACATTTTTTTTATAACCAAACAAAACTAGAAGGTGTGAGGGCTATGTTTCATCATTTGCTACTCATCCCTATAATTATCCTTTGTTCATATTTAAGCATGTGGAACCAGTATCTCTCATTCCTAATCTATTCTCTTTTGATAGGTCAAGCTTAATTGATTTGAACAGTATTCTTTCACTAACCTATCAACAATAAATTTAAAACATGCTCAACCATGATTAGGCTAGATGACTAAACAAGACCTTATTTTTAGAACAAGTAGTGGCATTTAGGCTTGCACACTTTTAGTATCACTATTTTTTGGGTATGGGCCTGTACCTTCTTTTCAAATCTGCCCTCTTTTTCCATTTCTATGTGTTTTTGTGTTTTCATTTTTCTCAAAACAATCTGAAACTAAAAAGATGCTCATAGGATTGAGCTTATTTTGCATGCCTATCTATCCTAATATAGCCTATACATGATAGAAATTTATTTGGTGAACTCTCTTTTCCAATATAACCAGTCAAGTAGATGATTGCATGGGTGATCTTGGTTCAGCTCTTTGAGGATGTTGAAGAAATAAAAAGGCCACTTGCACCTCACTTGTGCTTGAACAGTAGTGCCTAAAATTTTCTTTAAACCATGCGTCAAACTGTTATTGGCAGAAAACACTCCTCTTTTAGATTTCTCAAGGAAAACAACAAATGGATCTTGGAATGATACCTGATCTTGAGGACTTGAGACATAAGCTTCATTCAAGACTACTCCTTCTTCTACTTGGCTATGCTTGAGGCTCTTTTGGGAAAGAAACCCCACCTCTTCCTCATGCTCATCTAAACTTGTAGACTCATCATATATTGCAATGTTATTCTTTAGAAAAACCTATATGCTCTGATTGAGTGGGTTGAATTTAGTGTGAAGGCCATCATGCTGATTAGTAGGAGTATTTATTGGCAGTAAATCTTCTTGAGAAATAAGTGCAGCAACTCTTATGAGATTGTAAATTTCCAAGCCTTCATCTGTAATTTTAAATTCAATGGGACTTGGTGGTTGCAAATCTGAAGTTGAAGACGATTCCATCTCCCAAATGATTTCCTCATCCCTTTCAGGAAAAGGATTTTTATTAACAACTAGTTCAAGAAAATCATCAGCTTTCCCAAGCTCATCATCAAAACTGAAAGACTGATGATTCCCAATCATGTGAAAACTATTTTTGATGGACTGAAGTGAAGTAGAGCAAAGAGTCAGAGACCTCCTCACTTACTTCTAAACTTTCAAGGCTTTCCTCATCAGTGTCATAGGTGACTTGTATTGGCTGATTTTTTTTCAAGCTGATGATATTGATATTCTTCCCACAAAACAACTACTGATGGCTCTGCGAGGTTAGCTTTTGTTTGGACAACATCATCATCATCAGACTGATCAAAATTTGGAGAATCATCAACATAAATAATCTCACCAATCAAACATATTGGGTTACCAGTTTGTTCTTCTTTGAACTGATCTACAAGTTTAATTTTTGATTTATGGTAGATGGCATTAGTAGGAGGAGGAACATAAATGTTTTTTTCACATGAAGTTTTAGAGGCTAGCTGTGTGTTTATCATCTGATTTATTTCCTCTTCAGTTAAAGGAGGAGGCATTTTTCTCTTCCTCTGGATAATACTACAACAGTTCTCTTTCTTTTGTGAAGGCTGGTTTTGAGGTTGAATGTCTTCTTGAGCCTCACCTAGAAGAGATGGTGAACCATCACTTGTGCCTTCAGAGAGATCCTGTGGGTTTTCCTCTATTTCTTGATTGGGTTCTTCCTCAACTAACTCCTCTAGGCTGTCATGATAGCTACCTTGAGAGTGAAATGCATGGATTTATTCTAATAAATCTTCAGGATGCTAATTTCCTAAATATCTATCAATGTTCACAAGGTATTGTACGAGATCTTTAGATTGATCACAACAATTTTTAGCTAATGATAGAGATGGACAATACCCTATATAGTGTTTATAAAATACCTTGTGGAAATCCTTCGAAGAAAACAAGATTCCAGGTTCTAACCATTCATACCAATTTCTTGCCTTACCTTCTAATGTTGCCATAAACATTTTCATGAGGCAGTCCTCATGCCATTCAACCTTTAACCTCCATATGTGTATATGAAATTTTATGAGATGTAACAAGGGGTCATCAACTTTTTCATCTTGAAATATAGGTAGTTTTTTTATCCAATTTATTTTAGGCATTTTGTTTGGGAATCTAGGGATATCATCTCTACTCACTGGAGCATATATCCTTTGTATCCTTGGATCCGTGTTTGTAAATCCGAAAGGGTTATTGAATCTTTTCAACCAGTCTAGAGTTCTCTACCAGTGGAGTCTTTAGGTATATTGAGAGTTGTGGAGTCACCAAGTGGATGATTTCAACTTTTTTTTCCACCATCAAGATGATTTGGATTGCTTAATGCATTCCCAGGGGAGTTTATAAGAACTTAGTGGAGTAATAGGCCTACTTGAGGCTAGTAGAGTCTCCAAGTGGACGTTTTTAGATTTTTTGAAGATATGTGTCTATGGTTCACCACCAATACTGACAAAAACCAATCTAGGGATGTTTTTGGGGTTTTCTGAGTTTCCTTTATGTGGCCCTAAGGTTTGTATGAGTTTCCTGTAGCTGAGTCATCATTTTTCTAGGATGGTGAAACAACTAGATTATACTCTTTGGCTATTAGTTGAGTTCTCTATGATTTGAAAAAGTTTTATGAAGTCCTAAGGGATTCTTAGATTGTCACTCACATCAGAGGTTGCATCATGATCACCATTGTGTTAGTGATAGTGATGAGGTGAATTAAAAATCATAGGATTTCAAAGTTTAACTAATGGTTAAAATATTCTATAAGATTTTCTTAGGCTACTATGTACTCAGTCCCACCGTGATTGCCATTATGTTAGTGTCCCGTGATTTGGCAGATTGGTAAAACAAATGACAGGGTAAAATCAGACCAATCTTTGGAGTCCTAGGACCTAGCCTTCCCGGACTCAGAGAGGGATCTCTCTATTATGCGAAAGATGTGAACTTGTTCGCTTTGGATGTTTGATTTTAGGCTAGTTGTTAAGTGTAGGTTTGCTGTTTGTTTTGGTTGGGGTAAGATGATCAAGTAGGATAGGTGGAGTGAGAGGTTATCAAATCAATTGGGATATGGAGTTTATGAAGTCATTGATATCTCGATAATGAATTGGGGTACATCACAAGGAAAATCTAGTGTAGTTAATAGATCTTTAAAGTTTATGTATGAGGTGAAATGGACATTAAATTTGGGAACCAAGGTAGGGCAAAGGGAAGTTAAGAATCTTTTGTCAAATAACTATGAACAGAGAGATCTTAAATACTTGATAAGAAAAATATACTAGTCATGAGGTAGGGCAAACCATTTACTCAATAACAATACTTTTAAACAAATACACATTCAAGATATGCAATCCAGTGGAGCAAATGAAGTAAGACAACTTATCTAACTTCAATGATTATACTTTCAAGATTTGAAAACATATAAGAGACAAATAGCATTAATAAATGAAGAGGTAACGCCTAAACATAATTCATTAAACTACAAATAAATTTGAGGCAAACTGATAAGCATATACAAAGGGAAAGATTGAAACAATACCTCTTTGGCTTAACCTAATCAATCAATACATCAAAGAGAGATTTCAAGACATAGTTTAGATAGCATAAAACAAGCAGGGCTTACCATGAATCATGTTTGTAAACTAGCATATTAATCCAATAATGAAATAGAAAAACTTAGGTGGGACTAAGGAGCAACTAAGAATTCCTTAAACTAAGCCAATAGAAGAAAACATTAAGACAATAGTAAACAGGAGGACTGAGGTGCCTCTAACAACATTTCTCATCCTATACTCTTCTGAGCTATTGTAATATATAAAGATGGACATATGACAAACAAGGAAAAAAATGAACAAATGAGAGATACTTCAGCATTAATTGAACTCAGGAATCTTACAAGCAAGCCTTCATCATTATCAACCAAGGCAAATCATGTACAAGCTCCACAACACTAGATTGTTCATCAACTTCTGAAAACCATGTATTTCTCTTAAACACATCAAAGCCCCCACTATTTAAAATGAATTCTCATGCCTTATATAACAAGCAAGGAAGAGGAAAGCCTACTAGAGAATCTAGAAGCCTATTTTCCAACAAGAAATATCCTAACTTGTCCTTGAGGCCTTGCAAGGCCCAAGGCACAAAAATATCTAACAAATATATTTTCTGGCCATATATAGCAATTAAATTGAATTTTAGGCCCTGAAAAGTATATGAAAACTTTATAAACGCACATTCTTCCCAGTCACCCACAAGAGTGCAGCACACTATGTCAAAATTGGAAATTAGGCCAGGAGCGCTGCACGGAGACAAGAAAATAGGTCTTTTTGCAGCAGTGTTTTGGAGGCCTTCCCGATGTCTGAAAAGGCTTCATGATGGCTCGTTGGAAATACCTTAAAGTATACTTTCCATATCTACCTTTATTTTTTCAATATGACGTCTAAAACCTGTCCAAAAAGTGAAAATGCAAAGATTGCCAGGAGCGCAGCACATGCTCAGAAAAGTGGGCAGAATGGTGAAAAAATGAGTGTTTTTGACCCTTTTGGGGGACCAAAACAACTCCAATTGAGCTGCAAATTGGTGAGCGTGCTCCTATCATGATGAGGAATCCAAAATATAAACCTTTCTTCTTGAATATTCCTAGCCTCAAAATATTGCAAAAAACAAAAAGTTGTTTAATTTCTCCCAAATTTGGTAGGTAGGTGCCTCATGGGTCCTGGGAGACCTGTAGAGAGTCTTGGGCTAAGATTCCAAGCCTAGCTTGGTCTTTTTCCTTTTTTTGTGCGGGAGCTTGCCTTGAGCATTCTTTAATTTGACCCTTGCTTGCTTTCTTGAGAGGCATTTTCATTTCCTCCCATGCTAGTATTACTGTCAAGATTTTCATCATTTTTATCTTCTTCCAAGTCTCCTACACTGTCATCTTCCATACTTACATTATCATCATATTCATTGTCAATTTCTGTTTTGCCATGATTAGAGGTGTCCTCATCATGGCTTGATGCATTTTCATCTTCATGACTATCCTTCTCTTCATTATTTGACCCATTGTGTTCACTTTCAAGCTCTACCTTTGTATCACTGCTTGCATTTGTACCTCCTTTACTATTTGAATGTGCCTTACTGTCATGCATACTGTCTTCTTCTTCTAAATCTGCCTTTGTCTCTTGGCTGTTATCTCCATCTTTGTCATTTTCCATTTTATCACTGTCATTAGGCTAATTGTTTTCTCTTTTGTCTTGACAGTTTTGTTCCTCAAAATATTCTTTTGTTTCTTGGCTGTCATCTATTTCTTCATCTTTACCTAGCTCACTGCCTTGGCATTCTTTGTCTTCTTCACTACTTTCAACTACCTCTACATCATCATAATCACTTTTTTCATGACTGCCATGTTCATCTTGGTCATTGTTTTCTTCCTCTCTGTCATCACTATCTTCTTCATGGTTGTTACCTTCAAAACCTTATAGCCGAAAAAATTCCCAAGAACGTAGCACGGGCCAGTTGGGCGCTTTCTGCACGAGGGTCGGGCAGCTCTTGAACATGCAGGAGCACAGCAGGTCACCTCTGCACATGGTGTTGGTCTCCTGGCCAAGGTCTGAACAGAGGTGGGTCTATTTGGCAAAGCCTACATGATGTTGGGTCTCCTGGGAAAGGTCTGCATAATGGTGGGTCTCCTAGGTAGAGCCTACATGATGGTGGGTCTCCTGGGCAGAGCCTGCATGATGGTGGGTATCCTAGGCAGATCTTGCGTGATGGTGGGTCTCCTCTGCATGCGGGTGTCGGGTGCCTTTGGCCAGACAGTAGGAGCACAACGCGTTCAAGTGGTCGGGTCTATTGGGCGCTGCTGAACAGGCTCTGTGAGTAGTGCCCGGGCCAGTCGAGTCACATTTCCAGGCCTGTTGAGTGAAAAAATGCAAACGTGCAACACCATCACACAGGCGCACAACACCCTGTTTAAAAATACATAGGAGGAAGTTCCAGACGCATAGCACAAGGCATTTTTGCCCATTTTGGCTTAAAAAAACCCAGAATTTCTTCCCTTGACTGCTTTTTGATTTTTTTTTTTGCAAGTGAACAATGTTTTTCTGAACTTTTTAATGAGTTTAATGAGCTTATGAATTGCTCTTAACCTTTCCCACCCATTTCTGAGGTTTTTTTCAAGCTTTTTAACCCTTTCTCACCAACTCTTTTTGACATTCTTACTCTATAGGTGATTGATATGATGACCTTGATTTCTGCCTTTAGTCTGAGGGTTTGATCTATTTATCTTGATATAGAAGAAGTCTTAAAAAATTCCCTCTCTTCCACTGATACTCTTTTTCCGTCCTTGTTCTTTGAAGCAATGTGACACCTTATCTTGGCAGCCCTTTGATGCTTGTACACAATAACTCCTTCAAACTCTCCCTTTGCTATCATTATGGAATTAACCTCACCCTTTCCCTCTTTGATTAAAATATTATGAAAAACTTCCATTATGTTTGGCTTGGTGTGGCACCTCTATGGTCATTCTGCAATTTTTCACTGTTTGGCACACTGCTTGACCTTCAAGCTTAACAAAACTTAGTTTTTCTTTAAGCCCAACTGGTTTCCCTTTCTTCAACTGTGATTTGTCTTGAATTAGGGCACACTATCTACCTTGTCAATTCTTTCTGTTGATGGCTTATAACACTCTTGCAGAAATGTCACTGTCTTTGTATCTTCCTTTTGCAGAATTTGAACTTGATTAGGAAGGTTTTAATTGAAGGTTCTTCTAGTCTCTATCAGAGCTTTAGAAAACCTTGGAGGAAACTTGAAAGGGCTCTGAAGTGGTTTGAGGGGTTACTTTGTTTAGGAATCCCTCCTGGCCAAGGGCGCAACACCATCTCCCACGAGCACAGTGCCATGTGTAATTTATATGGGAAAAAATTGCCAAGAGCGCAACACCATTGCGCAAAGGCCATTTGGAGGCCTTCCTGGTGTCAGAATTGGGCTCGTGATAGCTCGTTGGAAATCATAACCTGTCTAATTCCAAAATATACCATTTTTTTCCTCATTAAAGTTTATTTTCCTTGTCAAAACTGGATTTTCCCATGAATGGTCAAAACGTGTCGAGTGATGGTGCAAAAATGCAGAGTGCTGGTGCAGACAACTTTTGGAGGCCTTCCACAACTCCAAATTGAGATCATGATAGCTCATTAGAAATATCTTCAAGTCTATTTGTCATTTGACCCATCAAGAAAGTCATTTGGACAAACTAGCTGTGAGAAAACCTGATTTTCCCATGGTCACTCCAGTAGTGCAGAAATTCTCCCGTGACACCTATATTTTTTCAATTGATCCCAAACCATGATACTTGTGTAATAACTGAAGGAGGTTTTTATTTTTGGGCTTATGATGGAAAAAAAACTCTATCACTTTTGTCAAATTCATCTCTATTTGGTTACAAACACAGTTTGAAGCAAAACTAGCCCTGGGTGTGACACATGGCTTGTCTCTTGGAAATAATTCCTGGAAAAAGATGGAGGCATGATGTTTATGAGTTGGTATGGCTTAAGTATTAATGATATGACATTCCATATGGATCCTTTTCTCTTATGCCTCCTTTTCATAGCAAACCCTAGCTTAGTTGGAAGAGGAAATTAGGGTTTGGTGTAGGGGATTTAGGACTGCCTTGTAGAGGGGGGGGGAATGAAGGGGTTAAGGGCTGTCTAAATTCTTGGGGAAATTTTGGGGGTTAGGGATAGATGTTAGAGAGTAGGGGGAAGTGGAATTTAAATAATTGGGTGAGGGGAAAGGGTCCAAAAGGGAAAAACACAGGCCTAGTCTCGAAAAGTGTCAAATTGTAGCAATAGGCTAGGCTTTGTAGAAAAATGATGGGTTTGAGGGATAAGAGTGATGGGAAGTGTTTTTGAAGATATATTAAGGATATGAGGAGGTTTAAGAGCATCAAGATACAATCCTTGTTGATTTTTTAACCATGGAGGTCATGAAACCAAGAAAATTTGCCCTTAAAACACTAGTTGGATAATGGAGTCATAGGCAAGGGACAAATGGAGTAATGAGATTTATGGGTGTGAAATGGGACAGAGATGAGGGGCATGATTCCATGAGGGATCTTTCGTGAATGATAGGCTGACTATGAAATGATATAGTAGTATAACAATGAAAAATTTATCCTAAGGATAATGAAGTTAGTGAGATTTCTAGAACTCACAAGATTCATGAATTTTGTTTCTAGAAATCTAGGATAGACATTTAGTCATCTATAAAGGAAAAAAATTACCGATGACTAACATGTAATCAAATCCCACAAGCACCTCAATTAAGTCATATGTCTTTCAAGGAATGAAAAGAGAGTATTCAAATGTGTAGATCCAAATAAGTATTTATTAGGGACTTACACTTGGGAAGGCTTATCCAACATTAAACTCTTTCACCATAAGGAATTGAATTCTTGAGACTGAATTAGGACCAAGAAAAGATGGAATTGTAAGAGACATAAAATGAGAAATGAACATGGAGAAACATAACTTAGAGGAAGACTCCAACAAATTTTCTGTAAACATTTAAAACAGAGATTTGTGCCTCATTATGGCAACCTTCATGTGGTGATCTAGAAAGGACAAAAGTAGCAATAATTAACTATATGTTATTTGTTGTCACTTAACTGGAAACTCTTATGTAGCCACACAATCAGACTGAGAGGGGTTTCCACATTGTAATACAAGAGGTAATACAAATCAAATATCCAAATAACATACCAATTGATTCTCACTGCTATTGATTATGACAGTCCTACTTCTTGATTCCCACACATAATTTGAGTTAGTTTGCTACCATCATCTTATGGGTACTCGTTTATGGGATATGTGCAGTGTGTGATGCTCGTTATTACAAGTAAATGTTTATAACTCATTTCAATCAATTTATGCCTTTTAGGCTTTAGTTGGCACTATGGTGACACTACTTTTAAACAACTCTTCCAAATATTATAGTGTTTGAACTATTACAAAATGTATTAGGGTTCCCAGCAGAATGTATTTTCACCAATGGTCTCTCAATTATGGCTCTAAAGTATACATCCAACAAATACCCATGCATGTAATTCATAGAAACAAGAAATAATTGACCCATGAATTTAATTCACAGAAACAAGAAATAATTGACCCATGCATGTAATTCACAGAATTAAGAAATAATTGAAGTAAGTGGTAGTAGCACTTTTGTGGCAATGAGAAATCTAAGTGGCAAGGGCATGAAATTTGATACATTATGAAAAACATGAACCAAGAGCATATAAGACAAACATACAAAAGCTTCTAATATATTAGATTATTTTGGGAAGTTGGTATACCAAAACATAACATTAGAAGAACCATAACCTTAACATTAATAAAGGTTATAAAACTCCAATCTTCACATCTTTCAGATTTCAACAAGATGTGCTACTTCTGCAAGGACTTTGAGGGGGTTGTTATCAGCCATTTCCCTCCTCACTCTTTTACCCTTTTTCTGAATTGTTTGTGATTGTTTTTCACTTTCTACTGGAAGCTCATCAATAATCAAAATTGGATCCTTCAGTTTGGGATTTAACTTATCTTTCAACCCCAGCCTCAATTTGTTCGTAGGCATTGTTCGTGGCCTCTTAGAGTATTCTGTTGCATGCTGAATTTCTGCAATTGTTTCATCTTTGTTGTTGTCTTTGAATTTTGTTTGCTTCCCTCTATGCCTCCTGTTAGGGTTGTCAGCGGCTTTTGCAGCAGCTTGATGACTGCTCTCGGCCTCTATAGGTAAATCTCTTTCCTTCTTATGTTTTCTAGGAAGTGGCTGTCTCATTACCCTCTCACTCAACTATTGTGGTTGCTTCTTTAATGCATGAAAGTATAGGATCTAAATGAGGCCATGGTGGTAGAAATCATGGGGATATAAAATCTTCCTTTTTATTGAACAGGAAACCATTTTTATTAAGCTCTGATGCAAGAAATAAGGGAGATTCATCTTATTGAACCCAACCATGTGTACCAAAAATATCATGTGATAAAGGAATACCTTAGAGAAACGGCCATCACGTGTGAAATAAAGTTGAGTCTGCTGCATTGGTTTATCCCACTCTGGTTTTAAAATGCTAGAGTGGACCCCAACACTCCAGTAAGGGTCATGACAATTGTCTTTTAGGAAGAAATTCAGTTTTACCCCCTGTACTGGTTTCCTTTTGAACCACCTTTCTCCCTCAGTTGGTGTGTTTGTTCTTTTGCAATGCTTTCCCCTGTTACAGGAAAGAATAGCCCCTCAACCTTGGTGTTGTTACCATCAAAAGTATCAACGAAATCAAAATAATGTTCCATTTTATGCCCATTGAAAAACTTAATGATGGGAAACCATCCTACTTCGCTGAAATATGGAAATTCATGAGCACCATCAATCTCGAATGCACAAGCTCCATCCGACTCATAATGATATAGGTGCCCACTCTTGCCCATATTTCAAAAAAACATGAGTAGTTATCAGAAATATAGTTTAACTAATGCAACAAGACAGTCATAATTTGCATGAACTCTACCCGATGATGTTACATTCCAAAAAAACTAACTAAAACAAATAAACAGCTAACAATCTTGATTTCTACGAAGTTTTTCTAGGCCACTATATTCAATAATGTAAATAAATAAAAGGAAACAGTGAAGCATTGGCTGAATTGATTTGATAGAACGAGATTAACAGTCTGCAGCATACTTTATGTCACATTCATAAATGAAAATCATATATGTTCTTTCAAAGAATCAAATGTAAATTGATAAAAATACTCTAGATAAATAAAATACTTTACACTCATATAGCTCTGGAACTGCTTAATGGTAAAAAAGAACAAGCTTACTGTCACATGCATGAGAGATTTTTTTAGCAAGTGTCAAGGAGAGTTAGAATTCATCCCTCATTAGAAAGATGAGGAGAAGAGGTAAGGACTTGGGAGGGGTTAGATCTTAGAAGGACAAGGTGGAAGAGTTGGGTTCTTTGGACTAGGGGAAGAAAGACTTGATTCATGTGAAGTGTCACAAGATCACCCAATGCCTTCATGGTTGATTCACAGTGCACTTTCTTAGGAGGCGCTTTATTCCAGGTAGATTCTCTCATGCAAGTTAGGTAGATTTAGGGTTTGGGTTATGTAACCTAATTTAGGTGTTGTGCATGGGATCGCTTTATTTTGTAAATCCCATCCAATATTACTCTATGAAAAAAAGGAAAGGTGGAGGTTGTCAATCATTTTGTGAGTGTGTGTTCTTAGGACTTAGGAGTTAAGCTAATTTCATTGTATTTCTCAGTCTTTAATTAATAAAATAGTGATGCAGTATTGAAAGTTCAAACCTGTGTGTACTTTTTTATACTTTTTCTAGAGGGATGTGTTATAGTTTAACATACTTGGAATTTGCAGTTTTGATTGAAGTTTAGCATTTCTGTTTCATAGCTTTTAGGTTGATTTTTCTAAGATGACCTAATTGCATTGTATTTCCTGTTGTATTCTAGACAGAGCTATGAATTTCATGAATCTTCTAGTTCCAGAAAATTTGCTCATGAGAAGAGGTGGTCTTGGTTAGAAAAGATTATGAACAAAAATGATAAAGAATCCATATATAACACTAAATTAATATCTTAGGAATTTGATCCATAACCTAATTAGACTCTACCAAAAATTGATGTTGAAAAAATCTATAATTTGCCTACGTTCAATTTTTTCACTGCCAGTTTATTTTGCTTTGCTTATGTAAATATCCCTATATCCTTGTGTCAACAACTTTATCAAGTTGCTTTGATCAAGAAATAGGATGTTGAATGAGGTTTGGACAATGGATACAGATACATCCATATAGGCCTGATACAGTTTGGAATAGATATGTTAGTAAGGCCAGGATTAAACACTTCTTGCCTATCTTGTGTCTTAGATAGAAGACATAATGAATTTAATGATACCCTATTAGTTAGTCTAGGAAATACTAGTTAGTCTAGGAAATACCGAAATACCGAAAGAGGGAGTTATAGTTATTCTATGAAATACTACTCCTTTACAATTAGGTTTCATTCAAGTTACACTACTTGAAGAATGGAGTAGTGATTATAGACCGATGTCTCAAAAGTATCCTCAACTCTTCAATACACCACAACAATTGTGATATGTTACAAAATCTGATGGGAGCACAAGGTTAAAATTTTAAGCCAATCCAAACATTTCAAGAGGAAGTCAGAGTGAAAGAATTCCTGGTTTTCATGTTCCCCGGATGTCTACATCCAACATACCTATAAGTAGCTTCCAAAAGCATGTACATCTATTATGCCCAATTATTCACAATTAGCTTATGCCCATGTACATCTATGGGCATAATTATTTGTATATGTAGGTCCAACATACCTATAAGTAGCTTCCAAAGATTGGGTTGTTGTACATTATTGTACAATATTTTGTTAAAAAATTGTCTATACTTGTGCATGTGTGATTTACTGTTATTTTATATTCCATTGTGCAAAGTAGCTTTTGTTGAGATTCTTGGTTTGGTAACATCAGAGATTCTAAGATTCTATCCTAGACCTGAGAACATGGAAATTAAACAACACCAAGGATGAGGAATGATGTGTTGATTCATGGAATTCAAAAAATCTTTTGACATGGTCCCATGGGAGAAGTTATGGGAGGGTTAGGGAAATGGGAGTTCCAAATGAGCAGAGAATAGTGGTTCACAAGCCATATGCACAGGTCAATGCCAAAATAATAAGTTATGAAGGACTTCAAAGATATCCAGCAACAACATAGGAGTGAAACAGAGTTGCCCCTTTCTCCCATATTGTTCAGAGTTTATCTAGATAAACTAGAAGACTGGATTTATGAGAAAGGAGGTCATGGAGTAAACATAGCACAAATAGATCCTATTGTATGCAAATGATGTCATTTCACAACCAAGTCATTACATGGCCTACAGGAACACCTAACAGCTTTGGAGAGTTTTTGCATGAAAATGGGTATGAAAGCCATCATAAGCTAGACCAAGGTGATGTTATTGCATTAAAAAAGAGATCCAACCAATCTCAAATCAACTTCAACAATGAATACTTGGAAATATCCCATAACTATAAATCCCGAGGGCTAGAGTTTAATGAAAGGTTGATTTAGGAAGCATGTACAAGGAAGAGATTGCAAGGTGGATGGAAGGCAAAGTTCCTATTCCAAAACAGATGGAAGACAACGTAAATCTAGGATTGGGGTTGATAAGCTCAGTGTTACTAACATTTATAACACTAGTGCCATTGTATGAATAAGAGATATGAGGACCAAGCATATAAAAAATAGATGGAATCAGATAGAAATAATGCAGAAACACATGATGCCAACCTTTCTCTGGATACAGATGTTTAATCTATTCAAATAATCATATGAAGCAGCAGAATGGGAACTTACTTCTAACTCTAATCCAGATGTTGAATATTTCTTTCTATATAGTTCCAGTGATGAAGAAAATATAGATAATGATTTTCAGAAACACAGTATGAACTTGCAACTCTTCCTATCAAATGAAAAATAGCATACAACATTCACAAATAATGCCCTTGCTAAGGTGGTGTAAAACATCAGCACTTTGGATCAGTGTAAGACATCCGCACTTGACGTGGACCTCCATAAGGACCGGTCCCACCCACGTGGACAAAATGTGATCAAGGTGGACAACAACCAGTCACACCCACATCACATCCTATGAACTGTAATAATTTCGACTTGTTAACCTTATGGTTAACTCTAATTATCTGATATGACGACTTAAAATATGCATTGATGTGGCCAATAAACTATTCTAGCCCTATCAATGTTTTCAAATCCAGATGTAGTTGTAAGAAAACATTACATTTATTTTATTTTCAAAGTGGGTTTAGGGATAGGGGTTAAATCTTGAGATGGAGTAAACCATATAAGAAAAAACATATTGAATAAGAATTAACTATAGCTTTGAAGACCTCCTTATGTATTATCAGAACGTACCAGAAACATATAGGGAAATTAGAACATATTTATATATCCGTAGATGACTACAAACGTATAAACTATTCATAGTTGATTTCACTAGTTTCCCTATTATTCCCTAGATTAAGCCTACTACACCATTGATTGTGTTGGAAAATGATTTCTAGTGCTCTTGTAGGTGCTAGGAAATAAATTTCTCGCACCTTGGAAAATGATTTTCCAGCACGTACAGGAGTACTAGTGCTCCTGTAGGTGTTGGAAAATGATTTTTCAGCACCTATAGGAGTACTAGTGCTGCTGTAGGTGCTAGAAAATGATTTTCCAGCACCTACAACAGTACTAGTGCTCCTGTAGATGATGGAAAATGATTTTCCAACACCTACAGGAGTACTAGTGCTGTTGTAGGTGCTAGAAAATGATTTCCCAACACCTTGGAAATTGATTTTCCAGCACCTACAACAGTACTAGTGCTCCTGTAAGTGCTGGAAAATGATTTTCCAACACCTACTAGTGCTCCTGTAGTTGCTGGAAAATGATTTTCCATCACCTTGAAAAATGATTTTCCAACACCTACAGCAGTACTAGTGCTCCTGTAGGTGCTGGAAAATGATTTTCCAGCACTTTGGAAATTTATTTTCGAGCACTTACATGAGTACTAGAAATCATTTTCCACTACATAATTTCATTGAGATGCAGTTACTATATTTTTTGTTTTATACGTACAAATCACCTTCTCATCATTTCTAGATCCATAATATGTTTTCACATTTATTTGCAGACAATCATTCAACATGGCAAAGAAATGGAAGTCAACTATGGCTCTTGAGGTGCAAGACCCAAAAGACAAACTCATTTTTTATAGTAAATTTTTAGTTTGGGCTGAAATCTACAAAGAAGACATGAATATTGACCATGTTCCAAAAATTCCCAAAGAAAGAGTTGATGATTTTAAAAAAGGAGAGGAATCGAATCCAGATGCTCCATGTTCCTTCCTGCATCTACAAAGGAAACACCCGAGCGCAAGAGCCTTACAGTATGAGCTGTAAGTATTTTAGAACTACATTGTTTAGATGTTGATATTAAATATGCTTTATATTTACCATATTTGGTGACATTCCTGTAATTTATTTTGTAGTTATCATTGCTCATATGGTCCAGCTAAGAAGAGAGAAGAATTGAAAAGCAAAGCAATGAATTCATATGCCAAAAAGAGGGGATGTCAATGCCATTTTATTGTAAATATTATGGTTCAGGATCCCAACATAGTAGTAATAACATACAATTAGTATGATCACGAAGATGGGCAAGGATGGCCTTGTCATGGAAAATACAACACTTTAACTGATGATGTTACTTAGAGAAAGCCAAGACTTTCGAAGGACATGATTTCTTATTTAGAAATTTGTTATTTTCTTCAACTACCAATTGACTCCATTTGTAAAGTACATATAAAGAAATATCTTGACATAGATGCTACATGAAGAGATAAGGAGTTTTTCTTATGTAGAAAAGACGTTGTAAACATTTATAATCGTCTGATGAAAGAAAGTTATCAATTGCATACCAAAGATGAAATGAGTGTGAACCTTTGGTACCAAAGAAACCAGGATGATTTCTTCTTCTACCAAAAGCCCAATGGTATAGACATCCCTTTTATAGTTGGAATACAAACAAAATGGATGTTGGAAACTATGGTCAAGTTATCCCACAATAGCTTGATAGCCATGGAATCAACATTCAGTACAAACAAACATGTGGTGAGTTTTTTTTCAATGATTGCTTCAATAAAATCATTTATGTTAAAATTAACTTCATTTCATTTAATATGACAGTATCAGTTGTAAACGCTTGTGGTCTTTGATGAGCAACAAAGTGGGGTACCAGTTGCCTGGGTGGTGATGTCACGTAATACATCACAAGATATAGTAGTATGGTTGGAGAGCCTCATGCTTAGGTGTTTTCAGGTTCGTCCTGATTGGAGGGTCAATGCCTTCATGGTTGATGATGCTATGGTTGAAGTAATTGCTTTGAGGTAATATCAATATTCTTATTTGACATTTCGAATTGCATTCGTTTTAAAAATTTCTCACTCAAAATGAATTAAATGTCGCAGGAGAATCACGAAATGTGAAGTAATCTTATGTATTTGGCACGTAAGGAGGGCATGGCTCAAGAATATTAATCGGTTGGTTAGTAGCTCAGAGAAAGAAAAATATATGTTCAATGAAATTGTCCATATCATGAAATATTGTTGTACTAATGAAGTGGATGATGCAATCAATGCTTTTTTCAAAAAATATGCAACTGAGCAGAAGTTTTTGGACAATTTCTACAAGACTTGGATTGTCAGTGACAAGATTCGTAAGTTTGCATAATATTCCTTTTGTGCTGTATGTTTCTTGTTTATGTTGGACAACTTATATTTATTAATTGAGTCCTTCCATGTAGGCATGTGGGTTAAAGGCTGTAGAGATTTTCCTCACGCAAACCAAGAGACAAATAATGTTGTGGAATCATACCACAATTATCTGAAGATAACATTTATATGTGATAAGCGAAAGAAATTTTCTTGTAGAATGGATTGGCTATTGTACACTCTCCTAAAAAATGTTGAGCCATGTTATCGATTCAAGGCAATTTTGAAAAGGGACGGATATTATGACAACCACAAGAAAGAGATGCAGTTTGAATCATCAATGGAAAAGGCTAGAAGAATTCCGGAGAGTGATTGCAGGTCTCATGAGAGCATATCTCATGCTTATTCAGTAAGGAGTCAAAGAAAAGCCAATAAGGAATATCTTATCATTTTTCATCGCAAAATTTGTATCACTTGCGATTTTCCATGGTCTATTCGGGGGAACATTTGCAAGAATTCTATAAAGGTAGATTGGTTTCATTCCTCCTTGATGGATTTAGACCCTTTATTAGATCTTCATACCACACCCAATGCATTTAATTCCCCTTTTGAGATAAGTACAGAAGCACCAAACCTTCATGCAGATACTATCCCAACCAATATTGAAGATGACAATGTTGAAGAACTTGGTATGTTGAGAGAGGAGTTGTTTGGCTATCTAGACCTGTTTCAGAATAGTCCTCCTTCTACTGTGAGCAAGACAAAAGAGTTGATTGATCTGGCTAAAAAATTTGTGGATGATGCTAATAATCTTAATATTATGGATTATGACTTCACCCTTGGTTTGGGTGCTTATGAGTTATCCTTGAAGAGGAAGAAGAGTTTCCTTAGTCCAAAAAAAGAAAAGGAAAATGAATGTCACCTTGAATATTGATTTGAATGTCTCTGCATCTGAAGATGAACCATTTTAGTTTCCACACCTCAACAAGCGTGGTCGTCCTCCCTCCAAAAATTCTTCCTCTACTATTCCAAGTAAATTCTATAGGGAGACGATATCAGTATGTTTAGATTAAATTGGTGATCTTCCAAGTTTGTTGCTATGTTTAGATCTCTTTGTTGGTTTTTCAAGTTTGTTGCAATGTCTTTGATCTTTTCTATTTCTTTTAGCTTAATGTAGTGTTGTAACGTTTGCAGGGCTGCAACATCCAATTAATGTGGCTATAGATGAAGGATGTACACAGAACCACAATCAACCTTTTGATCACATGAGTCAAGGTACATTTGACGAGATTCCTGGTTGATCTAATATGTATTATAATGAATATATTATTTGACATGTTATTTTCTTCTCTGATGGAAACCGTGTTGTCATCTTACAAACACAACTGGTTCTTCATTGGCCCCCCCTTGACCAGAACAAGATTGGGCCACTGACATCACAAAAATTGGTGAATTTCCATGTTTGTTTGCATTGTCTTCGCTCCTAACGTTTAGCACTGGTTCTTGTTCATGTTGTTAATGTAGTGTTGGAATGTTTGCAGGGTTGGAGTGTCAAATTAATGTGATTTTAGATGAAGGATGTTCAAAGACACACTATAAATATTTTATCAGATGAGTCAAGGTGCTTAGGACGAGACTTTTAATTGATCTACTTTGTATTCTGATGCATGTATTACTTCACATATTATTATCTTCTCTGATGAAAAATGCATTGTGATGTTACAGACACAACAAATTCTTCAATGGGTCCCCCTCTATCCAAATATGATTGGGTCACTGACATCACAAAACTTGGAGACAACACACAAATTGGCTTCAGAAAAAAGTTGTGATAGAAACTGCATCTTTTTGTTTATTGTCCGAAATACCGACATTCATGCGATGAATGTCATTCCAGTTGTGATTCTATGTTGGTGAGGATTCATGGTGGAGTGGCCAGCTTTGGTTACATGTGATTCCTAGTGTGGAGGAATTTGTTGTCAGGGTTATATTGGTTTCCCTAGCTAGGGTTAGGAGAGCTTAAAATTATTCCAGCTTCTGATAAGCTGCAAAGTATGTACATGTACTCCATCTTTTCTATATAAATGAAAAGAGAACATCAGGAATTCGATGATGCAGTTAATGGATATTTGTGGTTTTATTTTAAATGTTATGTCGGAAAATAGTAAATTTTCTTGATAGTACTATAATACATAGGCACATCATTAGAGTAGCAGAATTGGCGTGCTTTCTAAAAATGCCTCAAAATGTTTTGTGATTTCAAATTTCACTGCAACATTTTTATCTCCATCCTTTGATCAAATGTGTTTGAGGATAATGAAACATTAGATGGTGGAGAAGATTAATTGAAGATATCAAAGTGGTTTGGGAATTCAAATTATTTTTTGGCATAATTTTATCTCCATTATCTGATCAAATATGAAAGAGATTGAGCTGACAAGTTTATCTCCATCCTTCAATCATTTACTTGCAGAGATTGGATTGTGGAGAATGTTAATTTAGAACATCACTTTCTTTATTCATATATATACTACATGAGAAATAACAGTAATTTAATCTTCAACTGATACATTGAATCCATACACAAATTTGGTCACTCTTCATCTCCAAATAAAGACAACACCCACTGCACCATTGTTTATCTAAGATTCACATGTCATGGCCGTTTTGCAGGATAAATGTCATGTGTTTTGCATAACTAAATACAAGTCAAATCTAATGTCTTAAGAAAATATGTGTCAATGGTTAAGCGCCAAGATTTGATTTTCACAAGTCTAGTGGTCCAATCTTGAACAAGACAATGTATACCTGAATAAGAAAATGTGTGCCTGAGAGCCAATACTTAAATGCGAATGATTTGATTTTCACAAGTCTAGTGGTCCAATCTTAAACAAGACAATGTATGCCTAAGAGCTACTCTAAGCCTGACGATTTCTTATGACTAGTGTCAATAACTTCTTAAGATTTTCATATTAATTTTTTTGAAATAATCCAGATAAATACTACTAGCTTATGATTGTACCATCAAATAGAATAGTGTGTGGTAGGAAGTTACTGTTTGTCTGGTTAGATTGAGCTTTTGTAGCTTTCTGCATGCAGATTAGCTTCATGAACAGGTGAGCAGGTGTTGCCCTATTGGAGCCACTCCCTATTGATGCTGTTTCAGATTGAGCTGATTATATCTGACTTTAAAATGCAATTTTTGTAATTGATGGGATGATATGAAAGAGATCAAAAATCTATGACAAAACTTTACATGAGAATTGAACAATTGACCTGCATTTGACATTGTGAATTTCATTATTATGTACTATTGAAATGCTTAGAATGCAGCACATTAGTTAGAGTTATTTATATAGAATTGCTGAATGGAGCTCAAGGTTAATTATATAAATTTTTGAGTTGCTTGAATAGATAGAAGTGTTGAATGAGTAGAGGGTTAATTATATAGAATTGTTGAGCTGCTTTGCTTAGCTGTTTGATTATATAGAATTTCTGAATGGAGCAGAGGGTTGCTTGACTATATAGAATTGTTGAATGTAGCACAAGGTTAATTATAGAATTTTTGAGCTGTTTTGAATGGGGCACATAGGGTTATAAATTGGGTTATTAATTTTGACATTAATTAAGTTGGGTTAGTAACTTTGACAGATACTAAATTTATTCCCGAATAATAATTTATTTTGAGAATAAATTATTCCTACTATAGAGTGTCAAATTTGGTTTTAAGTTTTATTTTTACTATTCTGAAAAATATCCATGTTAATCTATCATGTATTAGATCCCAAGGAAGTAAAAACAAAAAAAATTATTCATGCACAAAAATAATGGTGTACTACCTGCATGGTCATTATGACAACATTGCATAATATAATGCCTACTGGAAAATATTTGTCCTTTGAACAACAATAATCAATTAGAGGTTGAAAAGGTTCATGATACATGGCAAAATAACACAACATAAAATAATTATACCCTAAAAAAGATTCATGTATTATATCGCGAACCATCCAAAAATTACAATTGGTTCTTCTCTAGTGAAAGAACCATGCCATCATAACCCCAAGGAAAATTATAAGAATAACACATCCACATATTTGAGAGTTATCCTGATGATGATTGACAACTTCACTTGCAATAAACCGTGATCCGGTGTCATCTCTGGCACTTGCATCTACACTTGACATTCCTGCCACCAATATATCAGTGGACATCCTATGAATGTCTGCAAGCCATTGTATGTTGAAATATTTAAACTGAGAGCTCCACATTATTGCTTCCTTGTATAGGGGTTTTAAATTTTCTTTTCAAACTTCAAGATGCCATTGAGATGATTGCAAATGAGTGTTCATGTAAACTACAATATCATTGACAACATTGTTTTTTGCTTCTTTTAAGACCTCAACAAGGGCGATATAGTAGGCTTCATTATTAGTTGTCCTCCCGTGTAGATCTATGTTTCTGTGCATGACATGATTTCGTGCCGGATTGTAAAGGACATATTTAACTGTGGCTTGTCCAGGATTTGGATGACATGAAACTTCGATACACAATGTCCACTTTTCCACCATCGTCCACACTCAAAAAACCTACAACATAAAAAACAATAAATTAATATCAGATAGGTATGCATTTATATAAGATTCAATCTATAAAATCAAGGCACCTTGCACACATGAACACACTTCCTAACTTTACCAAAGTTGCAGAGCACCTCACTTCCTTGAATAAAATCAAAATTAGGTTTGTTCAAATGTCCAATTAGGGTTTGGAAAAGATAGGTCAGAAAAGAAAAGAATGAGATACTTGGAATGATGCAGAATAAAAATTTAGAGTAGATGAGGTCGAAAGTTTGAGTAGAGGATTGCGTGTCATTTCATCTGTTCTTCCTTTTCATTCTATCCATTCTAGGATTTTAATTCTACCCATTCCAACCATTAATTTGACGTGTTCCTCTGTTTTGTTCTTAGAACTGAGATGAGATGTTTTGTTTTCTATTCTGTTCAACTTGTGTGCAATTTTCCTCCTTAAAAACACCCTTTTGTAGCTAAACATCATGCAAGTCTTCTTATAAGAATGTTTCTATCTCTATAAGGATTTTTCTTTCCCCCTATTCTACACCTGTAGCATGCAATCATTTGACAATGTTCCTTGATTCAATGTCAGACATATTCAACTTGAAGGAAAGGAAGATGGGAAGGTTGCAAAATGTCTGATATTCAAAGTAGACATTGGATGCAAATGACCTAAACATATATATTGTGATAATGTGCACAATGCATGTCTACTATCAAATAAATAAGAAATAATGGGTTATGAGCATAAATCCTATCCAACTTAGACTGAACTAAGTCAAAATATCTTTCCCTATTGAACAAGAAAACCCTCTACCATAATCTAGGTATTTTTTGTATTGGCCATGTGCTTGGCACTTAACCTACCTGAATAAGTGAATCATTTTGCTGACAAACCTTTGAAATTGATATCTACCCGAATGCTACCACGTGATGGAACTGTCCCATTGAAGTTTACAATGTTTGACTATTCTGGTGCAACACATTCCATGCACCATCTCTTGGTTGTAGAAATGAGAAAATCCTTTATTTTCGTATGTGAAAAGTAGTAAGAAAAGAACCCCAGCTTCAAAAATGTTGTGCTACAGAGACAGTTTTATCAACTCTAATTTTCATTTTAATTCTTTTAACATGGAAGGTTGATTTTCATTTTAATCATTTTAACATAGAATGTGGATGGGATGCTAAAAAATTTGACTATATTGAACAAGAAAATAACCTTTCTCACAAATAATGTGCCTGTCAATTCCATCCCTACTCATAAAGAGAGACCCGTTCCCATAGATTTCACTGAGGTGAGCACCATGATCAGAGCTCCACATCAGCAATTTGAGGAATAAACACTAGATAGGCACGTCATGATCACTGTGTGAGACACAGAATTGAAGCCATCAAACTTGTATGGATTTAATGTAATTGCGCTTATTTCCAGGGAACTTCCATGGTCATGGTTCACTCTTCATAATTGTACAAACCCATCACATTAATATTTACATAGACATCAAAACACAAAAATGGATACTACTAGCTCCTTACTCTGTACTCTCAAACCATCAAACAGTTCCACACTTCTAGTGGGCAGAGCGAAAAGGTTATACACCATGTTTCACTATGCACAATACAGGTTATGATGTTATGATGGTTGTGTATAGATTCTTTAGATTTATAAGAGATGGGATGAGAAACATAAAAATATTAATACATTTCAGAGTTCTTGGACCAAAATCCTTGAGCAAGAAACATATAAATTTTTTTTCCTGTAGGCGTTGGAAAATGATTTTCCAGCGCCTATAGGAAAAAAAAATTAAATGCCTCTAAAAAGGAAGACTATTGGGACTATTGGGACAGATGTTTCTCAATAGTCAAAAGGAAGACTATAGATAGTGTGAGGTAGTATCAAATAAAAAGACACATTTGGTAAGTGGATATTTGATATGCATTTAAATTTTTTTTTCCTGTAGGCGCTGGAAAATGATTTTCCAGTGCCTACAGGAAAAAATAATTAAACGCATATCAAATATCCACTTACCAAAGATTAATGCACAAATATGTTTCATATTATAATTCTGCTACCACTCCTCCTCACAACTTCAACTCTTATTTATGTAGCTCTCCTTGGAACAATGGATAAATACCTCTCCATGAGGCTCCTCCTCCAACAAAGATTTATAACACAACACTATCCACAATGTTGTAATTCACCACTACCATTTATATTGACTCCTAATTGTGGCATATCTCTCTATGAAACATCCTATCACAAATCATTTTCAAGAAGCTGCCTCACACACACATCATGTTATAAAGTGGGCTCCACTTTCCCGCAATATATTCAAGAATACATCTACCTCAATATTTTTTTGGATGCTAAAAAAATACATGACTCTCTAACATTATCCAAATTCAGGAAATATTTTGTAAATTTTTCTTCCCCGGAGTGGAAAATCAACTCATATATCAACTCTCTGGATGCATGTATCAACCGCACACTCCACACAAATTAGATACTGGTTGCATATCAGTTCTTGTGTAAGTCTCCACATGATTTCTCCCACTACAAGTTTATCTTTTTGCACTACCTTCGTGCCTTACCCTTATGTAAAAAACATAGTTCCCAACACTTAAACCCTGAACGATATGGGAATGATATGGGAGTATATCAAACTCACTCCTCTTTCCAATCAACTCACCTATTCAACATTATTCTTACCCCCGGTTTCTCTTATACCACTTGTTGGCTATAATAGACATTTAAGAAGTAACCAACTGATATAATTTGTTGGATATAATAGAAATTTAGGAAACAACCATTTTTTGGCTATTATATAAATTTAAGAAGCAACAAACAAAGATAATAATATTTACAAAATCAATGAACCCTCCAAGAGAAAAATATATTAAATAAATATATTTTGATGTGTAGTTTGTATTGTAGAAATATAATCATATAATCATGGTACATTCTTATTATATCACATAATTATTTTTTTAAAATTTTTAACAGGATGCATGTTTGTGACACCAAGAAACCACTGAGGGCAAAAATGATGATTCTTAATAATAGAATGATGATTTATACGAATCAAATCTATGGATGTATTGTTTGCAAGGGAAAAAGTAGCAATTGAATGCAGGGACAGTGATGGACATATGACAATGTCGATGCAGGAAACCACTGAGAGCAAAGAGAATATCCTCCTCCAGATTTAAATTATTCTTACATAATGAAAATTCAAAGAGTGCTTACATCTAACTGCTAAACCATTATTCGAATTCAAATTTTAACAAGCATTCATTCAAATTTTAACAAACTAACTGCTAAATCGATACTCTAAAATAGTTTTGAGTAACATTTACCTCTACTTCTCCCTGGAATATTGAATAACTAACGAGCTGAGACGCTGAGATGATTCAGAGCTACTTGGGACTGGCAAAGCACATTCGGAGTAGTGAATATTTGCGAATGATGGGCAGTTGAGCTATGTTATTACCGGGGCGAAGTAAAATTTCAAAATTCAAATTTCATGCGCGTGCAGAGTGGTGGCGTCATAGGGGTGGCGGGTGGGGGTGGCGGATGGGGGAGGAGTAGCATGAGGGAGAGAGGTGGCACAGGATGCAAAGAAAGCTCCACATTTTCATCGCCGTCGCCGTCTGTCGGGAGGGGAAGTGTCGTCGTCGTCCATCGGCAGGGGTCGTCGCCGTCTTTCGCGGGGTCCACCGTCAAGCCAAAGAAGGGAGGGGGTCACCGAAGGGGGCTGATCGGGAGCTGTCACATAAGCTCACAATTCATCGAACGAAATACTCCTCCAAAATCCACATCCCCGTATTTTATAGCTCCATCAATCACCTCATTGTTGAGGATGCCAACGACCAAGAATGACTTACATTATTATTCTTAGCTAGCAGGATTCAAAAGTTTCTACCACCACAAAGCCTCGTAATTACTTTGTGTGTAGTGGGCACTGTGAATGAATTGGCTTGGGCTTGATTCACCAAAGTTCAAAACTTCAAAGTGGTCACCATTTTGTTAATGGAAACACACAAATTGTGAAGTCAATCTTCAAACCAAGTGCAATATTTTTGAAGCCACCACCAAAATTTGCATTTGAGCCATTTCTCTGCTACTCTTCATTTAAAATTCCCAAACTTATTTTCATTTGTCTTTACTTCCTCTGGATTTTCCTCCAAAATCTGTTTGATTTTTTTGGTTGTCTTCATAGCTGAAAAATTGATTCCATAAGCTTCCTATACCCAAACTCATTTTTCTTTATTTTCTCTAATCAGCTCAGTTTTCCACCAGTCCCCAACCCAACACAATAACACCATGCCTAGAAAAATAGAATTTGTAATATTCAACAATCAACCAACGTTAATATTGGCCTGCTTCTAAGGCACATTCAGCCCAAAAAAATCTCTATTTCACTGTTGTTTCAACTACTTCCCTCTGTTCCATATGTCACATACCAGAATTATTAGCAATAATAGAATTAGGCAATCCAAAAGCTCTGCACTATTAATGGCATCAATCGATGATACATACCTCTGGAATGAAGAACGCAACAGAGCCTCGCTATCTCCACCAAAAAACTCCAACTCCAACCATTTCCAACCTTACCTGGAGTGAAGTTAAATCTAAATGGGTTGATATTATTTTTTGAAAATGGAATGGTTATGATGTGCACAGGTTTTTTTATTTTTATTTTAAATATGAATTTAATTTTTTTACATAGTAAAAAAAATTGTTTGTCAAATTAGCAGTGGGCATAGTCATTATTGGCTGTAGGTTGAATCATCTTTGTTATTCAAGGAAAACCATTCAACCTAGAATAGGATTTCCATTCAACCTAGAATAGGGGCATGTTTTCACTCCTAGATGCCTCTGGGTCTTGGGTCGTTAACCTGTTTCCGAAATCTTGAGAAAAATGACCTTTAGCAACAAAAAAAATTGTCTTAAAACTTACTCTAGACCCAAAATAAAAAATTCCATTAAACCTTAGTTTATTATTTAAATTTATTTAATTTTTAATTTTTATTATTTTAAAATTATATTTTTAATATAATAGATTTATATTCAAAACATAAGAATACAAGACATTGTGATAATAAATAAAAAAAAGAAGTAAATAAAATTTTGAGATGGTATATGTTTGATGAGAAATTAATTTATGGAGAAAACTATGTTACAAAACCTGGAAAGGTTCGATGTTTTCTCTGAACACTTTACCCATCATTAAATACATGAAGTAAAAATTATAGTCTAGCATTTTCATCCAGTGGTGAAAATTAAAGCCGGGGAGTGGGGAATGTGGAAAACAATAATTAAGTGAAATATATGGAAATTTTAGTTTCTATATATCTTTCAAAGAATGTTATAGGTGGTTAAATTTAAAAAAAAAGTTACAGTAACATAAAGTAACACTAACATAATTGTCATAGAATAATGGCATAATAATGATGGTATCCTTCCTATTTGTGCTCCCTATTCATCCTATGCTTTACTATATGACTTTTGAGAAGTGGACAAAGTACCAAGGTGGGATAAGAATCAACAAATGAAAATTATGAAGAGAGAAAATGAAGGAGAGAAAACCCTTTGCACTCAAGAAGCATACCAAATGAATTCATGAACTCCCTCATCCATTGGATCAAATAAAATAATCATGGAGCTCCTTGCCAATAATGAGAAAGAAAATAAATTTGGAAAAAAAGAAAAAAATTGAGGAAGAGATGCTCATTTGAATATAACACTAGGCTCAAAAGCATCTCTTGCCAAATTTGGCTATTAGGCTCAGAAGCTTCTCTTGCCAAATTTGGATACTCTATGTGAAATTCCATTGAAATTAAAGTATCTTTTTTCATTGTGTAAAGACAATTTATCAAGCAATGGTTAACACCATTATTTATCAAGCAAGTTTATGCTAGTTAACACCTCTATTTCTCCAACAACAGGGTTGTGTTGCAGAGAGGGCTTTGGGCAGGAGAATGAGGAAGAGTAGCGAATCTCCTAAGTGCTAGATGAATCATTTGAGTGGGCTGCACCGGGGCATAGATAATAGGGATCTTGAGTTTTGGTTTATTAATTTGTAAACCCTATTTCCGACATCTCTGGAGAGGATTTCTGAATATAGACTAAAACCCTAATTAAAGATTTGAACTAGCTGCATCATATGATCTGCTTATAAAACCTAATATGGTATTTATATTTGTTGGGGTTTTCCATGTTTTGGCAGATTTGGCAATACCAAAAGATAAGACAACATAAAACCACTTTGGGACCTCAGGATCTAGCCCTCCTGGGTCCAGAGAGGGTTCTCTCTATAAATACAAAGAATGATATATCTCTTTGAAGTTCAAATTGAAGTATTAGGCTAGCTATGAAGCACAAGGGGTTTTTTAAATGATTTGGTTGGTTGTTGGGTTGGAGATCATTAACTGAGAAGGATATGGAAATAAAGGAGAAAAGTAGCAGGATGATTCGGAAAATTAAGATAGGTCAAGACAGTGTCATCCATTGGGCTATGGAGTCATGAAAGGGAATAAATTGCAAAACAACTAGCCAAGGCTTTCATAGGGCAAGTCATCTATACTAAAGGATCTTCTTAGATAGATGGAGGAATGGAACATCAAGGAGTGAAAGTGAAAGAAGGAAAGACACCTGATTTCAGTCTGGAGATCAGGTCAGGTATCATTTAAATCTAGACCTACTTTGACATACTCAAAGGAAACTCTCAATGAAGGCACAAAGGGCAGCTTGAGATCAGACCAGACGTCATTTAACTCCAGGCCTGCTTCAGCATATTCCAAAGGAAAAATAGAGTTTAGATTTAACTAAGAGTAGAGTTTATAGATCGAAGAGGAATTTTAACCTTCTCTGCTTTGACACCACTCAAAGGGATCTTAGAGAGGCCAATCTATTGGAAAAGGATCCCAATGGACAGAGCTTACACTAAATCCTCGGTATCCCAATTCTTCCAGCTTAAACCCAACAAGAAAAAATAAGCAACAAACCCCGAATTCACACATCAGCAAGAATGGATTGGACCAACATCTTCACTGGTTAAATTATGTGAATTTTCCCTTAGATTCACTATAAGCAGAAAAAATAAAAGACAAGAAGAGAAGTGGGAATTAGGGTACCAAACATGGGTATATCCTAAGCCTAATTTACTGATTCTTATCGAAGCATAGATGGATAGCATGAATAATGTAAATAAACAATGCAATAAGAGAAACATCACCCGTAGTAATAGACTAGGATCCTGTGAAATTCTCTTGATTAATTGATGTGCAAAACCAGTCACATACATTGAGCTCAATGGCTGATAACAATCCAAAATTTCTCCTCCCAGCCTACTAAATTAAAAACTACTCAGCTACTTCCCCCAAATGAATATTCTAACAATCAAATGAATCCCTACAACTAACGACAGCAACAACCTTTTCAATACGTTCTACGGGAGTTCTTATAGGAGACTGAGTAATAGCGGGAGTAGATGTTAATTTAATTTGATTCATTAAGACAGAGTGGCCGAAATGTTCATGCCCACTCTGCTTAATGGAACCTGCATCGCTGTAAGTACTCTTCAGGCTGCCTCGGGAGTCTTTTTCAGGTCAATATTTGACCTCGGATGTGTTTCTTTGAAGTCCTTCTAGCTGTAAGGCTCTTTGTTTTGTCTTCTGAAGCAAGTAAGGTGATTAAAGGTCTTTGTGTCTCCCATACTTCCTAACTGCTGTCTGATAGTCATAGAAACTTCTGTCAGTGAAATACATTTAAGGGCTTGAGGAGGCATGGAGACTTCTATAGGAAGGTGTCCTTCTGGAGAAAAACGTTCTGCTGAAATTAAACACAGATATGTCTTTGTTTCATGTGCTTAGACCTTATCAGGCCTCCTAATCTTCTTCATGTTCTAACTGTGCCTTTTTCCTTTGAACATGGATTACAATCATTGATCTTTAACAATAAGTGGTAATCCTTTGATCCACTTCTGCTGATACACTTTGCCGCTGTTGACTGTCTCTCTGCGCTTTGAGTCACAATGATTATGACTAGAGACGGGGTGAATTTCTCACTCTCTAAACCCTACACAGTGCGAATAAATCTGTTACAGAAATCCCGGGGGAGGGTGGAAGAAATGTTGTGGAGGCCTGTGAAACGGTCGCGAAAATGGTTCCAAGCCATCCGATTAGAACAGGCACTGGAGATCAATGGTCAAGATTGGTTGTCGGGGGTGTTTGGAGGAGTTAGGAGGAGAAAATAAGTTACAGCGTAAAAACCCAAAGTTTAAGGCTTGGGAAATTACAAAGAAATTGGAAGAAAATGCATGAAAGCGGGGCCAGGGATGGTGGGACCCGACGCAAGTGGAGGGAAATTAGCTTTGCATCGTTGGATCTCAGGAGGAGATCAACGACAGAGGTCAAATGATAAAGTTAATAGAGGCTCTGATGAAGAAAAATGGTGGAGGGCGCGATGCAATGTGAGCCATAGATCTTGTTTGAACGGACGATCACGAATGGATCAGAGGATCGCAATTGGGGGAGGCGGAGGGTGACACTTTTAGGAATTTTCGATTGGCGATCAACGATCAAACGCTAACCGTTGGATCGCGTAGGGGATCAATGGATGGCTAAGATTTGGAGAGAGAAACACAGGAGGAGGATATGGTTAGTGGGCGGGAGTGATATGAGCCGTTGGATCCTAGGAATTGGACGGTTGCGATCTAATCGGAGGAGAGCGATGGAAGGGCCAAAAATCCAATGGGTGATGGAAGCGGCGCTGCGCTGGCCGTCGGATCACTTTGAAGATCAACGTTGGAGATTGTTACAAAGGCCGACAGAGCAAAAACTCCATCGCATCGGAAGAAATCAACATGTAAAAGAAATGTGCACTGCTCCAACTCTCCGATGCGATAGGCGCCTCATAACTTAGCGCTTGGTCGTAGCGCTCGGGTTTATGGGGGGAAGTGGTTAAGGGGGCTGGCCGAAAGGGGCTAGGACTTTGTATGTAAAATGAGTGATTTTGGCCCAATTTTAATACTTTTTAAGGCCGGAGAGGGCATTCGGTAAGGGGAATAAAGGGATTTTAAGCCAAACAAAGGTATTTGAAAGGCATAAAAAGGGGATTTGGATGATTAATGAGGAATTAAGGGAGGGAAAGGGTGATGAAAAAATGGGTTTAGGGGGAATGAAATAAGAGGAATGGAGGCCTTTTGGGCATTCTTCTTTCCAAAAAAGAGGATTTTAAACTGGGAACAACAGTGAGGATTTCTCAAAGGACAAAGGCACAAGGAGGCTTCAAGGATGATGTGCTTTCAGAGGAAATTCATTCCTTGAAGGCTCGAAAACATTTTAGCCCCTTGTTTGCTTGTCAAAAAATTTATAGGGGGCTAACAATATCATTGAGTTAAAAACGTTTTGTTCAAGAGTCTTTTGGTCATCTTTAAGTATCAGAAAGGTCATTAGATACCATATTTTCGAGGTCCGTCATCGGCTATTATATTAAGAAGGTTCATCAATGAATCTGCAGAACAATCGAATCTCCCATCCCGTTGGAGCAAGGTGATCCATCTAAGCTACACATCCGCTTATTGAGATAAAAAGTTAATTGTTGGATTTAAACACTATCAGTGCGCTCGTGTCGTTCCCTAAGGAGTAGACATGGTAGATAAATTTTAGCGAGGGCAAGAATGAAATCTAAGGTAAAATAACAAATCAATAAATTCATCTTTGACGTTGCCTCTACTCGGTTCCTCCTCTGTCAAGCATATCGCATCACCACCTCCTCCTCCTCCCCCTCTGCCTCAGCCCGCGGAGGGAGATCGTGTGGCAATAGGCGGGGGAGATACATATTCCATGCGAGATTATTTTTCTTTTGTAGACACCTTTATTTTTTAATGTAATCAAATATTCTTGTTGCCTTCTAGCTTTCCCTAATTTATGACGAATGATGACCAAAAATCTACTGCAATTTTCTTGCACTCTGCAAAAATTTTCATTGTCTTTATTTTTATTTTCTTAATAAATCTGTTTCATCCTCCAATGCTTTCTGCCTTTTCAATTCAGTGTCACGTGCACAAACAATAATTTCTGCCGCAAATAAATAGATGAATTTTGCTGCTTTGGTCCTGGGGTTAATTTTGGCATTAATTATATGTATCACACTTCCAATTATACGAAAGGCAACATCCTTGAATGTTTCCTCTAATGTCTGCCTCTATGTTCCAATTTTCTTAGCTGTAATCAATAATGCATAATAAATATCATGGATAATTGACTCTCTGTCATAGTGATCCTTCGACATTCTTGATTTTTCAAGAAAGTCCTGCATGCTTTGATAGAAACTTCCCTTCTCAAAATCTCCATATTTTGAGCATTCATTACATACTGAGTTTCCAAGGATCATGACTGCATCCAAAGGCACACTACTTTTTGCAAGGTCTATTTTTGAGATTCAACAAGAAAATTTCAGCACCCACACCTAGTGCATTAAACACCTACACTAGGGTGGGGCCCACAATGCTATTTTTGGTGCATGTCTATTTTAGTTATCCCTTAATTAGAATGGACAATAAACTGAAATCTAAATCTCAAAATAACTTGTAATAGTTAAATGAGAGTGATAAACTCAGTTAGCTAGTGGATTTCGAGTTAGAGGTAGTTGATGAGGTATGCAGAGTAATTCTAGTTGTAACATAGTTCGAAGTGAAGTGTTGCATTAGATAATGCGGGTTGTAATTAGTTTAACTCAGTTAAGTGAGTTAAACTCAATTGTGCTAGTTGTAACTACTTAATACACTAGTGAGAGATCAAGTGAATTAACTATTAATTAATTCACAAACAGTGATCTCACATGAAACTGAGGATTTACTATTATTATTTGCATGCATGTCAGATCCAGTGGAGACCCAGTTGAGATCTAGGTGAAAGGGCATTTGATTATCAGTTGTAGGATTATTAGGTTGCACCCATGCGAAAAAACACCCATTGAAGTGCCCATGATACTTGCGCAGTCAAGGAAGGCCAAAATTCCTATTCTTTAGGGATTGCATTCATCAGGGATTGCGCAAGCAAGGCAGTCTATCTGGAGGCAGTAAATTGGTTAAGTATTGGTTAGTTTTATGTATGAGAGTGTGAGACAATTAGCTGAGTACTGGAGAGCTCTTGTGAGAAGAGTTCTATATGTAATTGTTTCATAATCCATGATGATTATACAATAGGAGATAATGGGTTTTTGAGCAACAAACTTTTCCTGAGAAATTATCTGTGTTGTGCTTGATTTGATTCTTCTTTACTTCTCGTGATCGGCGATTTTGTTTTTTAATTCCACAAAATATTTGTAGAATTGATTCAATATTTAACTTTAGTACATTGTTACATCGGGTGAGTCCATGATATACATGCTTGTTGAATAATTTCTGCATGGTATCAGAGCATAGGAAATCACAATTGTGAAGGAGGAGCTTAGTTTGTGTCTGGATAGAATTCGAATTTGCAAAAAGACTTTCTTGGTGCTACAACTAATTCAGGATTGAAAAGGATTTCAATGGCTTGAGGTTGGAGTATGCACTCGAGGGCAGGTAAAACTATATTTCTTGGAAGGACATAATGGAGGCAGTACTCGAAGACAATGGCTTGAAGGAATTCATTGACAATGTCATTCCTAAACCCGCTGTGACAGATGTTGCAAATCTTGATGCATGGAAAAAGAAAGTGGAAAAGGCGAGGAGGATCTTGTTGGAGGGAGTATGAGACAACATTGTCTCAAGCCTCCATGGGAAAGCCACACCATATGCAATGTGGAAGGATTTGATGGATCTATTCCAAAGCAACAACGACCATAGGAAATTGGCACTCAAAGATAAACTCAGGAAGATCAAGATGGAAAAGGGCGACACTATTCCAAAATATCTAACAAAGTTTTTCCAATGCCGAGATGAGCTGGGGAGGATTGGAATAACAGTCACGGATGATGATTTTGCGAGCCTAGATCTCCTAGGACTTCCTAAGATTTGGCATAGTTATGAAGACTCTATCAATGGACAGGAAAAAATGCCATATTGGGAACGACTATGGTTGGATTTGGTGTAGGAGGAGTTTAGACGGAACACCGGAGATGGATATTCATCTAAGCTTGAGGATGAAGAAGATTGTGCTTTGGCTGCCAAGGTGAAGAAGGGGAAGGGGAAGAAATTCCATTCCAAATTCAAGTCCAAGAATGGCAAGAAGCAGGACATGTCCAAGGTGAAGTGTTTTCATTGTCACGAGCATGGGAATTTTGCTACTAACTATTCACAAAAGAAGAAGAACAAGAAGGTTGTTGGATCTGTAGCTAGTGAGGCTCTTGCCTCACAATTTGAGCTTGCCTTATCATTGATCACATGCATGGTGTCAAGTGCATTGGGATTTGTGTGGTATTTGGATAGTGGCACTTCCTTTCACATGATGGGAGACAAGGAATTTTTTAGTGACTTGGAGGAGAAGGATCTCCAGATGCATATCGAAATGGGGGATGATGGACGGTATAGTGCTACCAGTATTAGTACTATTACCTTTCAGAGACATTCAAGTAAACCATTTACATTAAAATATGTAATGCATGTACCAGGTTTGAAGAAAAATTTAGTCTCAGTCGCAATGTTGGAGGATAGAGGCTATGTTGTTGCTTTTAGTGAAGGAAAATATTTCTCGTGACATAAAAAAATAAGACAAGCCAAGAGGATAGGGATTCGAGTTAAGAATCTCTATAAGCTGGAGGTAGATGGCTACGTAGCAATTATGGGCAAGACAGACAAAGTGGTTAGCTAGTATGAGAGCGAATAATGGCACAAGAGATTGGTCCATCTTCACCATGGAGCCTTGAAAGTCATGCAACATATTTATACTGGAATTCTAATGGGAACACTTGCTCAGTTAGATACCTGCAAGGGGTGCACCATGGGGAACTATGTAAAGGCCACCTTTCATGAGAAGAAGAACCAAGCTTCGGGGATCCTTGAGAGAGTTCATACAGACATGTGTAGACCATTATTTGTTGCTTCAACATAAAAATATAGCTAATATGTAATATTTGTTGATGAATTTTCTCATAAGTACTGGATTTTCTTCATGCAGAAGAAAGATTGGACATTCTCTAAGTTTCTTGAGTTTAAGGCACTAGTGGAGAAAGATTCGAGGAAGCAAGTGAAGGCTCTTAGGAGCGATGATGGTGGATAATACATCTCTAAAAAATTCAAGAACTTCTGCATCAAAGAAGGAATTCAAAGAGAACTGATAGCGCCTCATAACCCATAACAGAATGGGGCCGCAGAAAGAAAGAACAAAATGATCATGGGTGTAGCAAGAACGATGTTGCATGATCAAGGCCTACTGATGAATTTGTGGGTAGAAGCATGCAACACTGCAGTATTTGTGCAAAATGGGTGTCCTCATAGGATACTTGGCATGAGTACACCTGAAGAAGCTTTCATTGGTAAGAAACTTGATGTTTCACACTTTAAGATTTTTGGCTCATTTGTTTATGTGCATGTGACCAAAGATGCCAGGAAGAAGCTGGAATCGACAACTGAGATTGGGATTTTTGTGGGGTACACTGAAATGCTTCATAATTATCGTGTGTATTTTCCAAACAAAAAAATGACTGTTGTGCAACTGGATATAAATTTTGATGAGGAGAAAGCCATGCAATTGTCCCTTGAGAGGGATTTGGACTTGCATGCAGAGGAGGAACTGTTGGTTCCCAAGGATGAGCCTCAAGATGTGGATCAACCACATGTGGAGGATTGTGGAGTGGGGCAAAACACTCATGCAGAACCATCCATTAGAAATGGCAGAAGGCGCACCAAGGAAGCTGATAGATTGAGACTTGATGCTGCAGAGATTGTAGGAGCCCCTACTCCACAGCTCAGACAGAGACAGTCTGCTGGCCAATTTACTAGATAGATGGCTCTTATGAGAAAATGTATTGTGACTGAAACATCTTCATTTCTGGAAGCAGTGCAGCAACCAACTAATTAGGTTGATGCAATGGTGGAGGAGTATGACTCCATTGTCAATAACAGTTCATGGAATATTGTCCCAAGACCGGTCGACAAATTAGTGGTTGGATTGAGATGGATCTACAAGGTAAAGCAAGCTACTGATGGGAGTGTGGAGAAATACAAGGCCATATTTTTGGCTTGAGGATTCTCATAGATCAAGGGGATCAATTATGATGAGACTTTTGCACCTGTTGCAAGGTACTCTTCCATAAGATCCATCCTTGCACTCTCAGCGCAGATGGGTTGGTGCATTCATCAAATGGATGTGAAAATTGTGTTTCTCAATGGGATCATTGAGGAAGAGGTGTACATAGATCATCCTGAAGGTTTCGAGATCTTCAACAGTGAGTCACATGTGTGCTGAATCAAAAGAGAACTGTATGGGCTAAAGCAAGCACCTCGTTCTTGGTACACTCAGATAGAAAGCTATTTCACTGGACTGGGTTTCACAAAAAGTGAAGTAGATGTAAACTTGTACCAGATTATGGTTGAGGGTAAGCTATTGATTATTATTCTTTATGTTGATGATCTAATTTTGACTAGTGATGAGTGGCTGATACATTCATGCAAGGAGGATCTTGCAAGGGAGTTGAAAATGAAGGAAATTATTTCCTTGGATTGGAAATATGGCGGCTGGGTGGTGGACTTTTTGTGTCTCAAGGAAAGTATGCAAAGGAGATACTGGGTAAGTTTCACATGGAGAGCTGCAAACCTATGGAGACTCCTCTTCTAGGAAATTTAAGGAAGGAGGATGCTACTTATAGAGAGGTAGTGAATGCTACTGTCTACAGGCAGTTAGTGGGTTCACTAATGAATTTGGTGAACACGAGACCAAACATTTGCTACACAGTTAACCAACTGAGTTAAGTTATGGTTAAGCTTACCAAGCTCTTTTGGAAGGTGGGGAAGCATGTCTTGAGATACCTGAGGGGCACATCAGAGTATGGTCTATGGTATAGATGTATAGAGGGAGTGAAGCTTTAAGGCTCCACGAATGCAGATTGGGCTAGCAGTCCACCAGACAGAAAGAGCACATCAGGAGGGATCCTTAGCATTAGATCGACAGTTGTTTCTTGGTACAGTAGGAAGCAACGATCTGTGGCACTCAGTTCAGCGGAAGCAGAGTACATGGAAGCAAGTCAAGTTGCATGTGGGGCTATCTGGATGAGAAAGATCTTGGTTGGTTTGTTTGGTTCTGAGATGGATCCGACAGTGATTCATTGTGACAATCAAAGTTGCATTAAACTCTCAATTAATCATGTGTTTCATGACTGGTCCAAGCACATAGATATCCAGTACCATCATCTCAAAGATTGTGTGTAGAGAAGAATAATGTTGCTTCAGTACATTCCCACGGAAGATCAGGATGCAAATATTCTGACGAAGACGCTCACTAGGAGAAAATTCAAATACCATAGAGATAGGATCGGGGTGAAGGATAATCCCTTTCTTTTTGAGAGGGAGTGTTGAGATTAAACAAGAAAGTTTCAGCACCCACGCCTAGAGTATTAAGCACCTACACTAGGGTGGGGCCCACAATGCTATTTTTGGTGCATGTTTATTTTAGTTATCCCTTAATTAGAATGGACAATAAACTATAATGTAAATCTTAAATTAACTTGTAATAGTTAATTGAAAGTGATAAACTCAATTAGCTAGTGGATCTCAAGCTAGAGGTAGTTGGTGAGGCATGCAAAGTAATTCTAGTTGTAACAGAGTTCGAAGTGCAATGGTGCATTAGTTAATGCAGGTTGTAATCAGTTTAAATCACTTAAGTGAGTTAAATTTAGTTGTGTTACTTGTAACTGCTTGATACACTAGTGAGAGATCAAGTGAATTAAATATTAATTAATTCACAATTAGTGATCTCACATGCAGTTCTGTGTGGTGCATGCATGTCGGATCCGGTGGAGACCATTGAGATCTAGGTGAAGGAAGTTAGCTATCGGTATTATAATTATTAGAGTGCACACATGCAAACAAACACCCATTGGAGTGACCATGATGATACTTGCACGGTCAAGGAAGGCCAAGAGTAAATATTACTGAGGATTTCATTATCAGAGTTACCTGACAAGGTAGAACATCTAGGTAGTAGTAAATTGGCTAAGTATTGGTCAGTTTTATGTATGACAGTGTGAGACAATTAGCTGAGTACTGGAGGGCTCTTGTGAGAATATTTTTATATGTAATTTCTTCATGATCCATGTTGAATATACAATAGAAGATAGTGGGGTTTTGAGCCGCAATATTTCCCCAACAAACTATCTATGTCGTGTTTGATTTGATTCTTCTTTACTTAATATGATTGGTGACTGTGTTTTTTAATTCTGCAAAAGATTTGTAGAAGCAATTCAATATTTAAATTTAGTACATTTTTAGATTGAATGAATCCATGAAATACATGCTTGTTGTATAATTTCTACATGTTCTAACCATTTTCCAGTCATTTGAGCTGCAACGACTGACTCATGCTTGTATCTAGTCATGTAAAAAAAGTATAAACGCTAGAATACAATATTTGGAGCGAGACTGCTACCTTGACTCCGATCGATGCTTGGGGTGAGCATTATCTGGAGTTGAACCGCAGGAATCTGAAGCAGAAGAACTGGAAGGAAGTGGTGGAGGCTGTCAATGGTCTCTCGGGCAATAAAAAACAACCTAAGATAGATGTCCAGTGCAAGAATCGCCAGGACGATGAAGAAATCGAGCGCGACCATGACGACTTAAACTCGCCCAATATTCTGTCTGCACGTATCAACATATAATTGGCTAGAAGGGAGATAAGGAAGATTTCTGATTGGGCAGGGTGAACAGTGTTTGCCCACCCAATCTCATAGAGAAAACGCCTCCAACATAATTATTGTCTTGTTTTTAGAGTTGTGGGTTGGAATTGGAAAAACAATTACCAATTAGATTTTATTTTTTTCATTTTACTTTCTGTATGTTTGTATGCAAATTACTAGAGTGTGTGAATAGAATTATTGTGTTATAAATGGTGAATGTAATTATTGTGTTGTTTTTAGAGTTATTAGTTGGAATTGGAAAATCAATTATATGTTAGATTATTATTTTTCATTATATTTTGTGTATGGTTGTATGCAAATTAAGAAAGTGTATGAATATAATTATTGTGTTGTTTTTAGAGTTTGGTTCAACATTTAAAAAAAAAAAAATTGAGACATTTAAAATTTGCAAAGTTAACAAGTTAACCCATCAAAGTTATGTTTCCAACAACACATGCATATATCCTCCAACACCTAAATCAGTGAGAGTCTATGACTACGACTATAACATGTACACATAGGTTAAATATAAACCGTTTTTGTCAGTTTTTTTTGTTTAAATGACATAGGAATGAATCGCAATTTGATAGGATTATTTCAGCGGGAAACACATCATAAGAGAGGATTAAACAAGAGAAGGTTTACATGCATTTTAATTTTATATACACCAAAAAAAATATACAGATGACTCGCCTAGTGGCTGTTTGATAGGTTCTACAACATTTCTGAAATATAAACACGGAAATAAAACCACTATGTTCCACGAAACATTTATTCTCTTCTTAAAAAAACAGAAAACAGATCGTGTCTATTGCATTTTCTCCATCTTCTTTACTCCTGTCAACTGTTGGACAAAGTCATGGATGTAACTCTGCTGGCTCCTAGTACTGGCCACTATAATATCTTGGCCCTCCACTGATTTCGATTTCATTTTCTTTCCCTCTTCTCTCTCCATTATCATTTTGGCTGCTTTGCATATACCTTCTTTGCTGAAGGATTCATCGTCTCCCATTTCGATCTCTAACACCACCTTCAATTCTATTCTTATTTGTCGAGAATTCAAACCATGGTCAAGCCTTAAAGGCAGGAGGATGAGGGAAATCCATATATCAGCGCCTCCATGGAGGAGCTCCACCTGTCGTGGCTCAAATACCCACTTACTGACCCATGCGAAAGGATACGCATCTACGGCACCCAACCGTGGACCACTAATCCACGGTCCCAGGTTCGAATCTTGAATCCCTTGGGAAGTAGCTCCGGGGAATCATCCAAGTACAGTGGAGCGCACAACGACTAGAGGAACATGACCCTGCTCATTTCCAATACACGCGCTATCTCGCAATCTTGCTCTGCGGACAGGAACGTCTCACTGTCGAAAGACACAAACACCACAGAGGTCGCCCTCTACTCATCCAGCCATTCTGGCAGATCAGATCCCTTACCGCTGCCAGCGACGAACTGCACGGTGGGAATAAGTGGGCTGACCGAAAGCATGGGGACTTTGATGGCGTTCTTGAACCTGCGGTTTGTACTACTGAACGAGACTGTGGATGATGAATTAAACTCACTCAATATTTTGTTTGCACATGTCAACACATAATTGGCTAGAAGGGCAATAAGGAAGTTTTCTGATTGGGTGGGATTGATAGTGTTTGCCCACCCAATCCCATAAAGAAAATAGCTCCAGCATAATGAAGAGGAAGACATAACTAACATTTAAATATAATGGTAGTTTTGGGAGAGAGACATTAGGAAAATAACCTTAAAGAAAAAAGAAGAGAAAAATTACTATTATTTCATTAATAAGGTATGGAAATTAAAATAAAATTAAAAATTTTGATTTTTTTTCATACAAAAAGAATAACGAAGGCATGATAGTCCCTGCCTCTACCACTAATTAATTGATTAAGGCACCATAGGGTACACATCCCATGGCTATTTGAGAAGGCTTTCCGCAATCACAATAAGTAGTTATTCCTACCTCTGCACTAAAAACAAATAAAATTAAATTTTTATGCAGTGCTAAATTAATAATAATTCATCATATTGGTCTCTTGGGGGTTTATTATCATGTATGTTTGTGTGTCTCAAGCACCTAAAGGGTTTTTTTCGTTTGTTGTTTGTGCTTTTGTTTAATGGTGTTACACTGTGGGTCTTCTGTTGAGGCCATCATGACCTCTATTGTCCATGCAATTATCCTTTTTATGTCCAAAAATTATATATTGAGCTATGAGGATGGTTTAGTGGGTTTGTGCCTTATCTTGTAGTGGATGTGTCTAGTATTTTCTCTTGTTTCTTTGCAAGAAGAGTAATTTATAATGGGTTCTCAAGGTGTGCCACCCATGCCTCATCTGGATGCCATTGAGAGAGATATCGTGTTGTAAGAGAGGGGGAGGTGGCAACACTCCACAAGGGTAGAGATGCATGAGCCTCTTCGCTCACGATTTGGCTACTACCTACTTCAAAGTTGTTCTGCCAGATACAAGGAAATAAATTCGTAAGTTAGAGACATAAGTAGGTGTTGACAGATATACTCCCATTCTGATTTAGAAATCCTAGAGGACATGTCATCATGGGTTCCTGACCCTAGGCACATTAGGGGAAGGAAGAAGCAATATCTGAATTCAATAGCTTTGTTCTGGAAAATAAAAATATGGTTGGGTTTTGTCCTGAAAGATAAACAATTAGAGTGGTATATTGTCTTCACCACCTTAGAAGACATTAAAAGGATGCTTATAAATTAACAATTTTTTCTGGACAAGATTGACTCCCACTTGACGCATGTGGAGGGAGATATTGCTTGTGAATTTGATAGTGAGGATTTGATGGATCCACCAAGTTCAAGTGCGAGGGATCCTACAATAATTTCCTATTATGAAAGTGATTAGTGACTCAATTAGTCGACTATGTAGTATGTTGGCTCCTTTGTTTGCCTTTGTCTTGGTCAATAGGGTCTTTGTCTTTTATGATGGTCCTAGTTTCTATTTGTATAATCACTAGCTTCGAATTTTTGCTATGTGTTGATTGTTTATGAGCCGCCTATGACATTTACGATGGCCTTAGTTTTGTTGGTCTATTTTTCAATTTTGGTGCTCTGCAATGGGTTAGGTGCCAACCATGGTGGATAGTTGTGAATGGGAACTTTGTGCTTGGTGTTGTTTGGGATTTTTAGTTTTGTTTTTGTCTCCAGTAGTGTTTTGGGGAGGATCAAATTCTCATTAAGTGATCTGGAAAAATAATTTATCTTTGATTTTTAAGAAATACAAAATTTTAATTTAAAAAAAAAATGATAATATAATTTTTAAAAAAATCATAATTTTTTATTATTTAAAATGCATTTTTTGAATAAATTAATATCTTGAAAAATACAAGAAACTCATTTTATAAATAGATTACTCAATTTAGAATAAAAAAAAATCTATATCAAAACAAAATTAGGAAAAATAATAGAATAATTTAACCATACTAATTAATGAGTAAAGTTTAAACTAGTGATTAATTGCTTGACCTTATGATCTTGGTGAGACTAATTTTTAATGCGTCTCTTTCGTCACTCTCACTTTTCTCCAAACATCTCATGCTAGCCATTGTTGGAGTAACGTGCATAGGTTTCTTTAAAGATGTTTGGTTCACTCAAACTTAGTGTATTCTAAATTATTTTCATGGAATGTAATTCAGTTTTTCCTTTTTGTTAGTTTGTGAAAACTTTGTACTATACATGACATCATCCTATATCGATTATTAAAAGATAAGTTACATAGGTGAGTTAAAGGTTTTGTTCGTTTTTAATCTCCGGTTTTCAAAACAATTTGGTCATGTAGGCATTTGCGTAGGTGAATATATACACAAGTCTAAGAAAATGCCTAGGTGAATATATACACAATTCTAAGAATATGTGTCAAAAAAACAAGTTACTCATTTATGGAGATGCTAATGAGTTTACTCAATTATTATTAATGGCATATAGAGTTTGGTAATGTCGATACTTTATCAAAAGATTAGATTACAATTCTAAACTATGTAGTTGAAGTTGAGGTGTTATGGCCACGATCTTTATTTATGTGAATTTATATAGCGTCTATATTCATATGCTATTAAAGAATAACCATAGTAGGTATTATTTTATTAAAGAATAACCATAGTAGGTATTATTTTATTTTTTTTCTAAAACCATTTTCTTTAACTAGAAGAATTCATTTACTTCTGATAATGATATCAGCATCGTAGATCTTATTATTTTTTTTAAATTGATTTTGTTAACTTACAAACGGGGATGGTGATTACACATGTTGCTGAGAATAGGTGGCTGGACCCTAAATAAGAACCCTCAATTTACTGGTTTATATTCCTATCTATTTTGAAATTTACCAAAAACCATGAAACAATATTGTGGACCACGAAGCACTCGGAAAACCATCTCTAATAGCATTTCATTGTATATTGCGTCGTTCATAATTTTCTGAATTCATGCTGCACGGACAAAACAGCGGATCGGAGGGCCACGAGCGGGAGCCGAAGGTTTTGAAAAATATCACGAATGGGCGCGGAGGAAGACAGCTACAGAATTAATCGATGGGTGTACCTTCGCGGCACTGCATTCAATATTAACCCACTGTCCATGCCTACAACCGGCAACAGGACCACAGTGAAATGTAACGTCCATTTGCAAACGGCGAGTTGTCAGATCAGAGGACGGCAGAACCGCCAGGAGATGAAAATGACGGAAACACTGTTTGGGAAATTTAGCGTAACTAAGTTTAGAGGTTTGCAGTCTACAAAGCACTTCTGGTTTACATAGTTATTTGTTTGTAGAGCGTCTTTCATGTGAATTTTTTAGGGTTGTGGTGGATTTTTTTGGTAGGAATATAGTAAAAAAATTTGAGTTGAAATTTTGATTTGTGTTATTTAAATTGGTTTTTGACTGCATATATAGATTAGCATCCTGAAAACCCGATAGATTTACTTATTAAACTTCTGATTTCAATAATTTTTTACACAAATTAGATCTAAACAATAAATCAGAAAACTTTTCAAAAAATCTTATTAAAAAATTCATTGAAATCACCAAAAACAAATATAAACAAGGATTCCATCATTTATCAAATTAATAAAAATCTTACATCTTAAAATAAAAGGTCAAATTTTAAAAACTATCACTGATTTTTTTAGAAAATATGCAGTAAATCCAGTTGAAGAGATTACATATCCACCCACTTAAAAAGATTACTTCTCTAATATCAGCGGTGCTAACTCTAAAAGTATCAAGACAATTGAATCTCCTATTACTAAAATGCTTTAGCAATGAGAACTCCACTGATTAACTTAACCTTTCTAGACTAACGTAACCTTCTAAACTTATTTCGATTACCGATAATAATAATAAAAAACCTATCTACACATACAATATACGTAGAAAGTAGATTAGTTCAAGGGTTTCCAACCTGGGTTGGACTAAAATCTCACTTTTGTTGAAATATGCTTCACTTCTCTGTAATTGGTAGTTAACTGTATATCCATCTACATATTCCAAGAAAAAAGGAAAAAAATTCCAAGATTTTCCCGGAACCGGATACAAGTCAGTCATGCTACAGAACGGAAACAGCAGCCCCTCTCGATGAGATTCTCTGTTGCTTTCGTCCAAATGTTGCTGCAGTACTGTTCCTGTAAGTCATTAGGGTATTCTCCGCCTCCCGGACTCTCAAATTCGATGGCCTTGCCTATTTTGTCGTTGGTCAATTCAATTCGATGTACCCTCTTCTGGGGATCCACACGCCCTCTCACCGTTACCTTCTTATGTGTCACGTCCACCACATAGTCCAACAAATCTGCCCATCATCAAGGATCACCCCAACAGAATTAAAAATCAAGTGCTCTAGCTCTGAAAACAAATTCAAGAAAAACCTAATACACATGAACATAGAGTTAGAAATCAAGTGTTCTACTCTGAAAACAAATTCAAGAAAAACCTAATACAAATGAACAACCGAAACAATATTCATGCACACCCAAGGTAGCTGCCTTAGCATATGTGATTAATGATCGTTTCATTAATGTGGATCTGAACAACATACAGTCAATTTTGGAGAGCACTTTGGAGACTCTCTCGCGGCATTCTTCGCAGCTCATATTAGCATTCAGAACAATCACCTGAACCTGCAATACTTATTTTTTTTTTCAATATCATGCTAAGCATTCCACAATTCAGATCATGTATGGCATCTGAGGCTATTAGCAATGAGAAAAATAAAGACAATGCTAAAAGAAATAGGGTTACCGCTGGCATTGTTAAGGCCTCTGCGGAACGCAGCAACTGAGTTGTTGGAGACAATGGTGTTTGCATGTCTTGGAGGCTGAATAGGGACATGATTATTCAGCTGTTACAACGACGTCCCGATCTCCCAGTGCTTTTGGACTTAATTGTAGGGCTGCCTTGATATTATATAATATCTTGAGAATGCCGATATAATGGGTCTATTGTTCTTGCTGCTGGATACGCTGGGATTGAGGCGAGGGCGATGAGAGTGAACCTTGTCCTTAAATATTGTCGACACACTTAAAAAAAGTTTAATGAATTATAAATGGATTTTATTTAAGACGTTAAATATTAATGGTTTCGTATCTTGGTTTTATATATATAGGGTTAAGACACGTTACTTGTTAAAAAAGTAGTATATGATTTCTTTTTCGATAGTCTCAATTAATTTCCATTTGCATACATATATGGGTTGAAAGTCTTTTGTTTAAGCTCGTAGGTGTAGGTATGAGAGAGTGAAGGGGTTTTTTATTACACCAAAATGTAGGCGTTGGTAAATTTCTAAATCGGTAACTAGGATTTTTAGGGTAGGGATTACGAATTTCATAGACGTGCAGTGATCACTCCAACATCCTTTGACCATCTCTTTCTTGCTAAGTTGTTGCATATATCTAAAATTCAAGTGCCGAAATCTCTCGTGCCAAATCTTACTTTCTTCATTTGCATGCGTCAGTGGAAAAATAGAATCTGATTGAGGAACGAAATCAGAAAATGTATACAGATGAGATTGATCATTTACCTTGCGAGATGCAATCTTCAAGTTGGTTTGCATTTCATAAATGCTCTTAGAATCCGGGGGTAAATTCCACTTTCCTTCCGCTACTTGTGTGTGTCATCTGATACACTGAGAGAAGATTCATAGAAAGCCTTGGAATATGCAAGACATTCTCAAAACTTCTATCTTCAAATTGCATGCTTCCTTGTCGAGCTGCTGGAACTGTAGAATTGTTCCCCATGAGAATAGGAGGTCCTGATTAATCATGAGGAGAAGAAAATGATTCCTTTAAAGAAGCCAGATGATGTGAAGCTCTTGAATCGATGATCCATTCTTGTGGTGTAGAATGAAGAGCAATCAAAGCATGCCCATTACCTCTTGGTTCTGGTGCTTTTTCTCCAGACTTCTTCTTGGCATTCTCAAGAACATGGTCTCCAAGATTGTGTTGTTCGAGTGTCTGTGCCATAAGATCTATAGTCTTCTTCATGCATGCAGATTCTGGGTGAAAACCATGGTGGCAATAATTGCACATTGATTGCCATTTCATTTCTTTCCTTTCCTTTGAGTCGGATGATCCATCAGGGGGTTTGGGATTTCCTCCCTTTCTTGGATCAGGATCCTTCTTCACTTTTCCTTTCTGATGGTCTTTGGAATTTTCCTTTCCTTTTTCATGCACAGTAAGTGCACGTGCTTTCGAATTTTTAAGTGTGCCCATTTGAATGAGCTTATCTTTCTCATGCATAAAAGACTAAATAAAAGAATCTAGTGAGGGCATCTTCCAAGCTGCATCGGTTGCATATCTTACTGTGTGGAATGTAGAGACGAATACTGCATACTGTGGACCAAGTTTTGATAAAATGGAAAGAATCAACTGACTTTCTTGCTTGGATTTGTTGATCCCACATCCTTTCAGCTGAAGCAACAAGGCTTTATACATTGTGAAGAAATCTTGAATGTTCTCAAAATTTCTTGGATCTAATGAGTTTAACTCATTTTCGAGAATGTGACCCTGCATTTCATCCTATTTACCAAACACTCCTTCCAAATTTTTCCATACTTCATTTGGAGTTGAACATGATTCAACATGAAATAGAAATTCTGGGGAGATAGATAAACATAGGATGCCAAAGGCCCTATCCATGCAATTGAAATATCTTGTTTTCTCCACTACCGATGTTGGTTCAACTTCTGTTTCCATGGTTACTCGAAATAAGTCTCTACTTCTGAGATGAAGTAGAATCTTTGGCTTCCATTCGAAGTAATTATATGGAGTAAGAATTTCCGATTGTGGAAACTCCAATTTAGACTCCATTCTTTGTTGTTGCTTCAATATTCAGAACCTGCAAATAAAAATTCCTTGTGAAGTGATTCAAAATCCCTATGCTCTGATACCATGAAGATGTTTGTCTTTACACCAAAATCCACAGGTGTTGGTAAACTTTTAAATTGGTAACTAGGATCTCCAAGGTGGGAATTACGAATTCCATAGAGGTGCGGTGATTGCCCCAACAGAGGGTCTCACTATTTGCTAAATAGTACCACAAATGATATCATGCGAGTTGAAGTGGGAAACTTTATGGACATAAAGCGAGTTATTATAGAGCAGAGTTTCCATACTCTCTCTTTGTGATAATAACAAACAATGTAAAAGAGTGAATCTACAATGAAAAAACATTTTATTCCCTTAAAAGAAAAGGAGTTAAATAAAAGCGATTAAATGGATTGTTTTAGAATGGATTTTGTTGTGAATTTTCGATTTTAATTTTAGTTGAAATGTATTTGTTTCAAGATTAATTAAAGTTGTTACATTTCCTATTGGAATTAGACATTTTAATCATTTTTTAGTCACAAATTTCAATTAGGTGATTGAAAATGAAAGATGTTGATATATTTTTGTGGCCGTCATTCAATCAATGGATGAAGTTTGAAATGATAACATCCTTTCCTATTTAAATCATGAGTTTAAACATTGTTTAAATTAAATTACTAAGTATGGTTAAAATTTTATTATGCCACTTTCCATTAACAACATATAAGGATTATTAAAAAGTAAATTCATCCACAACATGGTTTGGATTGATAATAACTGGATGTAATTTCTTTTTGCTCTTCATTCACATTCCTCAATTTGAAAACTCATAACCAAGTCCATTCCCACTTGTCCTCCATCTCCCACCTCCATCCCCATGCTTCTTCCACATTCTATTCACATCCCATTTGCATTACTAAAACACATGTCATAATCAATACCCTTAAGTTTTAAAAAATATCTATTCGACCTCCACCCTCTATCATCCTTCATTGCATGCAACGTTTTCGCTCATGTAGCTTTGCTTTTGAGACTGTTTCTCTGTACTTGAACTTCCTTTTATTTCTTTTTTTGGGGAGTGCTCACTGCAGGCCTCTGATTCCGTTTTTTCCCAACTTAACTCCTTTGACTAGATAAAAACTCCCCTTGATATTACATTCTCTATTTTTGCAACTTTTAGTCTTGTAATCAAAGGGATGTTCCCTTTGAACAAATGCTTTTTCTTATATGTAATTTTTATTGTCTACAACTATTCCTCTTGTTTGGAAATAATCCCTTTTTTTTATATCAAGGGGAAGGTGCTACTCCTCCTGAACTTATGGACTAATCATAATCTAAATACATTTTTTACTTCACCTTTGTAAAACATCATCTCCCATTGATGCACATCCTGCGACCTTTCCATTTTATCATTCGTCCCGTTTAACTCACTCTCAAACTTTTCCATCTTCTTAATGTTGGTTGAGGTGTTGCAATCTCTTACTTATCTATTAATAATGAGATGGGAGAGATATTACTCCCATATTTTCTCATAGATATTCAAGATTTCCTTTGGGTATAGGCTTAGTAAATATATCTGCAACATGTTCCTTAGTAGAAATGCATTCTAGGTTAACGCTTTGTTCAACTACCTTCTCCCTTAAAAATTGTTTCTTAATGGGAATGTGATTTACCTTTGGGTGCATCATAGGTTTATTTAAAATGTTGATTACACTTGTATTATCACGAAAAATTATATTGATTGGTCATATTCTACAGTGATATCCTACAAAGTGTGCTTCATCAAAATAACCTGAGTAGAACATGTTTCCTTTGTAATGTATTTATCTTCGGTTGTGGATAGGGATATTGAGGTTTGTTTCTTGCACAACCATGATTTCAAACAATTTCAGAGAAATAATGCTCCTACACTTGTACTTTTCCTCTCATCTACACTTTCTACCTGATGTGCATTTGTATATCTAGTTAAAGTAAAGTCTCTGCTTCTTGAATGCCATACACCAAAGTCCAATGTTTCCTTTAATTAACTAAATATTCTCTTCAATTTTTGCACAGGATTCTTATTTGGTGCAAATTTAAATATTGCAACCAATCCTACCACTTGTGTAATATTGGTCATGATGGCATTTATATAATAGGTTCTAATATTAAGGTTTATATTAGCTTTTAATATTAGGATTTATATTAGGGTTTATATAATATGTTTTAATATTAGGGTTTTTATTAGGTTTTAATACGAAGTTTAATATTATGTTTATAATAGGGTTTTGATTAGGCTTTAATATTATGGTTTATAGAAAAAGTATTGTCAACCATGGTAAAATATGTGAAAATTCATGTTGAACCGTGGAAAATGAAGGTCAAACGTGGTAAATAATTATCAACTTTGGTCAACAACAATCACCATAATCAATATTTGAAAACCATGATCAGCCCATCCTAAACAAGGCCAACAATGGTTAATATGGTCCAACATGGTGAACATAATGTTATATCTAAGACTTTTGTGATCCGTAATTTAAATAAATTTCTTTTGGATTCACATCATTAGGATTTGGTCGACGTTCCGAACCATATAATGCGGTTCATCCCAAAGAAAAGGTGAAAAAAAAATACCGATCTTAAAGAATAAATAGTGAGGATGCACCATAGCCCGGAAATAGCCGTAGAAAACTAGCGGTTTAAAACTAGTCGTTGAAAACTAGCTGTTATTACAAAGGTAGTTTAAAATTTTTATTAAAAGGGGTTAATGATTTTTTTTTTATAAATCCCTTCTTAATAAATCAAGAATAAAATTCAAAATAATATAAAAGGTAAACATAATTAATAATAAATATTTAATTAAAGAAGGGTTTTTAAATATTATAATATGTTAATATAAAATATTATAATAGGGTTTTTATAAATTATTTTAATAAATGTTTTTTAAAACTCTTATTTATAAACCAATATTATAAATAATAATATAATCTTGATCAATAATAGTCATTCATTATTAATATAGATAATCATAATCTATCATAGAAAACTATGTTCAACCATAGTCAAACTATTCAAAGAATGTTCACCCATGGTTAAACCATGCTCACCCATAGTCAATGTCTAAAAGTGTTAATAATCTTCATATTAATATGGTTTAAAATCGCTTAGTTTACTAATGTGGTTGACCATGTCTGACTATGTCAAATTAGTCAAAAAGAAAAAGTTCACCCATGATCAGAACTGGATACTAGACCTAAGTGATAGCTCAAAACTCAAAGTGTTCAAAAGTGTGCCGAACCTGAGTGACAAGATAGATCTCGTCTTCCTGATTCAGGTTTTGTGAACAGTTCGAAAAATCGACACTATATGAAGAAGTTATCGCAGTTTGAAAAGTCCAGTAAACTGCAATTTTTGGACTTTAACCAAATTTGACTAGAATTTGGAAATTTCAAAAAGAGAATATTCTAGAGAATATTCCTAGAATATTCTTTGGAATACTCCATAGAATATTTCATTTGAACCAGTCATATTTTGACATGTGGTGAGATCTTATTGCTTGATGGGCTATATGTATTGGTTTGGGCCAATTGGAGGTTGCCACGTGGCAGGCCTGGAGGCTGCAATATGGCCCAAGAACGGAGTGAAAAATTATTGGTGGACTCCTCGGGAATCGACCGCCTGACCTCCTGCATGCAGCGCACACTCTTTACCATTGGTCTGTGTGTTAGTTCTTAACAACAGAAGAATTCAGCATACATTTAATTTTTTATGGTTTTGCATATGGGGGTCGGAGGGGGGCCAACCCCCTCATGTGACCTTAGCACCAAGAACCAAGGGCTAAGCCCTTTTCACTGAAGGTTCCATTTAACTTGACACCTATCACATGCAATTTTTATGCTGATGGTTAAACTTTAAATACGCGGTTTCATTGCAATGAATTACGATAACTGCCCACGAAGACCGCGAGCAGTTCGGCCATGTGCCCACACGATGGTGACTATTATGGTAAGTGTTAGATTGACAATTTAACTAGAGTGCGCCCACCATTTTTGGTGGAATTTTCGAATATAACTGGAGTTAAGTCCAATTCTCCACATTTGGTGGAGGAGTTTTAGGGGTCATTTGGCAAAATGAGTTCAAGCTCTATCTTGAGCTAGATTGGACCAATTTTGGAGTGACAATAGTCAATTTCGACTATCTCCAACATTATAGACTCATTGGTGAGGTTTTCAGAGCCATCAGAGGACTTTTGAGTAGGTTTTTTCTTCATAAAATTTCTAGGGACCATCATGGCCACCATGGGCCAGCAGCGGTTTGAGGCCTAGTGAGGAGAGCTAAAGGCCTTATTCAGAAATCCAATAGTCAATTTTGGATGTTTCTGATGTTATGGAAATAATGGTGTGGTTTTCAGACCCTGTAGAGTACTTTTTAAGGTCTAGATACTTCAGTAAAGTTCCAGGGACCACTAGGTCCAGCAAGTGCCAGTAGCAGTTCGTGGCCTAGCCAGGGAAGCTAGTGATCTTATGTGGCAAACCAATAGTCATTTATGACTGATTTGATACTTATGAATCCATTCGAGGATTTTTAAGAATATTTTTAGGACTTATAGAGGACTAGAACCCATTAAAGAATTTTTCAGTGACCCGAGTGCCAAGGGGTGCCGCTAGGTGTTGGAGGCGAAACCGGGGCAACAAGAGGCCATTTTCTATAAGTGAATAGTCTATTTTGACTATCTTTGACATTATGAATCCATTGAAGGAATTTTCAGTGTCATTTGAAGATTTATAGAGCTCGAGAAGCTACAGGGAAGTTTTGGGCAGCCTAGGGTCAACTATGGAAGGAGGCCTAGATTGGGGATGCAGTGCCTATATTTGGTGTTTTATGTGTGCTGGAGATAGTAGGTGAGGTTTCAGGATAGTTAAAGAATTCTAAAGGAGTTAGTGCCATAGAGAAGCTCAGTGTAGCTCAAGAGCACTGACAGAAGGAATCAAGTCTAAGGGAGCCTAGCTCTGTTTTCAGAGTGATGATAGCCATGACAGGGATATAGATGGTATTCTAAGCCCATTGGTTCATTTCAGTAACCATTGGAGTTGATTTTTGTAACTTTTAAAAGAAATTCACCATAATCCCAAAGATCCAAGTAAAGATGACAAGAGCTCAAGGAGACATAGCCCATGATATTCAGGTGAAATCCTAGATTAAATTTGATGTTATATGTGGATGTTTATTTTTTGCATTATATTTTTGTTGCACATTTTTAATTTCACCAAAAAAAATGGACTTAAAGCACTTAAACAGTTAAAAAACATACACCTGTTTCAAAATTTCTACAAAATTCAAGTACAAGCTAGATCTTTTATTTGTTTAACTGAGTGGGAGGTTCTTGAAAAACATAGCAAGTTATCCAACCCATTTTCAGATCAGGTTGGTATCAGAGCACTTGATTTCTTGATTGACAAAGAAATAGCTTGCTTGTTTGACTTGAAAGGTGTTTAAACAGTTAAAGGATTTGACTGTTTAATTGTTTGCAAACTGACTGTTGCTTGAGTTTGCTAGAGGTGAAGGGAAAGCTACTGATAGCTAAGTCCATGAGAGGACAAGAAAGAAGAAGGGCTGTAGGCATTCTCCTTACCCAAAGGACCTCAAAGAGGGTATTTTTGCAAAAGGCTGCGTGAAGAAGAGCTTGACTCTACAACCATTTTGTTCAAAAGCTTTGTCCTTTGTTTTTGAAAGATTTGTGAATATTTTTTTAAGCTATTTAGTTCATTTTCATGGTGAAAACTTCATCAAGTGAGGTTTCCAAATCCTCCTCCTTCACAAGATTATTCTATGAAGACATGAAGCGAGACTTCTACATATTGAAGGAAATGGTGCAAATTTTGTTTGAAGATAGAAGAGAAAGCACTAGACTTCATGAGAAATTGGTTGCTATGAAGCAAGAGAAGGAAAAAATTCTTTGAATAATGCATGAGATGGAGATGTATCTCCATCAAGCCCAAGAGGCTTTGACCAAGAACATGCGTGGAGCAGAGGTAGTTCACTCAAATTTGTCTTTAGTTTCCTCTTCAGATAGATGTGTTGGTTCATTTGAAAAACACACTAGAGGTATAGGGTCCAAGTTAATGTTTACAATGGGCTATGAAGGCAAGGGTTTAAGAAAGCATGCACAAGGCATGATTGATCCTATTTTGGTTGAGAGACCTAAGAATTTTTGTCTTAGTTATGTTCAATCTTATGGAAAAGACTCAACCCATGAAGGCATGTGAGGCAACTTCAAAAATAAATTTTGTCGCAAGTTCTAAACCAAAAACATGTCAAGTTTGTTTTCAAGTTGATTTCCATTGTTTGAAGCCTATGTTGCAGCAAGAATATTGTAGACATGTAGCTTATGGTGAGCATGAGAGTTTGGACAATTTTCAAAACATGAACATTGATGTTAGACTTCAAGAGAAAGTTGGAACCTCTACTAGTTCATCTCCTCACGAAGGTAAAAAACATGGACATGCAAAGATGCATGTGAGGTATAATTCTTCCTATAGTCAAGTTGATTATGTTTCTGCAAGGCATGACAATTTTGCATGCTTGAAAGGAAGAAAGAGTTGATGTGCATATTGTGGTCTGTTTAACCATGTTGTTTCAAAATGTTGGAAGAGGATGAAGGCCTACATGAAACAGTTGAAGCAAAGGCAACTTGCAAAGAAGGTGCATAAGACTTGCACAGATTGCCAAAAGAGGGGACATGTTGTTGCCCATTGTTGGACATTGCATCCAACTAATCGTCCCAAGAATTTGTAGTAAGAGAACAGAAAGAATGGCGAAAGTGGAACCAAATGTTGCTGCAGTAATGTTGTTGTAAGTCAGTAGGGTATCCTCCGCCTCCCGGGCTCTCAAATTCGGCCTCCCGGGCTCTCAAATTCGGTGGCCTTGCCCATTTTTTCGTTGGTCAATTCAATTCTACGCACCCTCTTCTGGGGATCCACACGCCCTCTCAGCGTTACCTTCTTATGCGTCACATCCACCACATAGTCCAACAAATATGCCCATCATCAAGGATCACCCCTAACAGAATTAAAAATCAAGTGCTCTCACTCTGAAAACAAATTCAAGAAAAACCTAATACACATGAAAATAGAATTAAAAATCAAGTGCTCTAACTCTGAAACCAAATTCAAGAAAAACCTAATACAAATGAACAACTGAAACAATATTCATGCACACCCAAAGTAGCTGCCTTGACATATGTGACTAATGATCATTTCATTAATGTGGATCTGAACAACATACAGTCAATTTTGGAGAGCACTTTGAACACTCTCTCGCGGCATTCTTCGCAGCTCATGTTAGCAATCAGAACGATCACCTGAACCTGCAATTTTTTTTTTTTAAATATCATACTAAGCATTCCACAATTCAGATCATATATGGCATCTGAACCGATTAACGCCGAGAATAATAAAGACAATGGTGGAAGAAATAGGGTTACCGCTGGCATTGTTAAGGCCTCGGCGGAGCGCAGCAGTTGAGTTGTTGGAGACATTGGTGTTTTCATGTCTTGGAGGCTGAATAGGGACACATGATTATTCAGCTGTAACAACGGGGTCCCAATCTACCACTGTTTTTTGATTTAATTGTAGGGCTGCCTTGATATTATATGATATATTGAGAATGACGATATAATGGGTATGTTGTTCTTGCTCGACACGCTGTGATTGAGACGATGAACATTGTGCTTAAATATTGTCGACACACTTATTTAAGTGTAATGAATTATAAATGGATTTTCTTTAAGAAGTCAAATCTTATTGGTTTCGTATGTTGGTTTTATATATATAGGGTTAAGACAGGTTACTTGTTAAAAAAATAAAAAAAAGGCATATGATTTCTTTTTCGATAGTCTCAACTATTCTAACGTGGAAATTTCATTTCCGTTTGCATACAGATATGGGTTGAAAGCCCTTTGTTTAAGCTCGTAGGCATGAGAGGGTCTCACTCTTTGCTAATTAGTACCACAAATCATATCATGCGGGTTGAAGTGGGAAACTTTTTGGACATAAAGCGAGTTATTATAGAGTAGAGTTTCCATACTCTCTTTGTGATAATAACGAACAAGGTAGAAGAGTGAATCTGAATTGCAAAACATTTTATTCCCTTAAAATAAAAGAAATTAAATAATGGATTTTGTTGTGAATTTTCAATTTTAATTTTAACTGAATTGATTTTGTTTCAAGATTAATTAAAGTTGTTATATTTCCTATTGGAATTACACACTTTAATCATTTTCTTAATCACAAATTTCAATCAGGTGATTGAAAATGAAAGATGTTGGTATATTTTTGTGGTCTTCACTAAATCAATGGATAAATTTTGAAATGATAACATTTTTGTCTATACATTGTTTAAATTAAAAATCTAGAAAGCATGATTAAAAATTTATTATGCCACTTGACATGAACCACATATAATTATTATTAAAAAGTAAATTCATCCACAACATGGCTTAGATTGATAATAACAGGATGTATTGTTTTTTTTTTTTTTTCTCTTTGTTCACATTCCTCCATTTCAAAACTTATAACCAAGTCCATTCCCACATGTCCTCCATCTCCCACCTCCACCCCCATGCTTCTTCCATATTCTATTCACATCCCATTTTCATTGCTAAATCACATGCCATAATCAATAACCTTAAGTTTCAAAACATGTTCTTTCAACCTCCATCCTCTAGCATCTTTCATAGAATGCAACATTTTTCTCTCATGTAGCTTTGTTTTTTAGACTCCTTCCCTGTACTTGAACTTCCTTTTACTTCTTTTTTTTGGGAGTCCTCACTACAGGCCTATGATTTTTTATTTTTTTTTCTAACTTAACTCCTTTCACTAGAGAAAAACTCCCCTTGATAGTAAATTCTCTATTTTGAAACTTTTAGTTTTGTAATCAAAGGGTCGTTCCTTTTGAACATATGCTTTTTCTCATATGAAATTTTTATTATCTACAACTATTCCGCTTGTTTGGAACTACTCCCCCTTTTTTATAGCTAGGGAAAGGTGTTGCTTCCCTTGAACTTATGGAATAATAATAATTCAAATAATTTTTTTACTTCACCTTTGTAAAACATCATTTCCCATTGATGCATATCCCGCGAGCTTTCCATTTTATCAGTCCTCTCCCGCAGGTCATTTTGAAAAGTTTCCATCTTCTTAATGTGGGTTGAGTTGTTGCAATCTCTTACTTCTCTATTAATAATGAGATGGGAGAGATATTACACCCATATTTTCTCATATATATTCAAGATTTCCTTTGGGTAGAGGCTTGGTAAATATATCTACAACCTATTCCTTGGTAGCAATGTATTCTAGTTTAATGCTTTGTTCAACTACCTTCTCTCTTAAAAATTGTTTCTTGATGGGAATGTGATTTACCTTTGGATGCATCATAGGTTTATTTAAAAGGTTGATTACACTTGTATTATCACGGAAAATGATATTGTTTGGTCATATTCTACTATGATATCCTACAAAGTGTGCTTCATCAAAATAACTTGAGTACAACATGTTTCCTCTGTAATGTATTTAGCTTCAGTTGTGGATAGGGATATTGAGGATTGTTTCTTGCACAACAACGATATCAAACACTTTCCAAGAAATAATGCTCCTCCACTGTACATTTCCTCTCCTCTTCACTTTCTACCTGATCTAGATTTGTATATATAGTTAAAGTAAAGTATCTGCTTCTTGAATACCATACATCAAAGTCCAAAGTTCCCTTCAAGTAACTAAATATTCTCTTAAATTTTTGCACACGATTCTTATTTGGTGCAAAATTAAATGTTGCAACCAATCCTACCACTCGCAAAATATTGGTCATGATGGAATTTATATAATAGTTTCTAATATTAGGGTTTATATTAGGTTTTAATATTAGGATTTATTTTAGGGTTTGTATAATATGTTTTAATATTAGGGTTTGAATTAGGCTTTCATATTAGGGTTTATATAATAGGTTTTAATATGAGGCCTAATATTATGCTTATAATAGGGTTTTGATCAGGTTTTAATATTATGGTTTATAGAAAATTATTTTCAACAATGGTAAAATATGTGAAACTATGGAAGTCATGTTGAACCGTGGTAAATAAGTACCAACTTTGGTCAACAATAGTCACCATAATCAATATTTGAAAACCATGATCAACCCATCCTAAACATGACCAATAATGGTTAATATGGTCCAACATGGTGAATATAAGTCGACATGGAAAAACTTGATCAACCATAGTTATTCATTATTAATATAGATAATCACAATCTATCATAGAAAACTATGTTCAACCATAGTCAAATTATTCAAAGAATATTCACCCATGGTTAAACCATGCTCAACTATAGTCAATGTCTAAAATTGTTAATAATATTCATATTAATATGGTTTAAAATCGAATCGTTTGACTAACTATGTCAAATTAGTCAAAAATAATAATTTGTTCACCCATGGTTAAACCATGTTCATCCATAGTGAATGTTTAAAAGTGTTAATAATATTCATATTAATATGGTTTAAAATCGATTGGTTTACTAATGTGGTCGACTATGTTTGAAAGTCAATACTCTTCAAATAATGTCAAACATAACTTTCTATTATTATTATTGCTTAATATTAATAGACATATATAGTCAAAAACATTAGTCAAACTTAATGAAACAAATTCAATTTTTATAGTCATTGTTTAAATAGTTGATCGTAATCAAACTTGGTCAACCCTATTTTTAGCATATTTAACGATAATTAACCTTGTTCAATCATAATCGTCATTAGCCAATGTTACTAAAAAATATTCAATTATAGTCAATCATGGTTGACCAAAGTCAAACATTGTCAACGTTAGTCAACTAAGTTCATCCTTGTTCAGTCACAATCTAGATTTTTAATTTTTTTAAATAATAATATTAATATTAACTAAGTTGACTAATAATAATAATAATAAATATATTCTAATGTCTAAATGGTACAAGAATCTAACAATCTTCGCAATGTGGAAAATATGTTTTATATATGGTTTATATAATCGGGTTTTTATATTAGGGTTTAAAATTTATAAGTTTTTAATATTAGGTTTAATACTATGTTTAATATTATATATTAGGTTTTAATAATATGTTTAATATGAGGTTTTAATAGTAGGGTTTATATTATATTTATGTGGGGTTTTAATATTAGGGTTTATATTAGGTTTTAATATTATGGTTCATAGAAAAGTATGGTCAACTATGGCCAAATATATGAAATGATGGACAATCATGTTGAACCATCAGAATGTAGGTCAACCATGGTAAATCATTATCATCTTCTGTCAACCATAATCACCATAATCAATCTTTTTAAAACCATGATCAACCCATGCTTATCATGGCCAACAGAGGTTAATATGGTCAAACATGGTCAACATAGGTCAAACATAATATATCATAGAAAACTATGGTCAACGATAGTCAAAGCATGTTCACCCATGGTTAAACCATGCTCATCCATAGTTAATTTTTAAAAATTCTTTAATAATATTGATATTAATATGGTTTAAAACCCGTTGGTTTACTATATGGTTTAGTATATCTCACAATCAATACTCTTCAACTTTAATCAAACATAATTACCTATTATTATTATTGATTGATATTAATAATCAAATATAGTTAAACACATTAGTCAAACGTAATAAAACAAATTCAAGTTTTATAGTCAATTTTTAAATAGTTGACCATAATCAAACTTGGTCAACCTATATTTACCATATTTGGAAATATTTATTATTTTTCATATATAATTGTCGTCACTCAATGTAACTTAACCATATTCAATTATAGTGAACCATGGCTGACCAAAGTCAAACATTATAAACCTTAGCCAACTAAGGTTATCCTCATTTTAAAAATGTTTAATAATAACAATATTAATATTAACAAATTTGATGCACACGGGGTATTAGATAGATGGTGATCGGGTGATCTGTTAAGGCAATCCTCGATGTGAAGTCATCGGTTCAATTTCCTACCCCAATTGTGGTGATATATTGATCATGATGAAGATGTAGTCCTCCCAAGCTTACAAAAAAAATTATATTAACAAATTTATTAGTAAAAAAAATAGAAATATTAATAAAAACAATATTAATATTCTAACGTCTAAATGGTACATAAATATAACCAACCTCACAATGTGGAAAATATTGTAACAATGTTACATTGCATTGCAATTTATGCAACGTCACAATGCGACATTACAAAATCAATCAACCAAATTTAATATGTGGTTGATTATGTTCAACTATGTTTGAAAACTACATTAGTAAATGTGGTTGATATACGTCGATAGGTGTAAATCCACCACATTATTAATTTTTAAATGTATGATAGGAATTTAACATTAATATTAATTATTATATAATTATAATAATTATATAAGTAATATTTAGGTTCTATAATATTAGATTTATAATATTGGGTTTTAAATATTAGGGTTTTAGTATTGGGTTTTAACATAGAGGATTTAATATTTCACTTTAATATTGGGTTTTAATATCAACGTTTTAATACTCAAACATGTTGTGATTTGAGAATAGTACATAAATATTTCTAGCATCACATTGTAACAAACACTCTTGCAATGATTAATATTTGAAAACTTGAAGGTTTGATGAAATTTGCAAGTTAAATTTTATGTCTGTTAGGAAATTAGGCAAGTTGAAAAAGCACACAAATTAAGCATTTAAACTCACTTGTGGAGCATAAAAATAGAGACAATAATACCATAAATAGTAACATAAGGCAACAGAATGATGAAGGAGTTCACCCCTCCTAGTCCAGCTTCCAATGTTGGGCCTCTTTCATTAAGTGATCAAATATGTGTTTACATGGATTTGTAGTGCTCAGAATGTAAAAATAATGTTTGCAATGGCTCCAAAATAGTTAAAAACCCCTACCTGGGCTCTTTCTCAGCTCAAATAGGCCAAAAAATGAAGAACTTATGCTCTGGTGAAGTTTTGTTGCTAACTAATATACAAATTGCACTCCCCTACTAACCATCCTACGAATTTCACCATTTTTGGCCCCGTTGAGCGAAAAATTCACCCCACACCGGTGAGATTTGCGTCGGATTGGGTGCAAACTATTGCCAATTTTAAATGCCTTGTGACCCCCCGTGAGCGGATACGATGGGGCCACGTGGCTTTCTGTCTATCGTTGGATTCAGGCGATTCAAAATTTCGCACCAATAGTTAACTTCTCCTATAACTAAGGTTTAAATGTGCTATGGTTTGGTGAAATACCACCGTGGTAAATGTTTAAATTTCTGTGCCAAACATGGTAAGCAATGCTCCAAGCCACGATTTGAATGGTGGTTTAGTTTCGTGTTACCACCAGTTCTAACCAGCTTTGAACTGTGGTATATGGTATTAAATAGGCCGTGGACCAGGGTTAGGCCCTAGCCCCCCGCACCTGGCCTGCGATCTTGTGGGTCTTGAGTGACCGGGGACGAGGGCCTAACCCCAGCCTCGTCCCTCAAATACCAACGTAATAAACTTTAAATATGACTTCATCGCTATACATGTTAAGTTCCACCAATGGCGGAGTGGTAAGACTTTGTGTTACTCGATGCGTGGTCCTATATTTGACCCCCGTAATGTTCTTTCAACCGATAACAATAATTTTACATCACTGTTGGGAGTCCATGTGGCAGCCACCCATTGGCCCATGTTGCCTCCATTTATTGGACTAACTCATCACAGCCTTCAACCAATCAAAATGAAGCAAAATTTGACTAATACGATGAGGAAAATTGGTGAGATGCCATTGGTCCTAAAAATATAGTCACCCTACTGAGCCAACATAGCTCATCAACCTTCAAACTTTTTTCAGTTGTTTAGGAAAATGATCAGAACACGATATGAGGATCATATGATATCGGTTTTGAGCGATTCAAGTTGACTTAGATTCATGGAGATGAGATCTACATTTTGGCACTAGTTTTGAGCGCTTTTGAACATTTTGAATTTTGAGCACTTGATTGATCCACTGGATCATTCCTCCCCACTATAAGCTTTTCAACCTCAAAAAGATAATTTTAAATAAAAAAACATATGAGGATACAATTCCCTCACCCTTCCAATTTCAATCCATTTGGATTTTCTAATATTTGTCCCTTTGAGCTCCACATGAAGTTAATCCACATTCCCTCGTTTTGAAGTCCTTTTTTTCCTATCAAGGATGGTGTCTTGCTGCAATTATTCAAGATATTTAGGAAATAAATCTTTAATTGAAGGAATCTGAACATTCTCTCCTTGATATTCAATCAAAGGAGGATCATACAATCTCAAATTATCAACATTGACAACTCCATAGATTTACATATATGAAGGCAAATCCAACTTGAAGACATTATTACCATTCTTTTATTGAATGGGCCATATCAATTTGGCTTCAATTTTTTACCTTCTCATTGGTGTGTTTACTTTCTAATCTTAAGACAAACTTCATCTCCCACTTGAAACCTATGTTCCACACAATACTTATCATGTCTTGTCTTGTACCTGGCTTGACTCTTTTCCAACTGTTCTTGAACCGTCTGATGCACCAATTGAATTTTTTTCATGAATTTGTTGGCCTTATCTATGTTTTTATGTCCATATATAGAAACATCTTTCCCAAAGATAAAATCTAAAGGATATTTTGGTAATTATCACAAGCATGCCTCAAATGGCGATGTTTGAGTCGATGAATGCTTGGACCGGTTATAAGCATGCAAAATGTAGTGCAAATTTTCATCCCAAAACATACGATGTTTGCTACAAAAACCACGAATAAGATGTATAACTGTTCTATTTGGAAATCCATTTGTGGATGGAATGTTGTGCTCTTTTCCAATTTGGTGTCCATGAGTCCCGGCAATCTTAACCAAAATTTCCCAACAAAGCGAGAATCTCAATCACTAACAATGGATGTGGGAAACCAAAAATGTACCTATACATTGTGAAAGAACAACTTTGTAGTCTATTCAGTTATAGCCTACTTCTTACAACGCATCAAATACAAATTTTTTTGAACCTATCCAGAACTACATAAAGATAATCATGACCTCTCCTAGACATAGGTATACCTCCTACAAAATCCATAAAAATAAATTTCCCATGGATGGGAAGGTACAAGAAGTGGAGTATACAGTCTGAGATTTCTATTGCTAGGTTGATTGACAACAAATAAATAAAATCCTCTTACATATTGTGACACACTTTCAAGCATATGAAGCCAGTAACAATACCTCTACAATTCTTCCATTGTCTTGCCTACACTAAAATTCCCAACAATAAGAGAAGTATGTGCTTCCCTTATAATGTTGACTCTTTTTCCCTATGGAATACATAGCTTTCCAAGATTTTACAACAAGTTATCATCCACATGATAATCTGATTCCTCTACTTGGTTAAATTGACACAAAGTTACATACACGCCTTTAAAATCATCATCTAAAGCACATTGCTCAGCATAGCTTTCATGAATGATATAATTATGGTTAAGAATAATGTGTGCACTAACAATTGGTCTAGAAAGTATATATGAAGCCTTGTTATAGATACCTTTCTTATACCTTATGACCAAGTGAATTTGCTTTAACAAACCCATCCATATGAAGTGCATTGCTTGTTGTAGATTTGTTTGTGATTGTAATTATTGCAATTATTGATGATGGGTGTGAATGATAGTTTCCTTTCCCATCAAGTAATGTTTCCATTTTTTCACACTTTTCACCAATGCATAGATTTCTTTATCATATGTAGGGTAGTTAATCACTACACAATGTTTCAAAATGAAAAACAAATGGGCTTACCATGTTACATCAAGACATCTCCCATGGAATATTCACTTGCATCAATTTGTATCTCAAATAATTGTCTCAAGTATGCAAGTGCAAGTACGGGTGCTGAACTGATTCTTTCTTTCAATGCATCAAATTTTTTTTTTCTCATCCCCACTGAAAAACCTTTGTTGTGAAACCAACTCCAAAAATAGAAGAAAAGAGATATCAATGCCTTAGAAATAAGCCACTTCGAGGGGGCAACCTCCAATACATTACATGAATGAACAATTATTGGATGATACAAATTACAAAACCTCCTTTCTATATATAGGACTCCATGGGGCCACAATGTAATCCTAGTGGGGCCATAATGTGATCCTAGCCGACCTAACAATAATAATTTAAGGGCACAATAATAACAATATGGGGGTTACAGGGGTAGAGTAATAATAATAAGGGGGCTACACTAACAACATTAAGGGACTATACTAGTAATATAGGGACCTAACATGCCCCTCTCCTTCAAAAAAGTGTTGTCCTCAACGCTTGAGTAACTTTGGGTGCTTCTGTATAAAATTCTCATCCTCCCATGTAGCATATTCAATGGGCAAGTTATTCCACTTGATGAGATACTCTGAAATTGATCGATTCCATAGCTGTCGAGTTCTTGTTTCTGTGACCGCTTCAGGTTCCAATATGATTTTTCCTTCCTCATCAAGTTCTGGAAATATTGTTTGAACTAGAATATTTTCACCTATAACCTTCTTTAAGCATGAAACATGGAAAACTGGATGCACTCTTGAAGAAGAAGGAAGCTCCAATTTGTATGCCATAGTACCAATCTTTTGCAACACCTTGTAAGGACCATAGTACTTTGGCGATAATTTTTATCCTTCTTAGCTTGCTTGAGGGAAATTTGTTTGCATGGTTGTAGCCGTAAAAATACCCAGTCTCCTACATCAAAAATTCTCTCACTGTAATGTTGATCTACCTATTGTTTCATTCGATTTTGTGCCAAATTCAGGTTATCCTTTAAGAGTTGGAGAACTTCTTGTTGATGCTCGATGTGATCTTCCACTGCTTGAACCTTCGAATTTTCTCTTAAATATGATGTGATGGATGGTGGATGATATCCATAAAGTGCCATAAATGGGGTCATTTTTGCTGTCGTATGGAAGGAAGTGTTATACCACCATTCAGCTAGAGGTAACCACTTGACCCACTGTGTTTGTTTATCAGATACAAAACAACGAAGATATCCTTCCAAACATTTATTTACTATCTCAGTTTGACCATCGGATTGAGGATGATAAGATGAGCTATGAGGTAATTGAGTACCCAAACAAGAAAATAATTCCATCCAAAAATTTCCAGTAAAATTGGGATCTCTGTCTCTCACAATAACCCTTGGGTTTCCATGTAGCTTTTGAATTGTGTCCATAAATGTAGTAGAAACTCAGATCCCTTTAAATGGATGAGATAATGCACAAAAGTGTGCATACTTGGTAAGTCTATCAACTACCACCATGATGACACTCCTTCCTTCGGACTTAGGTAAACCTGTGATAAAATCCATTGAAATCTCCTCCCAACGTTGACTTGGAATGGATAAAGGTTGTAGAAGACCCAGGGTCTTAATTGTCTCAACTTTATTTTGCTGGCAAACCAAACATTGCGCCACAAAATTTTGAATATCAGATTGAAGGCCATCCCAAAAAAATTATTTCTTCACCCTGTGGTAAGTTTTTAAAAATCTTGAGTGTCCTCCTAAAGGAGAATTGTGCAATTCTAAAAGAATATTTTGTTTTATTTGGGAATTCTTACAAATATATAAGTGATCTTTGTACCATAAGGAATCATTTTTCCAACTAAATGTATCAGATATACTAGGATCTTGTTGCAACCTTTGAATGAGTGTCCACACTTTTTCGTCCTTCTTCCATTCATCTCTTTCTTCGGTTATCCAATCTGGTTGGATAATAGAAATGGCACAAAGAAATGCCTCCACCTCTTCATTCTTTCTTGTGAGTGCATCTGCAACAACATTTAGCTTCCCTTTTTTGTAGATTATTTCAAAGTCATAACCCAACATCTTTGCGACCCAATTTTGTTGCTCTTCTGAAGATAGTCTTTGTTCCAAAAAGTGTTTAAGACTATCATGATTATTTTTTACCTTGAAGTGTCTTCCCATTAGGTAAGTTCGCCATTTCTTTAGTGCATGTAGTAATGCTAACATTTCCTTCTCATAAATAGGTTTTTGTAAATAATTTCCTTTTATTAGACAACTTTCAAAAGAAATGGGTCTTCCTTCTTGGATTAAAACAACACCAATTCCATTTCCTGAGGCATCACATTCCACAATAAAGGTCTTTGTGAATTCTGGCGTAGCTAAAACCGGTGCTAGGAACATTGCCTCTTTAAGATGTTCAAAGGCCTTAGTTGCTTCAGGAGTCCATGAAAATGCATCTTTCTTCAATAATGTTGTTAGAGGTGTTGCTATTCTCCCATAATTCTTAACAAAATTGTGATAATACCTTGTTAACCTGAGAAATCCTCGCAACTACTTTATGGTTGTGGGAACTTTCCATTCCTTAATGGCTTTAATTTTGTTAGGGTCTACCTTAACACCCTCGTGAGAGAAAATATGACCCAGATATTCCACCTCTTATACTCCAAAGAAAAATTTGGATGTTTTTGCATATAATATTTTCTCCTGCAATAGTTTGAGCACCCTATCAACATGTTGAACATGATCCTTCCAAGACCTGCTGTAGATTAGTATATTATCAAAAAATACTAGCACAAATTTTCTAAGGAAGGGTTTGAAAATGGAATTCATCAACCCTTGAAATGTAGAAGGTGCATTGGTAAGGCCAAAAAGCATGACCAAAAATTCATAATGACCCTCATGAGTTCGAAATGCTGTTTTTGGAATATCTTCAGTCTTCATTCTAATTTGATGATATCCTGAACGAAGATCCAACTTGGTAAAATAAATTGCTCCATGTAATTCATCCAATAATTCATCAATCACAAGAATGAGAAATTTATCTTTAATGGTGAGCTTATTGAGCTCCCTATAATCCGGACACATTCGCCATGATCCATCCTTCTTGTGTACCAATACTACAGGAGCAGAGAAGAACTTTGACTAGGTTGAATTATACCCGCCTCTAACATTTCTGCAATCATACGTTCAATTTCGCTCTTTTGGACGTAAGGATATCTATAAGGCCTGATGTTTGGAGGAACACTTCCTAGAATCAAATGAATAGCATGATCATGATCACGAATAGGTGAGAGTCCTTTGGGAGTTTCAAACACCTTGGAATGATTGTCCAAGACTTGTTGGAGATCTGCAGAAATAGATGATTTTGATGTCGGAACTTCTAGTGAGCATAATTGTGCAATTACGCCTCGTTGTTATTTATTTAGAAGCTTTGTAATGAAATTAGAGCTTATTATCCTTCCTGGCTTCCCTTCAATACCCCGTAATTCGACTTCCTTTCCTTCTGAAAAAAATTTCAAGAAAAGTTCTTGAAAATTAAAAGCTACCGTCCCCAAAGATTGTAACCATTGTACTCATAGTACAACATCAGCACCTCCCATAGGAATGGAAAGCATTGGACTAGTCAATACATATTCCCCCATGGTTAGCTTGATATTATGGCATTTTCGAGAGCAATTTTTAGTTCCTCCATTTGCAACAATCACTTGACATTCTGGTGCTGGGTATAGGAAACAATTCAATTCCTTGGATACTTTACAATGAATAAAATTATGGGTGCTACCTGAATCAATCAACACTATTACCTTTTTCTTCTTGATTTGTCCTTCTATCTTGAGAGTTTGAGGAGTGGTAATTCCTGCCAGTGCATTACACGATATGGTCGGATTCATTTCTTCCTCTTCTAGGGCTGGTTCCTGGTGTATATCCTCTTCTTGTTCATTTCTTCTTCCTCTTCACAATCTATGTAAAATAATTTCTTCTCAGCACACTTATGACCTTTAGTGTATTTGCTATCACAACTGTAGCAAAGCCCTTTTTCTCTTTTTTCTTCCAATTGTTGTGGTGTCAACCTTGTAGGTTGTGGAAATCTAGGAGTAGCAACACTTCCATCTTTATAGAAGTGAGTGGTAGTCTTCCTTGTCGCCATAATTTTACATTAAATTTTTCTTGCCAACCTGAATGCCTTCTCCAATGAATCAGGTTCCAAAACGCGAACTTCATGTTGGATGCTATGAAGAGATCAATCTTGTGTTCCTATGGAATATCAGTTACCCTTATATTCAATTTTTGGAAGTCCTCAATGTGCACCCCCACTGAACACTTTTTTTTGAGATTTATCAATTGGCTAAAGAAAGTGTTGCTCTTTGTATCCTCATAATGTGTTATCATTTCATCCATAAAAATTGACCAAGTGACAATTTTTTTACGAGAGAAAAGCCATCGATACCATACAAATGTATTTTTCTATAAATGTAAGCTTGCAATGTGTACCTTTTGTGTGTTTTGCACATTATTGAGATCAAAATATTGCTCCATCTGTAGTATCCATGTTACAGGATCCTTTCCATCAAACTTCCTCATATTCATTTTTTGAATATGGTGGTTCTTCCCTCCAACATTAGAGTTTATGAAATCACGATTAACATTTATTTTGTTCTCATCATGAGGTTCCTCTACTATATTTTCACCATTAGGAAACATTTCTTGTATCAACTTTTTCAAACCTTCCATGTCTGCTTTTAGATCATTATTCATGTTTTCCATCTTAGCTTCCATGCCATCCATCTTATATTCCATGCCAGCTTCCATTCCATCCATATTAGCTTCCATGCCATTCTTCAAACCATCCATCTTAGATTTGACGCCTTTCTTCAAACCATCCATCTTATTTTCCACGCCTTTCTTCAAAACTTCCATGTCATTTTTTTTTGCTCTTTGTGAGAGTGAAATTTTTTGCACTTGCTCTTGTAATTTTGATATGTCATGTTGCCATTCTTCGTCTTCATGAGTCATAGTAGAGCCTTATAAAGGCTTAATGGGTGTTGAATTATTTTTAGGGGCCATTTGAGAATCCAATACTGATATCTATAATACAATATGCCCTTGGAATCAATTCAACTTGATTCTTCAAACAAGACTTATGCAATTTGGAAAAAAAAAATACACACCTCTTATATGCTTTTGAGGAGCTCGATATTGAAATTGACTTATCTATATACTCGCAAATCCTCAATATATGAAATTTGGCCTGTAGTAGTCCTCTTACGCTTCTTTCAAATTCCATAGGTCTGAATTGATTTGGATTCTTCAAGTCAAAGTTATGTGAAATCTCCCACAATGACCTAATTATAGACTAGTTCAGTAGAGTGAACTTGTATGACTTGCCACGTGTCACTATTTTCTCTTTTGGCTCTGAATTTTATAGAAAGGAAACTACAGTCCATGCACTTCCAGCAAATTTTTACAGAATTCCAATCCGATGCTCAGAGAGGGAGTTATGAATATTTTCCCACGATCACCTCTTTGAGATGAAATTCAGTAGCTTGAAAAAGGCCAAAATTGCACAGATCATATCTTTGAAAATAATGTGAACCAAGCTCTAAAATTTTGTGACAACATTCCTTAGCATTGCGGCTTATCACTCTACAAATTTCAGCTTCTGAACCTTGGTAGAAAAAAAGTTATAGAGACAATTCCGCACTGACCTGTTTAAGTGAAATTCAGGAGCTTGCAAAAAGCCCTAACTTCCACAGATCATATCTCCAAAAATTTTGCGAACCAAGCTCTGAATTTTTTCGATGATGTTCCTCAAGATTTTGGCTTTGCACTTTAAAAATTTCATCTTCTGAAACTCTGTAGAAAAAAAGTTACAGTGAAAATTCCACGATGACCTGTTTGGAGCAGTGAAACCCTAGAATCCAAACCTTTGATACCAAATGTTGTGAAACCAGCTCCAAAAATAGAAGAAAAGAGATATCAACACCTTATAAATAAGCCACTTCGAGGGGGAAACCTCCAATACATTACATGAATGAACAATTCTTGGATGATAAAAATTACAAAACCTCCTTTCTATATATAGGAGTCCATGGGGTCACAATGTAATCCTAGCCGACCTAACAATAATAATTTAAGGGCACAATAATAACAATATGTGGGTACCAGGGGTACAATAATAACAATATGTGGGTACCAGGGGTACAATAATAATAAGAAGGGGGTTACGCTAACAAAAATAAGGGACTATACTAGTAATATAGGGACCTAACAACCTTCTTCACACTTTTTAATGCATTTAATGGAGTTGCAATGGAAGAAAATTTAGAAATGAAATTTCTCCAATATTGGATTGTTCCCAAGAAAATTCTAACCTCTATCACAGTCTTGGGTTTTGGCCAATTCAAAATGAATTTGAACTTTGAAGGATCTATCTTCAACTCAACCCCTCCAACAATATGACCCAAGTAGACTAGAGAATTTTTCCCAAATTCACAATTAGACATCTTTAATAACAACTTTTCCTTATTTAAGAAATATAGTACTTGCTTGACATGTTATTCAAGAGACTTGCTAAAAATAAATATGCCATCTAAGTAAACTATCACAAAATCCTCTATAGAATGCCTTAAAATATCATCCATAACATGCATGAATTTAGAAGGAGGATTACAAAGAACAAAGGGCATAACCAACCACTCAAAAAAACCTTATTTGTTTTGAAGGCTGCCTTCCAAATTTCTCCTTCAACAATCCTAATCTGATGATAGCCACTCCTCAAGTCCAAGTTAGTGAAATAAACAACATATTTCAATTGATCAAGTCAATCATCAATTCTAGGTAGAGAGTAGCGATTCTTTATCAAAATTTTGTTCAATGCTACAATGTTCACACACATGCACCATGTACTATCCTTCTTTGGAACTAAAACAATAGGTGACCCGCATGGCGATGTGCTTGGTCGGATGACCCCTTTATCAAGAAACTCTTGTTTTTTTTACTTAATTTTTTCATTTTCCATCACTCAGATCCTCTACATGCTAATGTTTGGAAGAGGACATTCTTTCTAAAATTGGATCTCATGTTGGATTCCTCTTTTAAGAGCTTATCCTTTAGTCTCTTAAAACATCTCATTATAGGTATTATCAACCTTAATAAAATAATATTTTAACATTGACTCACAACCTTGGAAGGCTTCATTATCCACATCGTTTTTGGGTTTTATCATTAAAAGTACAAAATTCTTGCTAGAATTAACAAGCCTCTTCATTTGTCCAGCATTTACAAGAGATAGATTTAGTTTCTTACGATGTGCTCTAACAATGTACTCAATACCATATATAAAAAATGATACTTGTTCTCATGGTGATGAAAGATGGCTCTTCTATCATAAATATACGGTCTTCCCAAAACAATACTGCATATGTCTAATGGAACTACATCAAGTTCTACCTCATCAATGAAGTTTACAGTGATGGTGAATTTCAAATTGCATTTTCTAGTCACTTGCAATTTTGGATTGTAACATACCCAACCTAAAGGATAAGCTTTAGGAAGAGGAATGATTTCCAAATTCAATTTCTTGAAAATGGTTTCTAAAATGAGGTTTTCTTGTGATCCACTATCAAATAGAGTGTCAATTTTGCTATGTTTTGAAAGAAATATAATATGGAAAAGCTCTATTCTTTCCTTTTCATTTTGAGTTTCATTGAGGTTACTATAAGAAATAAAACTTGCAATAGATTCCTTACCTTTCAATCCCATGGCTGTTATCTTTGTTCCATATCCTGAATCAGACCCTAAATCATGTTGTGTAGTTGCAACATTCTTTTGTTTTCCTTCGTTGTTAAAATTTTTGGGTCTTATCTCAGGATGAAGTTTCCAATAATGGTCTTCATCATGGCCTTCTTTAGAACAATGTTTGCATGTGATTTTTTATCCCTCTTTCTTAATGGAAGAATTCTTCTTCCCTTTTCCTTTGAATTTTTCCTTTACTTTGTCTCCACTATTGAAGGGATTCTTGCTTCCCTCTTGTGGAAAATTATTCCCTCTTGCTTCTAAATGTGTTTCCTAAACACAAAAATCATCTAGATTTGTAGGGTTAAACATGAGAATTTTGTGTCTCAAGTAGCTATGTAAACCTCCAATGTATTTGAGTAAAGTGTATTGAGAGGATAAATATACACCCAAAATCAATGCTCTCCTTATAAACTCTTGGGTATAAATTTTCACACTTTGACCCTTTTCTTGCCTATAGTTTTGCCAATCCATTATATATTTTTTCATGTATGCTAAAGGATAAAATTGTATTCTTAATGTAGCCACAAAATCATTCGAAGATGTTATGATCTAACCTCTTTTCTTGGGATCCTCCTGAGTTTTGGATTCCCATCAAATAAGTGTTTCTCTTTCCAACCTTAAAGAATCAAGCTGAATCTTGGTCTCATCAGCTTTGATCCTTTGTATCCTGCAATAAACTTCAAGCTGATAAGCCCAACTATCTAATTTATCAGCATTACCTCTCCATTATACATAGGCAATTCAAACTTTATGTCAAGTTTTAACAATGTTGTTTAACCATATCCCTTTGGAGAATGTGGAGGTGTTTGTGAAGGGGTTGATGTAGAGGAAGATGATGGTGATGATGAAGGTGAAGATAAAGGCAGAGGTAGAGGTGGTTTATCATCATTCCCTCCATTCCCTTTTAGAGGTTTGTCTCCCTTTCCTCCATTTCCCTTAAATGGAGGATTTGAGATCTCACCTTGCAACCTTGAGTGGGAAATAGTTGATTTGAGATCTCACCTTGCAACCTTGAGTTTCTTTCCTCATAAACAAATTTCACCATTTCAGTCACTTCAAATAATGTTTTTTTTTAAATTATTCTCATCCTCGGAGATATTGTTAGGTTCTCCTTCATGTGCCATGAATGGTGAGGCTTTGGGTGACACTTGAGGTGAAACTTATGGTGAATATTTTGGCAAATGTGCTCTCCTTGAACTAGCTTGAGGACTTGTTCCTAAAGGATTTCCTTCCCCTCTTATGAGCTTCAACCTTGTAAGCATAAAAACACACTTGCAACAAAATTAAACCTTCAATACAACAAAAGAACCAAAGCTCTGATACCAAACTAATATGTACTTTAAAACTTGAAGGTTTGATGAAATTTGCAAGTTAAATTTTATGTCTTTCAGGAAATTAGGAAAGCTAAAAAAGCACATAAATTAAGTGCTTAAACTTATATTTGTAGCATAAAGAGTGAGACAATAATACCATAAATAGTAACACAAGACATAAAAATGATGAAGGAGTTCACCCCTCCCGGGCTACATCTCCTAGTCCAATTTCCAATGTTAGGCCTCTTTCATTAAGTTATAAAATATGTGTTTACATGGATTTGAAGTGCTCAGAATGCAAACATAATGTCTCCAATGACTCCAATGACTCCAAAACAGTAAGAAACCCCTAGTTTGGCTATTTTGAGCTCAATTTGACCAAAAAATAAATAAGTTATGCTATGGTGAAATTTTGCTGCTAACTGATCTACAAACTGCACTCTCCTACTAACCATCCTATGAATTCCTCCATTTTTGGCACCGATGATCGACAAATTTTCCCCGCGCCGGTGAGATTCGTGCTGGATTGGGTGTAAATGGTTGCCAGTTTAAATTCTTAATGATCCCCTATGAGAAGATATGATGGGGCCACGTGGCTTTCTTTCTGATGTTAGATTCGAGAAGTACAAGCTTTCGCACCAACGGTTAACCTCTCCTCGAACCAAGGTTTAACTGTGTTATCATTTGGTTAAATTCCGCCAGGGTAAGGGTTGAATTTCCTCGCCAAACGTGATGACCAATGCTGTGAACCACCGTTTGAATGTTGGTTGAGTTTTGTGTTACCGTTGGTTATAATCACCTTTGAAATATGGTATATGGTATTAACCAGGGAATGGGTCGGGGTTATGCCCTAGTCAACGTATCTGATCAGCCTGCAAATGTTTTTTAGTTTTTTAGGAAAACAATCGGAACAAAGTATTGGGAGCATACTATATCATTTTTGAGTGATTCAAGTTGCGTTGGATTTAGGGCGACAATATCTACGTTTTGGAACCAGTTTCGAGCACTTTTCAAAACTTTTAATTTTTTGCACTTTACTTATCCACTCGATCATGCAATGTGTCAATCGTTGTCCCAATCTTACATTAATTTACAATTTATCTAACGTCGCATGATGAAATTACAAAATTAGTCAACCACATTTACAAATGATGTTGAATAAGTTCAACTATGTTTAACAATGTTTGAAAATCAACATCTTTCATTTCGGTCAAACATAATTTCCTATCATTATTATTGATTAATATTAATAGTCAAACATAGTTAACCACGTCTGTGAACATAGTTAAACAAGGTTACAAACCTTGATAATCATCGTTTAAATAGTTGACCGTGATCAAAGTTGGTCAACCATATGTTTCCCATATTCAACAATAGTAAACATTGTCCACTCATAGCTATCCTTAGTCAATGTAACTCAACCATATATAACTATAGTCAACCATGGTTGACCAAAGTCAAACATTGTCAACCTTACTCAACTAATGTCAACCTTGTTCAAGTGCAAGCAATATTTAAAAGTGTTTAATGACAATAATATTAATATTAAAAAGTTGAATAATAATAATAATATTGTGACTAATAATAATAATAATACTATTGCAATGTTAAATTACATTGTAATGTATCCAATGTCGCAATGTGACATTGTAAAATTAATCAATCATATTAGCGTTTTAATTTTTGATTTTCGTATAGGGTTAAAATATTAGGTTTAAAATATTTGGTTTTATGATAGGTTTAAAATATTAGGCTTTACTATAGGTTTTAATATTAGAGTTTATAATATTATGGTTTAATATAGGTTTAAAATATTATGTTTAAAATATTAGGGTTTAAAATATTAGGTTTCAAATATTGGTTTTAGTATTTGATTTTAATTTTAATATTAAGTTTAACAATTGTAGACAAGATTCAAAAATGTTTAATAATAACACTATTACTATTAAAAAAGTTGAATAATCGTAATAATAATAATAATGTGACTATTCATGATTATGATGATGATGATGATGTTTCCATGTTAAATTACATTTAAAAAAGAATAAACTTTATCTTTTTCTAGTAGTCGATTGTCAGCTCAAAGTTTTCTTCCAGTAATTGACCACTCAAAAAAACTTTCCTATCAAAATTCCACAACTTCTATTCAACTCTTCTATTCAAGATGAAAATCAAAATTTCAACACTACAACAAATTATCAAACCAATTTCAAGCAACCATAGCTCCAAAATATGTAGTAACAATTAATGTTGTAAAATAACATACCACTAATATACCTCATCTAAATTTTCTAATACATGGTAAGGTGCAAGCTCTAATGCCTCTGGTAAACTAAATACTAGTTTTAGGAGCTAAAAAATTATGGGGTATCCAACCTGACCATGACTACCAACACTTTCATTGTCTAAGCTCTATAGTTGTGACATGTTCATACTTATCCTAAACTGCATTGTCGATTTTCGAGGGACTATTACTTGCAAGAAGTAAAAACTACTATGAGAAAACTGAAGAAGCATATAGTAGCTTACTTATGACCAAGTATAGTAATACAAATTTATGTAGACTAAATTGTGATCATATTAGGCTTTTTAGGAGGCTTTGAGGCATGCTTCCCTCACTCTTGAGATGTTTTTTGAATTACGAGAAGAACACATATTTATTTTCTTATTTATTTAACATTGGGAAATATAGAGTATTGTCCAATATCCACAATGGAATTTTGTCAATTTTCATTTTGATATTTTTTTGGGTTTTTTTGGGCTTTGTTTTTTCATGGGAGGAGTGTGAATGGATTATAATTTTTCTAGTGTGTTTCCACATTGTTTATAGACAATGATAAAAAATTGGAAATCAAGGAAAAACAGTTTTTCTAAGGCAAGACCTTAAAGACAAGATCATATTTTCTAGTAAGGATTTAGTTAATTGGTCTAAAGTATATGGAATGTTGAGAAAAGTGTCATAATTGATGTCAAAATATTAGAATTAATATTCTTTGAATAACATCATCTTGATTTCTCTTTCAAATTACATGGTTGGATAGTCTTCAGAAATATATAATTCTAGTGGTGTATGGCACTCTCAAAAAATCCTAAGAAATTAGAAGTTATGATCATTGGAAGTTTGGTAGAGTTTTTTAGGGGCATGGTTCCACAAAAGCTAACATAAGGTGTGAGGAATTTTTTTTTACCATTATTTAACTTGAATTTTTATGGCATACCACAAAAATTTTAGTCGAAGGTCCTGCCGATGTCATGGTCATGTATTTGATAGAGTAAATAGATGAGGACTTTCCTAGAATTCAACACACAATTTTTTGTTTGCATCGTCGAAGATTTGATTAGAGAACTTAACGATGAGATATTAGGTGAGATTGACAAGGTCTATGGCATTGTGAAATTTTTTCACACCAGTAAGTGTTGCAAATTTAATGTCCAGGTTGTGAAAATTTAACAAAGGAATTAGCCCTAAACACAAGACCTCGAGCCTTACTTCCTTACTTGATGATATGGCGCGATGAAAAATGGTAGAAAGTGATTGGTACACACTAGATAATGTGGCATCTAGTTGGCAGATAGGTGAACAAAATGATGATGTCACCATGATGATGATGTGTCATGTCATGATAGGTCACACATGGCATGCTAATTTGGAATTTTTGGGTTCCCAAGTGGCCCCTTTCCAGGGGACATATGGAATCATTCATAAGGTAACACATGGAATGTTGGTAACGTGGTAGGATAGTTGATAAATTATAGGAGACAAAGATATGTTCATTTTCGGATTTGAAAATTCATGGTATGTCATGGAGGTTTTACAATAGTAGAATATCATGGTTGAAAGAAGGCATGATATGAAGAAATATATATTAGAAAATGTGAAATTTCATGTATATCCATGGAGTAAAAGTAAAATGGTTCATGGGGGTCTCAACATAAGATGTTTTTCATGGTAGAAAAAGTCCGGTAGAGATAGAAATTATCTAGAGATGGGAAGTATAACATATAACATGATTGTAACCTCTCTAGGAATTTTTATTTTACAAAGGAAATCAATTAAAAATACAAAATAAAATATCCCCTTTGTACTATGACATGTGGATGGAACTCGGCGATGATGTAGAAAGAAAGATAATGTGGCCCAACGATAAGAGGACATATGATAGATAAGTGACAATGACATGGTAGAGTGATGAAGTGGTGCACCAACATAATGACACATGGTAAGTGGAAATGACCTCAGGGTCTGAGTGAAATGTGGCACCACTCAGAGGATTCCATGTGGCATGATTACATAATCATGACATAAGCATGATATCATCTAATGATGTGGAGCATTTTCAAGATGCATGCGAAGGGGTCATGTTTGGTAATGATTTTTTGTGTTAATGAATATTCCAAAAAAGGATGATGACTCGAAAGTGGGCCTAAAACAAGAAATAGGGATAGATATCTAAACATATGAAAAAATATGGGTATATACAGGTTTTGACTTCCTACAAAAATGAAATCTCCTAGATACCGAATTGTAGCTCAAAGGAACAGATGTTGGATTAGGGCATAATGATGATTTGGAGAGGTTAGAGGTGGAAGAACGCCATTGGCTAATAGAGAAAATATGGATGTTGTAGTGAAAACATGTTGTGGCTAGGCCATCCAAGTATCTAAACATCCAAGCCTCCAAGCATTTTATGGGATGGCATAACTTAAAATGATATGGATACTGGATTATAACACTAAGCATTTTTTGAGCTTAATCCACAATTTTATGCCATGGTTTCATGAGATGTTAATGGTAAAAAGGTTTAAATCAATCCAGTGATATCTATAGTATCTGGTGATCTAAGTAACCAAAAATAGTGCATTATGGAAAAAGTCTCGAATAACTAGATTATTCTTATAAGAGACTAGGCGTTAAGACCATGGTTTTGGATTTTAGGAATATAATTTCTTCGCACGCAAAATTAAGGCCATGACACTATTCTAAATTTGGAAATTTTCATTGTAAGTTTTGCATTATAAATTTGGTGTTATAGTGCCAAAATTACAATAGGCTAATAGACTACAAATCAAAACATTGTGCTTGAACATAATACTAGATTTAAATTGAGAATACGTCCTAGTGTTGAAATAAGAAGTGAACAACCATTTCAAGGCAAAGAAAAAGAAAATAAAAACAAAAATTATCTAAAAGAATAGAGTTAAAGTGAAACTAATTGATAAACCCAAAATTAACAAATTAACCAAGAATAAAAGTATCTTTAAATTTACATAAATAACCATATTTATCATATAATGATGTATCTTGAGAGAGATTAGTGAATGATCCTTTGAGTGAGAAAAATAGAGAAGTTATCTATGAATGTATTAAAGAGAAGCCTTTTTATCTGGGTTTGAAAATGATATGAAATAGGGATGTGAAGGGATATGCAGGTAGGTACTTGCAAAATAGGGAGCTAGTGCTTCCTTTAGGTTTGTGCTTGAAAATTCAGCAAGTTGGTGCTTGCAAAGAGAAATAATGTTGAAGTTTTTTGTAGGTTGTAGCCTACTAAAAACTTGATGCAATTTGAAGTTGGGGATTTGTTTTGCATCATAATGAAAAATAATTTGTGCTTTTTCTAGTTGTGTTTCCATGCTAATACCTTGTGTCTATATTTAATGAGATTGGTGTGATATTATTTTTTATTGTGTTTCTAATTATTTCTACTTTGAACAAGGGATTTTTTAAATTGTTAAAATTTTGATTCCCCCACTCGACTCAGTATTTTCCTGATTTGTAACAATTGATATCAGAGCTAATTTCCTTCAAGCATAGTCTAATAACTGGAAGGAATACTTGGGAAAATATCTAACTAGGATGGAGGACACACCAAAAATACTCCTATGTTAATTTGAACAAACAATACATTCTAGAAGGTGAGAATGAAGACTACTTACAATCTCTTGGTGCAAATATCTAAGAGACAATGTAAGATGACTATGAAAAACCACTGGTTATAATAACCAAAGGTCATAATTTTGATTTCACCTATAATGATAAGGAAATTAATGCACTTATTTCTTGAGTTCCTAAATATGAGTTGGTAAGAGTTATGGCTTGCACTGCTGCCAAGGCAATATGGGACAAAATGAGTATTTCTTATGAAGGGAACAATAAACTAAAGAGGGGATAAAATTAAATCCTACATAATGAGATTTGAATCCATAAAAAAGCACGAGGATGAGGAAATATGAAAATTATTCCTTCAAGGGGATGAATTAATTAATACAATAAGAGGATTAGGTAAATGCAAAGATAAGTTTCCTTTCAACTGTTTCAATTATGGTAAAGTAGTTTATTATGCATCTAAGTGTCCACAAAAACAAATTGAAAATGAATATGAACATAAGCATAAGAATAGAAAAATATATAAGGATAAGAATATCAAAAAGAAAAGTTTCTATACTGAAGATGATATTTGTTCCTTAGAAAATGAATATGTTCAATCCTCTAGTGAGGACTAAGTTAAAGGAAGAACAAGGGAGTTCATGTGCATCACTTTAGACACTTTAGAAGAAGAACATGCAGAGTTTGATGAATAAGTGGTTGAAGTAGACTTGGAAGGTGAACTAATTAGTGTTTTAGAATAAATTTAGAGGCTAAGGAAAATAATAAGATGTAAAAAAAGATGTTAGAAAACTTAGAAAAAAGAAAAGGCAACTCTAAAAATTGGGCACCTCTTCTTCTAAAAATTGAGGTAGAGAAAATTGACGATACTTTTCCAGGGCAGCTGAAAGAAAAAGAAAAAGAATGTAAAAATATTGAGGAGGAGGTTGTCACCATTAGAAAATATTTATACCAAAGTACGACACAACTACTAAATTGAATGAAATTATAAATGTTGAAATACCCCCTCATATCAAAATTTTCTTTTGGATATGAAGGAGATTCTATTTCAACAACACTTAAGGGAAAGAAACCCATCAACTTTTTTGAAGTAGTTAGGGGACCAAACTGTGGTACAAAGAAAGAACCTGACCATGAACGAAAGAAGTAGCAAAGCACAAAGAAGAGAAGTGAGATAAAAAAAATTGAAAATAAAAATCATCAACAACAATTAAATGCAAGAAACAATTATAGAGCTCAAAAAATAATTATTGTTCTTCCAAAAAGAATACAATAAAAATTCAACAAGAAAATTGTTCCCACATATGACAATAATTTTCCTCATTATTTCTTTACATGCACAAACTCTGGACATAAAGCTACAAATTGTAGAGTGAATTTAATATATAGGAAAATCACAAAACAAATAAATATATTCTATGATTAAAATAAACAAATTTCCATTTTAAAGAGAAATATACCAAGGTATAATAGTTCATTATCCCCATTGGTTAACATGTTGAAATGCTATAACTGCCATAATTATGTGCATAAGGAAGTTGAATGTAGAATTATAATATTTAGAATAGCTCCTAAGAACAAGTAAGAAAAAGTAATATTGAAGGTATACTATCAAAAAAAGGAAGAAAGAAATGAAAATTGTGACATTGCGTTGTATTGAGAAAATAATGGCAGCCATTGGTATGTAGACATTGGATGTTCAAAGCATATGACTGGTGATTATAATGAGTTTCTATCACTAAAAGAAGGCAACAAAGGTAATTCCACTTTTTGAAATTACGCTCTTGGTAAAATCATGGGAAAAGACATTTTTTGTCTGGTAAATGGAAGAGATCAAGTGCAAAATGTTTTAATTATTGAAGGTTTAAAACACAATTTTTTGATTGTTTCTCAGATGTATGATCATGGATATGATGTTCCTTTTAATTTTAAAGGATATGGAATTAAATCAATAAACACACATGAATTGGTCACTAAATTTGTTAGAACAAATATTAATGTTTATGTTTTAAACGAAAAAGATGAGAAATCTTGTTTTGGGAAGTATGATGAAATCTAGTTATGGCACAAAAACATAGGGCATCTCAACATTGAAAAGATTGTGATGTGGAGAAAAAAATAAAGTTGTAAGGGACTTGCTAAAGATATCTTAACTAGAAAACCTGATTTTGAATTCATGTAGGATTGGTAAGAAAACTCGAGTTCATTTTAAGAGTAAATAAGATGCATCCACCACGATGTTACAACTAGTACATATGGACTAATGTGGTCCTGCAAGAGCTATGAATCCAAATGGTAAGATATATTTAACATTGATTATTGATAATTATAGTGGGATTATTTGGGTGGAATTATTACGAGAAAAGTGAAAAGATTTTAAATTTTTTAAAATCTTTAAAGCTATGGCTCAAAATGAAACTGACTGCAAAATAATCCCACTATAATACTATAAGGAACATGTTATAGAAAGGAAATTAACCATTGAAAATACTCCATAATAGAATGGTGTAGCTGAAAGGGCCAATAGGTGAATACAACAACTCACAAATGTAATGATGGATGAGAGAAATCTAACATAAAGATTTTAGGTTGAAGCTATTCATACAACAACAACTATTTTCAATAAATATCACTTCAGGACCCCCCTATGAACTATGGTATGGAAAGATGAAAACAATCAAGCACATCAACATCTTTGGAAGTAAGTGGTACATTAAAAATAATTATGATAAGATTGGTAATTTTCATGCTAGAGAATATGAAGGTATATTTTTGGGGTATTCACGTAATACCTAGGGTTATAGATGTTATAATAAAATTTCAAGGAAAGTAGTGGACACCATTAATATAAGGGTGGATGAGTCTATTTATATCAAAGACAAGGAACCAACATATCTCAGCTCAAATGAAGAACCCAACAATGAATATGATAGTGAAAATTTTGAGGAAAACATCAATGAAGAGGTAGAAAGTTTGCAACTAAGAGATCCCTAAAGGTATGTTCAAAAGAATCATCCTTATAATAAGATTGTGGTATATTTGGATGCAGGTGTCCAAACAAGAAGAAGAGTGATGAATCCCCCTAATAAGGCACATGTTCCTATGTTATCCATGATTGAACCAAAAGAATCTACTCAGGCTAGCTAAAATGAATATTAGATAAAATTTATGAATATAGAGCTAGATCAAATTGAGAGAATTAGAATTGGGAATTGGTTCCAAGACCAGAAAAAAAAAATGTCATTAACACCAAATGGGTCTTTAGGAATAAAATAAATGATGAGGGACAATTGGGGAGGAATAATTCAATTTTAGTATGCAAAGGTTATGTTTATATTGAAGGTTTATATTTGATGGAACTTTTTCTCTTGTAACCAAATTAGAGGATATCAAAGTTCTTTTAGCATTTGTTAGTCACAAAAATTTCAAGATATATCATATGGACATAAAATCAACTCTCTTGGATGGTGAGTTTGAAGAATAGGTTTACATTGAGCAACCTGAAGGTTTTTAATTGTCAAAAAATTATGATAATGTATGTAGGTTGAAAAAGACATTATATGGTCTTAAACAATCACCCAGGGCATGGTATTCCAGATTAGATTAATATATGCTATAATGTAGACTCAAAAGAGGATCATAAGAAAATAAATATATATCAAATAAGAAAATAAAAATATTTTGATTATTGTTGTTTATGTTGAGGAAATTATTTTTGGTACTAATGAAAATGAAATAAGTCAAAAGTTTGTAGCTAATATGAAGGTTGAATTTGAAATTTCCATTCTTGGAGAACTTTCATTCATCATTTGTTTACAATTACACAATTACCAAAATAAATATTCACCTCTCAAGGAAAATATCTCAAAGAAGTGTTGAAGAAATTTAGAATGGAAGAATGTTCACTTGTCATTACTCCATTGGATAAAAACTCAACATATATGATGAGTCATCTAAGGTAGATCAGACAATGTACAGGTCAATAATAGGTAACCTATTATATTTAACAACTACAATGCCATATATTATGCAAGTTATTGGTGTCATTGGAAGATATCTATCAACTCACAAACAAATTCATATCCTCGCAACCAAAAGAATACTCAGATATTTGAGAGCTACAATGGATTATGGGTTAGGCATTCCTCAAGTCAAAGATTCTTACTAACTGCATATATATAAGTTAATTGGGTAGGAAATGTAGATGATAGGAAAATCACAAGTAGAGGTTTTTCTTTCTTGGAGAATTCATGTGATTACATATCAATTCCGAGTTGGTGAAAACCATAATGTTATTAGTACCATATTTTTTTTGTTGAATTTAGCCATTCAATGAGGGAAATATAATACACTTCATTATTATTAGTTATTCTAGGAACTTATCTCTTACTTTGAAGCACTTAATTTTGTGCCCTATTATGAAGAAGACATGTGAAAATTGCTCGACCTGGGTTTGGATAACATGACACTTCACTGCATAGTTTCTACTTATGCACCATATTTATCTCTATTCTTGAAGAATTTGGAGAATAGAAAATGAAAAATTTTATCATAAAAATAGACATTTAGAAGAGCCAACCTCCTATTTGAGTATCGATGTGATCATGTTTAGCTCAAAAGAAAAGTAAAACAATAGAATTAAAAGAAGGGTGGGGCTCGAGAGAAAAATTTCCTAGAAAAAATTTGCAGTTTGTGCTACCTAAATAATTGTGTAAATGAAATTTGGTATTCAGGAATTTTGTGACTTGAAGTATCTAGGGGTTGAAAATATTAGGTGAATCGTAATGAGATTAGAACATGCATATAGGATGAATTGTCACTTAATAGTTTGCCAAAAGTGGAGCATCACATAATGGACTAGAAGGTGAAACACTTATATAGAGGGAAATGGAGGAATATAACAACTTAGTAATACACAAAAAAGTAGTGTTATCAACCATTGTAGAATACATTGAAGAGAATAAGATACATCATTATCTAGTCATCAAACAATTGACATAGTGTGGATCTTGCAGTGTAGCACACTCGATGAACATGCAAAATATAAAAATTTCTAACAAAATATAAATAATTGCATGAGCTCAGCTGATGTCATAGGATAGTATAAGTGACTACATATGTTTTGAATAAGCTCTAAATAATAGAGTTGCAATGGCCTTCACATTGAACAGTGGATCTTTGATATAGTAATCTATACCTAGTAAATATTTATCAACAAAGAAACAACAATCCCAATGAAGATATCCTATAGCAAAATATAGAACAATTACGAGCATCAAGCAACATGCACAAAGACAATAAGACATGAAACTCAATATGCAAGTTGGCTACATTGTCATTCTATTAGGATATAGATTTTTTACTTTCCCTTATAAACAATAAGACACAATGACTGCTATATATGTCATGGGGCAAGAAAAAGATTGAAATGCTAGTAATAAACATAGAATACCACCAAACAACACGATATTTTAGGAGCCTGAAATTAACATTTTTTATTTTTAATTGATACTAAAATTCCATGTCAAGTGAGTGTAGCTGGTGTGATAGGAAGGAGTATGTATTACCCTCTGCTATAATCCTATCACAATTGACATGCTTACTCCTTGTGAGCCATTTCTATATGAAATATAGTGCTCACCTAAACATGAGTTCATTTTCCATAAAAGTTAGTATTGATCTAGGTAGATGAGCAATATATGACCATATATATATGATATTGACATAGTGACACTCAAGATGAGTTTTCTATTCGAAAAATACTAAAGTATTCAAAGAATGAGAATGGAAAAAATATTCATTCTTGAGAGAATAAAAAAATTCCTACATCTAACTATTAACCTATAAATTTTAAATTTTAATTTACTGAAACAAGTTACACGAACGCTCAGAGGTTACGTGCTTACTCTAGGACTGTCTGATAAATTGAAGAACGAAATTTAGAAGCTTTTACTGAATTCCACACATGTAGGGATGTAAAACAACATTATGCTTACTAGTGGGTGTAATCAGTCAACTGCTTCAATCGCTAGGAACCTTACAAATTACTTAAAGATCCAAGATCTTTACGGATTACCCAAAAGCCAAACAAAATCCCAACACTAAGGTATCGCATATAACGAAGAAGTTCATTCATCGCTGCCACTATATGAAGAAAAGAGCAATGCATTAAGTGTGTGTCACATGGTTAGAAACAGTTTTTAACTATTTTACACGTCAGTTTTGCGAGAGACAACCTAAACTTCAACAACCTAGGAATATAAATACCGAAATACAAAGCTCATAGACAAAAAAAACATTGAAAGCAAAAACATAATTGTTTATTTTTACAACATTAATTATTAAACAAACATGTCCTTTGAAACTTTAATGTTTTGAAGAAAATATTTAATGTATGACGGTTCATACAGTCGACAAACATTCATTATCAAACTTACTTGTGATAAATGTTATTAAAACATTAATAGTTTCCATGATTTCAAGGAAACACACATGATGAATATGTTTGTCTATGTGCGCTTTAAGGTTCACCGCTCCTGTCCCTGTCCCCTTATAAGAAGTTAGCCACTCATGTCTGCATAAATATCAAAATCTGGACGGAGACTAATTACATCCAAGTTTGTCGGGTATCAGATGATAAAAAGTGTTAGATTTTAAATATCTCAAAATACATCACTTGAATGTGGACAGATTTTAGTTTTAAATTTTTCGTAATTAAGTTTAGAGGTTTGCAGATTCTAGAGCGAGTATGTATGAGCGGTTATTAGCGCTTCCAGATTTACAAAGTTATTTGTGGCACACCGATTTCAAAATCTGCACCTCCAACGCCAGTAGATTAGGAAAAACAAGACGAGAAGAAGCACACAAAGCAGATTGGAGGGTCGAAAAAGTCATTCTGCACTCGTTTCTCAATTACAAACAGGCTTAGTCTAACTCTTGCAATCGGTCATATAAATTTTAGTGAAATTCATTTAAATTATATTTTTTAACATAAAAATAATTTGATGTTTAAAAATTTCCATGACATTTAAACTATATAAAATTTACAACTTGAATAATGTTTTTGTTAAATTTCTATAGTTATATTAAATAATTGTAAATATGGATGGTCATCAATTAACAATAAATAAACACATTTCCATAAAAATGAATTAAATTATAGTTTAATTTTATAATAACATATATATATACATTTAAAAAAATATAACAAAATAATATAAATAATAAAAATTTAATAAAATTTATAGAAATAATATTTTTTTTAAATTAAAAATCAGTATATTTCAATTTTTATTTTCATTATAAAGATTAAATCTCTTCTGACTGCTTAACCATTATTATTAATTAAATTAAATTAAAAAAGTACTCTTTAAAAAAATATATATTAACTACAAAAAATTGGCAAAAAAAACTATTTAAAAATAAACATTCACATAAATTAAAATAAAAAATGTTAAAACCTAATTCCTTATATTTACATTAAAAACAACTTTCCATAAGATCTGAATGAATTTTAATTTCACTTAATGAAAATCTCGTCTTTTATAATTTCGATATATTTTAAATCTATCACAATTTCAATTAATAAATAGAAGTTAATTTGCAAAATTATAAAAACGTAATCTTAAAAATAAAAAATAAAATCATTTATTATCTTTCCTTCTAAATAATAGTAATTAAACCAATTTACACGTAAACAAGAAGATGTAGGTGAGCGTCTAAAGGTCGAGTTCAATGCGTTCGAAACTGGTTGGACTAAAATTTGATTTTTGTGGAGTTCCGCTGGATTATTTGTAATTGGTCATTGGTGCGTTCGAACCTGGTTGGACTAAAATTTAATTTTGGTGGAGTTATGTTGGATTATTTGTAATTGGTTGTTGGTGGTTAAGTTTCTGTTTATTTATTTATTTGTAATTGGTGGTTAAATAGTTGTCTATTTAAGTGAAGCTGTTTTGGAGCAGTGCTCACGTATACATAGTCTTGTTTAAGATTGGAACATATAACCATGGTCCCGTGGTTCCAGAGTTCCACATCTAACCACCAGACCACATTTCGAGAGTTCTTTGAAATGGAGGGTGCAACACTAGGACTTCCCTGGAAATCACTCATCCCACTATTACTTTAGCCCAAACTCATTTAACTTAGTGCACTAATGCTAGTATGATCCTACATTCTATCTATCTACATATTCCGTGTAAGAGAAATCTTCCAAGATGCCCCTGGAAGCAGATAAAAGCCGATCAGACTACACGATGGAAACAACAGGCCCGAAGGATGAGACTCTTTGTTGCTTTGATCCAAAGATTGCTGCAGTGTTGTTTCTGAAAGGCAGTTGAGTAACCTCTGCCTTCTAGAGCATGAAATCCACCTCCTAGAGCATCAAATTCAATGGCCTTGCTCTTCCCAACTTAATTCTATGTATCCTCTTCTCAGGATCCACATGCCCTCTCATTGTTACCTTCTTATGCGTCACGTCCACCACGTAGTCCAACAAATCTATCCACCATCAAGGCTCAACCCCAACAAGCCAACAAAATTAGAAATCGTGTTCTCTAACTCTGAAAAAAATTCAAGAAACACCTAATAGATATGAACAAAAATATTTTAGTGAATTACCCAAGGGACCTTAAAAATAAACCATTAATATTCGTTTCATTAATTTAGCTCTTTAGATTGCATGAATTCATATTTTTTATTTTCACTTGATTCTATCAACTCTTATGATTGTGATACTAAAGTTTTCAAACACCAATCTTCCTGTGTGAAACTCTGAGTAAAAACTGCCATTTCTATAATTTTGGAAAGATATCATAGTTTAACTACAATTCTAAATTTAGTTGAGTGTTAAGTTTTTCCAAACTACTCCCCGACGAGGGTGTCACTTGAATCAAAAAATTGGAGGCATCATGGGCAGAGGAGCCAGACAGGCCTCCATGCTCCACATGATCACATTAACGGTCCCTCACATGCTCAAGTTTATGGCTCCTAGTTACCTGCACCGCGCTTCATGCATCTGCTTCATATCTAGGTTGATGGGTTGTGTTTGCACTATCTGCAGTCGTTGGGCGATGGTGAGAGAAAGGTGGGCGAGAGCACTCCGTGTATTGGCATCTGGACTCAAGCCAAAGCTTAGGGAATGTGCGCATGGTGAGGAATGTAATCGTGGGGGTGCATGGAAGTGGCTCTAGTTATATTCCTTCCTGTGGGATCCAAGAATTTCTCTCCCTGTTGCGATCAGAGTCGAGACTAGTTCAAGGCTCGCACTCTTCGTGGTAGGGAATGAACCCAAGTGGGTGCCTCTTTGGTTATTTTGCTGGTTCATTGAGGTTGTGCGGGTCTTGAAGCTTGTGGATGAGTCGGGTGAGTGTTGCTAGTTCAGGTTCGAGTGGAGCTCGGAGGAACTAGATTCTTGGTGCGCATCTCTCGACTACACAGTTTACATTGATAGCTTGAGCAAGGATATGGTGTCTAGGCCAACCCCCTCTAGTTGAAAGTTGTCTGTCGGCCGGGGTTTGGTAAGTGGTGTTGGTGTGCACAATTTAATTTTAAATTTGGTTGTGGGTTCTGGTTTCGATAGTGAGGCTTCTCTCAGCCTTAGTGAAGGATGGTGTGGTGATTCTGGTTGTACGTTGCGGTAGCGTGGCCGAGCGCAAAGGGAAAGTCTAGGACGAGGCCCTGGAGGATAGACAATCAAATGAAGAGTGCAATTACGAATCTGTGTCTACGGAGAGACAACACTTAGTGGCGGCCATGGCAGTATCCCCAGTCCACTCCCCGGGCTAGGTGGAAGCCCCGATCACCCTAGACATAATAGCGGCCCAACTCGAGCACATTTAACTCAATTTTGGAAATATGCGGAAACAAATGTATGAGGATAGAAATGAGCTTATTTCTTACATCAACGACATCCAGCATCTATAGTAAAATACTCTAGATGCTCTGGAGAGTCTTCCGTGCACCCACGACCACCTCTAAGCTCTCAAAATTCAAGTGGAACACATTGATTATCACATTCACAATCGTGCAGGCCTCTTCACTGCACCTATATTATTTCCTCCCAATTCCAATCCTTGATGTATTTCTACGCAACTCCTTTTGTCATTTTTGTGCAGGAAATAACCACAGACACCAGTTGTCTTGACTCTCTTCTAGGCTTATTTTTGTGTAGAAATTTGTACATGTACTCTCTAAAGCCTGTGATGCTTAGTTGTATTGAAGACTGATGTATCTTGTTGCATCTTTCAAAATGATAATATAATGAAGCTTCTAACAAAGGAAAAAAAAAAAAATTTCCAAACTACCAAATCATCTTCTAAATTTGTTCATGCCACTATCCGAGCTAGTAATTCTAGCTCAATCCATAAAAACCATCACACAAACTAGTCGAACCAATGGATTTTTTTGGCATCTGCATCCTGTCTCTTTTTCCCATACACCTGACGTTTATGACCATAGATTTAACGAGGTCAAGGAAAAAATAGGTAAGGGCTTTTAACAAGATCAAGAGGTCGGCTCATTTTCCTTACTGTGTGCCAACATTTGCCTCTGACAGGCCTCGAGGCCTGATTAACTTTGATTTTCGCCAAAATAAAAAAACATAGGAAAACTTCACCGAACATTCCCTTTGGCCCAAATTTCAAGGTTTTTCCACATCATCCTTGCATCATCTATGCCACGTGGAAGTGGTGCCACATGTCCCTTGAATTTGGCCCACTTGGCCACTACAAAAGTCCAAATCAACATGCCACGTGTCATCGATCCATATTTCCATGTCACATGTGCTTTTGTCATGCTAGTGTGATGCCAAATATTTGATTTGTTAATAACATATGCTGCCATGGCTTCACTCTGCTTCCATGTCAACTCTACGTGCTAATCAAAATGCACCATGTTTCATCCTCTGGGTTGTTCATGCTATCAACTTGTACACCAAAAGAGGGGTTTTGGACATTTTTTTTTCATTGAGTATATTTATAAAATTGAAAAAATATCAGACCAAGTCGAGGATCAGGGAGCCAATTCATTTACGTTTATGTGCACCTACACTTATTCTTGAACTTCTACTAGGCTTTATGGCCTAACTAAGTCCCACATGATCAATGGTTGAGGGTCGGAGCTCATTTCCTTGTCATGCATGTGGACCAGCTCCTGAAGGTCCAAACTTTGACCTGTTTGAAGGCCCGACTAGGTCATGGTTCAAGGGTCAGACTAGGTCAGGGGTTGAAGCATATCAAGGCTTGACTTGGAGCTTTTTTGTCCTAGAACCTTCAAAATTTTGATTTTTTTCACCTCTTTAAGTCTAAACTTTAACTTGCACTAACTTCTTATCTAGGAAGCCTTTTTAGGCTTCAATATATTGTTCAACAACTCCTTCAGATCTCTATCCATTGGAGCAGTTTCCAAGTGCACTTGAGATAAGCTACACTACCTAAAATGGCTCCAAAGTATTTATTCCTTCATCAATTTAATTGCAACCATATTTTCCTTTGCCATCATTTTACTATCAATCACAACTTATTTCTAAAATTTGGAAGCACTTCTCATATCTAATATTTTAGATTCAATTTCTAAATACATGAAGTAAAGAAGGTTTATGAATTTTAATATAAATTTGAGTTCTGCAAACCAATATGAAGGAGATGTTGTCACATAATGTTACATTTAAAAATAATAGAATAATACTTATATAAACAAACTAATAATAGTAATAGAAAATGAAATGTTTTAGATAGGCCATTAATGAATTACTTCAATTTCCACTTTAATTTAAGTAATATACAAATATGAAGTAATCAAATGTAAAAAAATTACTCAATATATAATTCCTTAAACTACTTAATATGGACTTTAAAAATAACATGTAAACATAATATTATATTGATATTACATAATGTGTAATTCCTATTCTGTTGGATTTGAACCTAGGTGAGGAAATTAATAAGAATTCCACCCAACCTCCCAAGATAACCAAATTAACTATATATTTGTGTGTACGTGTGTAACATTTTAAAAATATTGATAACAATAATAATTCAATGTGTGTATAGAGAGAAAGAGAGGGAGAGATTATGTTCTATGTATATATGTTCTTTACTTCATAATATGAGGGGGCATGTCTTGAAATTTTAATGAAAATAATGTGAAACATAAATAAAACATTTCAATGCCAACTATGTAATTAATATATGGAGAAAAAAAATAAAAGTCTTATAGTTAAAACATCTTATTAGTATGTTGCTCAAAAACAACATAGATTCATCTTAACTCTAGATCTACCAAAAATAGAGAGGAATCTAATCTCTCTATGTGCAATCCTTTCCTCAAAATTTGTAGGAAAAAATAAATAAATATCCCTCTTAACGTAAATGGATCTATGCTAGTGATTATTAAAATGATTCATAGTTAAAATTAACCCAATTTTTTTTTACATAATAAATAAAAATACATATAAAATGTTATTAAAATTATTCATAACTAAAATTAACCCCAAAAATAATATATAAATAATGAATAAAAATAAACATAAAATGTATATTTAAAATTAGTAAAAAAAAAACTTTAACATATAACATCCTTGATGATAGGTGTTCATCACTAGTTGCTAAACGATTCTCGCTCTCTTTTGTTATTATTCTTTCAGGTCTCTAAATTGATGTGGGAGTTAATCCTTGTTGTGATAATTTGATTTATATGTTTGAGTGTGCTAGATTAGTTCTAGGGAACATAACCCTTAGGGTTGTATGCCACAATTATATTTTTTTCTATATGGGTTACAACCTACCCTAAACCTTGAATTTTCCATAGCTCGCTTTATTGTTGCAGTCAACACCAACTTCGCGGCCCTTGGCTCCTGGCTTCATTGTTGCAACCAACAGCATAGCTTACCCTGCATCTAAACAAGCAACCAAGGAAGAAAAACCCAAGGGCGAAGAATTCACCTCGCAAAAGACCCGTCCATGTTCTCACTCACACCACTCTAGCTGATAAACAGATAATTGGTGAAAGAAGGTAAAACCAAATTGGGGTAGAAGGGATGGAATAATAAGGTAAACAAGGCCCCTCAAGGAAAGGAACACCAATAGAACCAGACGTGATTTATATAGAGAGCTTGAACCAACTCATATGTGTGTTGGAAATTTCTGATAATTTCGAACACACAGAGGAAATAAAAAATCCTCAACTCAATACAGAGATTAAAAACAAATTTCAGACAAAGATGTGAGACAAAACACTTTTATTTCATTAAACAAAAATTCTGTTACAAAAGAGTGTGGGGCACTCTTTTGTAGGTTGTTGGACTGGGAACTAGGTTAACCTGTGTTTGAGTGTGTGACTTTCCCTGCGTTATGGGGAAAGGGGAGTCGATTCCTTGAAGGATACAGTGGTTTTTTTGCTAGTGCAATCTACGAGAAGCTCCTAGCGGTGCTTCGAGTAGGTTTGGGCTTTGCCTGAACATTTTGTATTTGAATTTCTAAAATTTCGGTGCTTTGAAGAGTCAGAACCTCAAGGTGCAAGATTGGCGGGGTGGTGGAAATCTGGTTGCTACGCGTTGTCACCTCTAGAAAGGAAGTGTTTGTTCTCAATCAAATTTGGGTGGTTAGCGATCTTGACTCCGGGTGAGGAGGTATTAGCAGTTAGAGGCCAGGTGTGCCTTGAAGGCTGAAGACCATTCTGATGCTCTTGATTTGGGTACCGATAGCGTTATTGCATGTGTCACTAGTATGCACCCATCTCTGTGGAATGGGTGGTCCTCCCTCCCTACTCAACCAAGCTCAGCAAGATGAGGGGACCCGAAAATGCAAATTCAATCTCTGGATTAGGGAATGGAGGTGTCAAGGGCGCGCCAGGGTGGAAAGACGGTGGGTGGCTCCCAACGGATGGGAGTTGGTGTGCGAGGTGGTCGCGGAGGTGGCGAATAGGTGACATGTATTGGCGAGAGGTATCAACAACCATAGAGGAGAGGTGGCGTGTGACGTCGTGGTAAAGTGAGCCATGGGTCTGGCAAGCTTTCAACTCCTGGTATGTGGGAAATTCAACACATCTTCCTGGAGAATTTTTGCGAGTTAATCCAATCCTTGCTAGAACGGTTAGAATTGATTGAGAGGATCATAAAGGAGGAGCATGTTGAACTAGTAGTCACCTTGGCTATGATGCACTACTTCCAGTGCCAGGTTCAAGAACGAGCGGTGAGGGTTTTGCGTGGCAAAAACCTAATTTCAGAAAAGGTGGAAAAGATGGAGTCGTCGATGGCTCACTTCAAAGGTCATGTCCAATGTGCCTTCCTCCTCCTCCAGGAATAACCTTGGATAACCCAACTTCCATCATGTCGGATGGCTAGCATGACCACATATGTTCTCTTTGTGTTACTTGTCTTTTGGTGTCTTTGGCCTTCTCGGGTATGGACGATGTCCTTAGTCTCTTTTTTGTATTTTTTTCATATGTTGCAAATGGTGGTCAACAAACCTAGTCGGGGTGAGACTAACTATTTTTTGCTACTCCAGATGTATATTAGTTTTTCCAAATGAATATAATTTTTACTTACAAAAAAAAATTTCATGTTCAAATCTTTGGTTACTTATCTTTGGTTAACCTAAAAATTATAATGATAGACATACAAATGAACTTTGACCCAATTGCTAATTCCTCTAAAAAAAAAATTAAAAAATAAAATAAAAAATAAAGTAAAATGATTTAATATAAAGAGAGAGCAGTAAAAGAAATAAAATTATATTTAATAATTTCTTATTTAATTTTTTAACAACCTTTAATGGTTTAAAATTTATAGTAAATAAAAAAATCATTGAAGGATGTTTAAAAAATCTCTACCTCATAATAGCTTTTTTGTTATAAGTCAAACTCCCTCAATTTTATATTATTTTATTGAACTCACAACTTTTAAATAGATTTATAGCAAGTATAAAGAATCAGAAGTAAGATACAACTAGAACGACGAAGATTGATGCTTTGTCTTTTCTCAAGATTGTAAGTAAACCCTATTCCACCACCACTGCCATCATTATTCTTAGCATTGTGTCAATTCTTAGCCATTATGAGCACCATAGGGGGGAGAGACACCCCCTCCTATTTCCAAATCACAACCATGGAGAGTCACCCCAAATAATTAGCCACTCTTCAAAACTTGGAAGCCTCGAACCCTAAAACAGTCGCAGAATAAGTTGAATCTAGCTAGTAAGAAAATGTAAACAGTCAAGGTAAATTGTCCAAAGAACCCTGGGGATCTACTTGTTGAAAGTAGCAACAGATTCAAAGTGTGAAGTTTATTCAAGCGATATCATAATATATTCAATACATAAGAGATAATTCTCTCATTAACAAATGTGATGCAGGAGCATCCAAGCCAAATTTTCAATATTTAATTATGTAATAAGGGGGGTGAGACATTTTAATTATTTTATTAATTAAATTGCTTATTTTTAATAAATTAGGAGAGAAATTATAAATGTGAGGATTTTTGTAAATATTCTTTAATAATTAAAGGATATGAGTGGAATGGAATTAGGTAGATAATCTAGGGAGTAGGAATTCCATATATGGGACTTTGTTGAGTCCAAAACTGGAATAAATCCAAATTAGATTTGTAGTTGAGATTTATGTGGAGGAATTTATGGAGTGAAATAAATTATTTATTTATGTATAAATAGGAGTGTTTTTGTGAGGATGATAGACATCTGAGAGCAGTGAGGAGTATAGTGAGAGTGAGAGATGGTTTGAAGGGCCGAGAGCGAAGAGGCCACCTAATGTAATATTTGGCCAAAGAGTTTTTTGGTTTATTATCAATATTTTTTTTATGTGGCTCTCTTTCCTTCATGTGCATTTTTGAGCTGAATGTTTTTATGATTTTAATGAAGAATTATTGAGAGTTTTTATTCTGAGTGAGGGAGTGTGTTTTTATATGCTAGGATTTGTTTTATAGCAAAATCCCTGCATCATTTGGTATCAGAGCAGGAAACGATTTCCTGCGAGAGCTTGGGAGAGAGTTGATTGATATATTATATTTTTTGTTTAAGTCTGCAATTTATATGGATATTAATGCATGTGTTGTGAGTTAAATAAGCTTGAACGGAGGTAGTTAATGGAAAAACTATGGTAGCGCATCCTCATAGCTGGACAACACATGCAATAGTGTAGCAAACTACTAGCTCGCAGGTGGAGCTGTAGCATGGAGCAATCGAATGTGAATTAGAATCGGTCCATGGAGCTATGCACACACAGTAAAGAGGAGAAAGTAGCTCAAACACCGTGGCCATGTATTGGAATCGAAGGAGACTACAATTGTGGGGGAAACACTGTGAAGAAGAGCAACAATAAACGCTGCAAGGGTGTCTACGCATTCGAGAACAGTCGAGGGACCTTGCAGTGTATTGAAGGTATATTACAGTGAGATTGAAGCTGAAGTGACAACCACGTAACGTTGGGTGAATGTGCACAACATCGAAGCACAATGCATTGATCGCAATGTATCGTACCAACGCCCAAAGCCATAACACATACATTGTTATGATTGCTTTGCCGTGAGTATTGAATGGTAACAACATCAATTGAATAGATTAATAGTTGGTTTGAGTGGTATGACATGAAAATTCAGATTTAACAAATGATTATGTGGTTTAAATGTGATTATAATTGTGTTACATAATTATAATGGTCCTTGCAGACTCAATGAACATAGTAGACTCTGCGTCCTGAGCATTGCGTTGCAGCCAACATTGAAGAGAATGGTGGCACTCTTAATTTGAAGAGCGATTGATTAATTCATGGGCAACACAGAACGTGTCTCACTCTGTGGCAAGCAGCCAACGAAACCAATTCTGAAGTGTGGCATCGACTTTGCCAGTCGCTGACCCATTAGAAAATGCACTCAGACATCAGCCATTAATGCTGAGGGTGAATTTATCCTATGCGTTCGATCTGAAATCGATAGATGGTGAGTGTGAGGTAACGATGGGGAAGTAACCTGCGGTAATGTGCGTGTGAAGTAAATTCTCCTTGTTTATTAAAGCATATTGTAATGTGCATTCAAGCAGTCTTAAGGGACTCAAAAATTTTGGAAAAAGAACATATTGGATAGAGAATTGGTCATGTTCTTGTGAATAGAATATGGTTTAAAAACTTGGTGAAGTAAGTATAGAAAGTACTGCACATTAAAATTGGGGTTTTAAAGAAGGGAAAAGTTACTCAGTTTACTTTTCTACATCATTGAGTTGTATTAGAGCATTGAGTGGATTTGGCTTGACAACTTCAAAAGCAATGTAGCATTTTCTTCCAGAACAATGATTTGTACGAAGAGCCGGAAAATATGAATCAGAGTGGCACAGGGAATTATGATTCAAGGACAAAGGTATGACTTAGCATGTTATGCGTTGACATTTTGGGGTTTTCTTAATTGAACTTATAAATAAGTATTTTGCGGAGATGATTTATGTCAACATGCTGCAAATGCGAAGGTATAAGGTTTTATCACCATAGTAGTTTACAGAAATTTAAGTTTCTCTTAAATGAATGGAAAGGGAGAATGTGCTAATCCTGGGTGATATGAATGAAAACATGCATGTTTATATGAGGAGGTTTATTATGCATAGTGTGATGATTTATTATGCATAATGTGGATTCTTCACAGTTTTGGTTAAGTCATTTTGGACCAAATCCTGTAGTTGGGAAAAGAAGGATTCTTTTGATTGCTGATTGAAAATATAATTGCTTGATGTCGAAAATATTTGTTTTACCATTATGTGGCGGTATTTAAGGACGTGATATTCCGGATGAACACAATGTATGGGTTGCACATCGAAGAGGTTGTAATATGAATAGCTTGTTCTTTGTACACAGGTAAAGAGATGTGAATTGATGTTGCATGGTGTATAAAAGTGTAGGGAAATATTTGCGTTATGATGATGAGCTTGTGAGCATGTGAGTATCTACAGTGACAAATATGGCACAGAAGAATGGAAACCAGAGAGTTGAGACTGCAGAGAGAAAGGTTTATTAATAACCATAATAGGATGTGAGGTATGATAATTTAGGAAGGTATTTTAGAACATTGAAGATTGAATGATTTATTTATTTTTACCTTAAAATAAATCTTGAAAAACCTAAATTGAAATTTGACTAAAGACTTCAGTATCATGTGAAATGATAGGGCAAACTGATGATTTTTCATAAGAATGAAGTATGAAAGAGGGTGAAGATTTTACATCCTAAAATGTATTAGGGGTGTATGTTTATTGAAGAATTGTATAACTTCAATTAAGTCAGAATATCCACTATCATTGTTATTGGGACAAAGCTTGAAGTGAAAAAAAATGTTAGAGTCAAATGAAAGTTTGGATAGTTTGAGTTGAGATTGAGTATTTTCATCCAAGATGAAAAATTGGTGTAAGTCTGAAGTTGAAGAGTCGTAAACTAAGTCAAGAGTCTGAATGTAATTGGGTGCATGATCGACGGAGCCTGATACCCAAAGAATTGGTAATTGTAACAAATGTGTTACTAAAATGTTGTTTGCAACAAATTGCAGCTAGAGGGTTGCTAGAGATTGGTTCCAACACAGAGAACCAAGAGAGGCCAAGTGCAGGAGGAGAAATTGCATTTTTGATGAATAGAAAGTGTGAAGGATTGTTGAAATGTGGATTAAATGAAATCCACACGTGAACAGATGAAGTTCACAAAGGAGGAGAAGATGACTGCTGATAGTCATTTCCGAAGATCTGATGAAGACCACAACAGAAGGAAGAAGAAGGAAAATGCCAAGGTAAGTGTCATATGTGAGTAGTTGAAAAATGAAGATTATGAGCGGGAGAAGGCTTAGATAACAATTCATCTTGAATTGTTAATGGAGTTGTTACAAGAAAATGTGAAAAACCAGACACTTGGTTGGACCATAAGAAAGAAGGTAAAGTGGCAGAAGCTACATAGAAAGAGGAAAAAGTAGGTAAACATACAGTTGGCAGAAGAGCTGAGGAAGCTCGAACAGATGTTGAGTTGTGAAGAACTCAGAGATGCTAAGTTAAAAATGGATGTTTCCATTTGTGGCCCAGAACAGGTTGAAATTTTGGGTGAAGAAATCAATGAGGAAGATCTCATGAACTATTGGGATAGTTCAAAAGCATCTGAAGATGTGTTCGTGAGAGAAGCATATGAGGCTATGAAGCCTTGCAATTTTTCTCACAGTTTATGTATGTTTGCAGGATATGTGAGAGATGGTGAGCAATCTGATGGAACTGTCACAGAGATGAAGGAAACTTTTGAGGTAAAGTCTAGCGAAGAATGCCTTTCAGAGGGGGAAGGTAATGATTTGTTACAATAGGAAGAAATCATAAAATGAATTCTTGGTTGGGGTAAAATAGCAAGTTGAAGCTATTATGGAATAGAAGCATACTGAATATGGCGAGGATATATTCCAAGGAGGTAAACAAATGTATTTTTTAATGAAATTGCTAACGAAATTTTGCAGTGTGATGAAACATAAAATAGGATAACTCATGAGGACTGCTAGAGAAAGGATGAAACTGTATTGAGTGAGGCTGAAAGTTTCCAAGCAAAGTATGATGATGACTATATTTTAGGTGAAGATCAAATTGAATTGTTGCAACAAAAGGAGTTCATAAATTCCTTGTTTTATGAAAGAAATTGTTTCAGTATAGGTGAGACAGTTATTTCTTATGATGAAGACTTTATTATTGATAATGATAGTGAGAAATTGATTTTCTTAAAAGGCTAAAGGGAAAATGATGGAAAAACAACTAAAAATATTGTAGAGATAGAAGATCAGAATTCTATTCTGATGAAGAATGAAGAGATAGTATCAACAGGAAACTTGACTCGTGACAAAGAAGAAGATAGTGAAGAATGTACAAATATTTTTTCAAATGAAATGACAGATTTGTGGTAGGAATTGAGTATTCTAGAGAAGAGGCTAGAAAAACAGAGGATAAGTGTTCAAGTCGCAAAGTTAGAGCTGAATGAGAATGAAAAAGTTCATTATTATGAACTAGAGCAAAGAGACATCCTTGAAACAGATGATGTGGAGGAAAGACTAACTGATAGTCTTGAGAATTCTTTGAAGAAGTTGAAACAACATACTGATGTGTTGATAAAGGAGAAAATTTCAAAGCAGCAAATCGAAATTTTTCCAGAAGAAAAAGAGACCGAGAGGTCTTATCTTTTTAAAACTAACAGTTTGTTGGTGAATGCAGGTACAACACTAGACGAGAAATTTGTTGCTATAAAAGTAATAAAAGACTACAGTAGTAATCAAGAAGGAGTTCTTGATTATTTTCCATTGCAGAAAGTTGAGAGTTTAGCTCAGTTGGAGACGAAAGAGTTCCACAAAGAGGAATTACTCCAAGGTATTGGCAGACGAAAGTGTTGGAGAAGCCGATGGAATCCGATCAACAGAGTGAATGATGAGATATCAAATCGAGTTGATTCTTCGAAGGAACAATGGCAGAACAGAGTTTGGAATCTTGGAGGGAGCAAGTCATCAGGACTTGTAGTTTTTGCAGTATTACAGAAAAGTGATGGACCTCATAGATAGGAGTCTATGGAGACTTCTCTACATGGGGAGTCTAATGCAGGAGCATCCAAGCCAAATTTTCATTATTTAATTATGTAATAAGGGGGGTGAGACATTTTAATTATTTTATTAATTAAATTTCTTATTTTTAATAAATTAGGAGAGAAATTATAAATGTGAGGAATTTTGTAAATATTCTTTAATAATTAAAGGATATGAGTGGAATGGAATTAGGTAGATAATATAGGGAGTAGGAATTCCATATGCAGGACTTTGTTGAGTCCAAAACTAGAATAAATCCAATTTAGATTTGTAGTTGAGATTTATGTGGAGGAATTTATGGAGTGAAATAAATTCATTATTTATGTATAAATAGAAGTGTTTTTGTGAGGATGAGGGACAACTGAGAGCAGTGAGGAGTACAGTGAGAGTGAGAGATGGTTTGAAGGGCTGAGAGCCAACAGGCTGCCCAATGTAATATTTGGCCAAAGGTTTTTTTGGTTTATTATCAGTATTTTTTTTATGTGGCTCTGTTTCCTTCATGTGCACTTTTTAGCTGAATATTTTTATGATTTTAATGAAGAATTATTGATAGTTTTTATGCTGAGTGAAGGAGTGTGTTTTTATATGCTAGGATATGTTATATAGTAGAATCCCTGCATCAAAATTTATCGAAGCTTGGCCATTAGAGAAATCCCTCTCTTAGTGGATTTAGGAAAAATGGAAGCCAAACGGCCATATCATGATGGAAATTAGAGTTGAAGTTTTTTAACCACTCCCTTTGCCAACACGGAAGATCGTCCGAGAATATTAAAAAATAGTCCATAATTCATTAACTCTATTCAACTCTATTTATGATTCTGGATAGAAAGATTCATCCTAGAAAAAATAGGATTTCGCAATAGCTCTAATATGGATTTGAATGTACTCCCTACCTAGATAATTATGGGGTGAGGAAACACTAGTTGATATTGGAAATGTGTTGGGACATTTCATCAAATTTTTAGAGACGATAAAGAAATTCAGATGTATATCTTATGCATGTATTTGTGTCTATATGAATATCTTAGCACCTTTACCTAAATCCATTTATATATACGACCAAAATGAGCTAGGAAAGAAAACCCTAGATTATGAGCATGTTCCTTTCAAATGTCAGCAATGGCATGAACACAAACACCTCTACAGGAATTTTCTTTTTCTAGACCCAGATGTCCCGATAGATCAACCTCAAACGTTGGACTAGGATAACTTCTAAAAGCTAGTAGGCTAACAGGGAGGATGAAGGCCCCATTTGTTTTTTCCATACTTTTGAAAATACCCTTTCATAAGCAACAATTTTCACCCTATTTCCAATATTAACTCCTTGACCCTACCCCCTAATTTCTTACCTCCTAAACTCAAAATAAGGTAATCCTAATTATCCTATTGATTTTCCCCAAACCACCTTAAAAAATCCTTTAGACTCAATTATTGAGGAACTTCCATCACTTGTTTTGAAGATAAATTAGTATAGTGAAGAACCATAAGTCATGGACCTGAAAGCCTAGAAAAATCCTATTAAGGCAAAGACATTCCATCTCTTAGCATCAAGCTAAAATTATTAGTAAATATTTGCTCAAATATTAACAACACACACAAAATGCCTCAATAGGAAAAAGAAGTTCCACTCCTCTTGGATTTCATGTCCATCCCTCAAAAGAGAGAAAACACTCACACAAATGAAAATAAAAATGGAAGAAAGATAAACTATCAAATCCCAGAGGAACGAGGAGAAATATTAGTCAACTTAGGTAGACTTACGCTAATCTTGGAGGTTCATCCCTCCAACACCACTTCTCATCCATAAAAAAGATCTCCTGGAATACCAAAGACCTAAATTGTAAGTGAATTGAAAGGCTTTTGAAAGCAAAGTGGAAGTAAGATACACGAGTTATTCACTAGGGGAGAAATACCATTCTACGCAAGTTCATATTAGGGGATATATATCGAGGAAAACATGAAATAATATATTGAGAATATAATAGGGGATAAAAGGTTTTTATATTGATATGTATAAAAAATGGAGCTCAAAGTTAATGAAAAAATATAAAGGGTTATAAAAAATGTTAATGAAAAAAATGGATACCTACAGTATCTAGGGAAAGTAGAGGTCTTTTAAATTGGGAACGTGTATTGGGTTTGTATTGGAAGGGGGTTAAATAATGTGACTTTTAGAGGTATTTTCCAATATGTAATAAAATTAAGGGTATTGTTTAGTATTCCATGAACACATGTGATATGTGTATAGGATCATCAAATGAAGCCCCCATGGGAAGATCATCCAAATTATTTGATGATACGAGAAATAAAAAATCAGGCGATGTCACCAATCAATTGATAAAAAAATGGGGAAAATTGAAAATTATTGGCGATCGATGCCCAATGAAAATTACACAACTTAGTCATTATTTGGAAAACACAAGAGGTTTCGGTTCTCGACATCTTTTCCTCATATATAATCTTAACCATAAAATTTAAAATTATAGGATCCTAAGAAACATACTTTATTTCAAATGTCTATGGGCCTACATTACCCAAAGACAAAGTCCAATTCTTAACTCCATCAAGAAAATAAAACTTTTGATCTTAGTAAGGCCTTAGATTTTGGAGGTAAATTTCAACGTGATAAAATAACTTGAGGAAAATAAGGGAGGGGTCTAGAAATTAGAGGGGAATCTAATCTATTTAAATATTTATTGGGCTCCTCCCATTTGTTGGACATGGACACCATCAACATTTTACACATATAGAAAAATTGTAGAGGAGGAAAATTGCCTCCATATTAGATGGATACTTAATATAAGATAATATAATGAGCAGGGATGTTTTTATGAAAGCCTCCATCCTCCCTAGTCATGGATTGGATCACTATAATATAACTCAAAACTAATCCAAAAATTTGACTCTTCTGCCTAGAAATATTGTGCATCCATCGTTCTGTTAGGTGTGTGTTATATTATTTCCACCACTAGTCGCACGTGCAAGAGGGTCACAGGGGGTGTGATATCCCCCCTTGTTCGTTGCGTCGGGCATAAGAGCAGGGTAAGAGGGGGAGTACAGTCCCCCCTATCAGGGGATCTCTAGGGGGGCGGTCCATAGGGTCTGGGGCACTGCCCCAAGAATTTTTTTTTTGACCCTATAATAGGTGGGAGGACCTACCTATGGTTTTTTGCGTGGGTTTTGCACATGGTTTTGGGCATAATGGTTTTATTCCCACTGTATTTTGTAAATATAACTATGGTTATGCTCTAATCGAGGGTTTATGGATGAAGGTTTATGAATTCTTTGACATTTATATATACACGTGCAAGAGGGTCACAGGGGGTGTGATATCCCCCCTTGTTCGTTGCGTCGGGCGCAAGAGCGGGGTAAGAGGGGGAGTGCAGTCCCCCCTATTGGGGGATCTCTAGGGGGGCTGTCCATAGGGTCTGGGGCAGTGCCCTAAGATTTTTTTTTTTGGACCCTATAATAGGTGGGAGGACCTACCTATGGTTTTTTGTGTGGGTTTTGCACATGGTTTTGGGCATAATGGTTTTATTCCCATTGTATTTTGTAAAGATAACTATGGTTATGCTCTAATCGAGGGTTTATGAATTGGGGTTTATGAATTCTTTGACATTTATATATATATGTATTGTAACCTTGAAAGGAATATAATGAAAAATCAATCCGGTAGTCCTAGTTTTGGGATCCAGGGGAAAATATTTCTATATATATGTTTTATGTTTTATGTTCTCGCCATTGTTTATTTTTTATTTTTAGAATTTGTATGCAAGTAATTTCTATACAGGGTTAAAACCTACACGTTCGACATTTAAGCATAGATTTAAATAATGGACAGACGAAATGGAAAATATAGAAGGAAAAACCATGTATCACCTACAAAAAAAACTTATATGCCTCAACAATCAACTCAAATCTCGGAACAAATAAAAATTTGGAAACATCCTTCAAGCTAAGCATGATCTCGAAGGCCAAATGGGAAAATTTAGCCATTTAACTAATGTTGATGTGATTAATTAATTGAGGAGGAACCTTGATTCCTCATGTAGTTTGAAGAAATATGTAAGGAGGAATAGAACCTTTGGAAGCAAAAATCCCAAATACATTGGCTAAAAGAAGGGGCAATAAGCACAAATTTATTTTACAATTTGATGTTTCCAAATTTCCACCACAATTTAATCTCCTCACTAAAAAATACATAAGGAATAAAAATCCAAGATCATGACAACATGGCATGCGAGATGGTTATGTTTTACAATGACCTATTATCTCACACCAAGACGAAAATGGACAAAGCTATTAAAAAATTTTCACAACACATACCACCCTTTGTCACCATTGAATAAAATGAAGCCTTCTATGAAATAATTATGGAAGAAGTTGAATCAGTGGTCAAGTCCATGCCTAAGAACAAGGCCCCAAGCTCAAATGGCTTCACCTCAGAAATTTTCGAAGCGTGTTGGTCAATAATCAGACATGATTTCTATGAAGTGATGCAAGAATTGTGTTGGTATCAAACCATTTTAAGAGCTCTTGATGCCAACTTCTTCACACCTTTCCCCAAGAAATATAATGTGGAAGAACCCAACAACTTCTACCCCATATACCTTTGTAATATGGTATATAAAATAATCACCAAAATTATATGAAATCCACTTGATCCCCTTCCCCCACATCTTATATCACTGGAGTAAACAAGCTATGTGGAAAGGTGATAAATCTTGGATAGAATCATGATTTCTCATGAAACCATTTATTCCTTCAAGATCCCAAAAAATAAAAGCATGTTGTTAAAAACAGTCCTTTCTGAATCCTTTGAAAAAATTAATTGTTCCTATTTTTATAGATTCCACAAGCCTTTGGCTTTGAAATTGAGTGGATCAATTAGGTTGAAACTCTCATTTCCTAAGCCTTCTCATTCCCCCCCCCCCCCATTGAATTATTCCTGTCCTTTCAAGGTATTTTCCAAGGGGACCCCTCATCTGGACTTATGCAGGAATGCAATAAAATATAGAAATACACATAAACACAGAGATGCAACAGAAATATGTCTTCATTTCATTAATATCTCATAAATGAAATATGCTTATGGACATAATGAAAATAAATTAACTAGAGCGCTGGTAGCATATCTCTAAAAATTTATGTGGAAGATACATGCCTCCAAACTATGTTACGATGAAGATCGAAGGCCTATTTACTATTGAGAAACAATGGAAAACCCTAAACATCCAAAAACCTAACCCTAGGAAATGAATCACCAGACTATGGGCCCCGTCGAGGTAAATTGGTACATCAATTTCCCAAGGTCGTAACTTTGGCATACTAGCTTCGTTTGACACACATGATACATCTGTAGAAAGATCTATCTGAGGACTATAACTTCTGATAGTGAATATCGAGTATCCGACTGATATACCATGGTTGTGGTTTCCCCAAAAACGTTGTTTAGGGCCTCAAAACAGCTCTGGAAGTTCAGGACCCAAAAAACTACCAAAAATAGTAAATTGTGCTACAATTAAGGAAACTGAAAAAGTAAAAGAAACAATGGTGGGGGTCCAAGTGGAATAGGCGGGTGGCCACCAATATCCACCTGGATCATTCCTCCCCCCTTAAGAATAAATGCTCCCCATTACGTTGAGTTCCCCCATGAGATGAGGAAACATTTGTTGAACTTGATCCCTAGTGATCCACTTGCCATGGTGAAGAAGTTGGCATGCTTTGACAACTAGATATAGTTGGATCCTTTGCTGGCAGGTGTTATTGATCTGTGTGTCCATAATATGATCAACTATGGGTTTTTCCATGCAGTCTGGGTTTAACTCTGTTGGTGTGAGTTGTCCTGCCATGTCTGATGTGTCTAGCAGAGGTAGAAAGTAGGGTCAAAGGCGTTCCACATTGAACACTGTGTGCAGACCAAGGAATGGTGGAATACTGAGCTCGAAGGCATTGTCTCCTACAACCTTAGAGATGGTGTTTGTCACATATCGGAGTGGACAAAGCTTGCAGTGGGTTCCCGCGAGGCGCTCCTTCTGCAAATGTAGCCATAGTTTGTTGCCCACCTGGAAGTTGTGTGGCATCTAATGTTGATAATGCCACTACTTTTACTTACCATTGGCTCTGTCCAATATGTCATGAACCTATTGGTGGATGTGTTCAATGCACTTAATGAAGTTTAGTTTTTTTGAGTCAATGGTTGGTGAATGGCTTAATAAAGACTCTGTTTTTTATCTAGATTCCCCTGGGATGCCAACAAACATAGATTGTAAACATCAATAATATAATTAATGCTCCTCTAAAACTATGCCTTAGTTACTGAGGGTACTAAATTTATTGTGATTTCTTTAGCCAGTTTTTAAATTACTTCGTGCAGAGGAAAAGCAGAGCTTTGTAGATCCTCCTCTGAGCGAGCTTGATCTTGAAATGAATGTGATAATTGATCAAGAAAAACAACAATAATTCAGAGGCTTCGAATTTATTATTTTTGATAATTTTACATCCAGTGCGATGATGGAAGCTCTTGAATCATGTATAACAAACAAGTATTCAGAAAAAGTATTCAGAAGGACTCACTGGTAAGAGTTAAGTGTCTGAAACTCAATTTCTCTTAGATTTTGAACTTGTACTTTTTAGTTTGAATAATTGACATGTGTGTAATGGTTTATAGGTTCAGCATTGTAGTGTTAACACTTGTAGTTGTTGCATGAGTATATGTTATCACAATGAAAGATACAATTTTTGGACACTTTTCTATATTTATTGACTATTGTGTTGGGTTGGGATTTATGCCATGCTGATACTATGCTGGCAATGAATTCAATGACCAAAGTGAGAGGCTTTGCCAGCAGAGGGACCTAGAGGCATTCCATCTTGACAACAATACATGGGGTGTTAACAACAATACATGGGGTGTTAACAACAATACATGGATCCCCAACTAATTTTGATGTTTATACAACTCTCCTCCAACCACATGATCGCATTATGGTGTGTATGGTTCTGAACTACAAACCTCCTTTGATAATATTATCATTCCTATTTGGGCATGTAACATGTCAAAAATTGTTTTGCAACATTTAGGGTTTGGACTTACCACATGGAGGGAATTTGTATCATGGATTCATGATTGCAGAAAAAAAAGTATCTCTTACATCAATTTACTTTGAATCAATTCCATACCATTTATATGAGTCCACAGGTGAGCTCGCATTTCTATTCTAATAATAATTAGGAGGGAAACAATTCCATGATTGACAAATATTGAACCAGTCTTTTGGGGAAGTGTTCCCAGCTGCAAATATCCATCAATGTGATGAAAATCATAATGAAGAATGTCATACAATATGAGGTGCACCAAGTTGAATTAAGTACTAGAAGCCAATTTGAGTTACTAAGAGAATGTAAGCTCGAAAGCTCTCTATATATAGAATGATACATCAAGACCAAGATTCAATTACAGTTATCAAGATGTTACAAGAAAGGTTTCACAATTATCCCTAATGATGTCAAAGCCATGTGTACCTCCTTGAATTCCATCTATCACTGGGTGCAAGTTCCTATTGCATGTGGATTAATCTGTGAGTCCACAGTGCTGAGGAATTGCATTCAGGTTTTGGCCATAGAATTGGAATTTGTGGTTGTCGCTAAGTTCTTTGTTTAAACATTAAGACAATTTGTGTTGAAACTTGTAATGTCCTGGAGTTAGTGTTTGTGAGGTTCAATCTATGCTTCAAGAACTAGGAGCGGTGGACGTCTCCATGAGGGTGCATAGGCATGCGTCACTATTGTGCGACAGTTATCATTAATTTCTTTCGATCTTTTTTGGTGGATTGATATCCCATCTTTGGAAGGACCTACACTACTCTATTTTCTTTTTTATTCATTTTAGTTTTTATAGGGGTTTGCTATTTCTTAGTTTCATTGTTCTAAGGAGACATAATCGGTAGAAAGAGTAAGTCACTTAAAATTGTAACATGAGTGTCAATGTCTCATAAACTGCAACATCGCCTATTCCATCTTCACTTGCTTCCTTGAGTGCAGCCCCTATGACTCTCTTGGTGTCATAAAAAAGCACAACTATTGTGTCAATTGTTGCCCCTGTCACTTCCTCAAGTTCACTCTAGGGAATGCCACAAGTTTTCAAATTTACTTTCGTGTCTCAGCCTAGTGTCTTAGCCTGGTCTCATATTCCATTGCATCTTCACAACCGTCCACATCCAGATTTATCCAGATTTATTTTTGGGTTTCAAAAAAATCCCATGTCTCTTGCTAGTAGTGGGTACCTTCTCATTTATAGCGTTCCCATGGGTAGTTCGGTTGTCCCTAGCACCGGGTTTCCATATGGTTGTAAATAATCCATGGTTTTTGGTTATGTTCATATGTGCTAGACCTGAAAACAATTCCATATGTAAACTCAGTTCTTTTTCTGAGATTATTTCTGGAGGTTCTCATGGTGTAAGAGACTTGGCCCTATTTTTGTGAAGCTGAAGAAAAACATACAAGTTTCTTATGTATTTCATTAGATAGAGATTCATCCTTTAGGTGGTTTTTTATAGCAATAAACTCTTTCCCAAAATTCTGTTCTCCCAAACATATTGTGCATATGGGATCTTTTTCTGAGTTTCCCATAGAATTGCATTCAACTTTTGGCCATAGAATTAGAATTTGCAGTTGCGGTTAAGTTCTATGTTTTATTAAGACAAATTGACAGGACACTCTTCCCTCTTTCAAGAAGAGTTCCTCCTTTTAGGAGTTCACAGGTTCAAATTCAAGGCTGGTTTCTTTTATTCTCCAGGGCCAGTCTCCTTCCTTTTGGGAAGTCACCTTATTTTAAGGGTTCACAGATCAGATTCAAATTTAGGTTTAGTCCAAGAAAATGTCACTTCTTTCCTTGGAAGGAACTCATTTTCCTACTTTCCTCCTTGGATTTGGACATGTTATCCTCCCTTTTTTAAGAGTAATACCTGAAAGACAGGTCATTGTTCCCTCTTTCAAGAAGTGTTCCTCATTTTAGGAGTTCACAGGTTCAAATTCAGGCCTGGTTTCTTTTCTTTTCCAGGTCCATTCTCATTCCTTTCGGGAAGTCACCATGTTCTAAGATTTCACATATCAGATTCAAATTCAGGTTCATTCCAATAAAATGTCACTTCTTTCCTCGGAAGGCACTCAGTTTCCAAGTTTCCTCCTTGGATTTGGACAGGTGAGCCTGCCTTTTTTTTCCTCGGAAGGAAATTGGTTTCCTAGTTTCCTCCTTGGATTTGGACAGGTGAGCCTCCATTTTTTAAGAGTAATACCTGAAAGACAGGTCATTGTTCCCTCTTTCAAGAAGAGTTCCTCGTTTTAGGATTTCACATGTTTGAATTTAGGGATGGTTTCTTTTCTTCTCTGGGTCTAGTATCCTTCCTTTTGGGAAGTCACCTTGACTTCCTTCTTTCAATAGTTCACAGATCGGATTCAAATTAAATTTTAGTCCAAGAAAATGCTACTTTTGTCCTCGGAAGGAACTCAGTTTCATAGTTTCCTCCTTGGATTTGGACAGGTGAGTCTCCCTTCTTTAGATTTCATAGTTTCAAATTCAGGTTCGGTCTCCTAATCTGAAGAGGTCATGATCACAATCTCTCCTTTTTATTTCACACACACATGTTTCCATTGAGGAGGTCATGTTCATATTCTCTATCCTTCCTTCATTTCATTTTTAGGATTTTAGATTCACATGTTCGGATTCAAATTGAGGTTCATGTTCAAATTCAAAAAGGTAGTTTATCTACCTCCATAGACTTTTCCAATCATATTGCAATAATATCTCTATTGCTATCATGTCTCTATATAGTGCAATCAGATCCATGAACCCTCTTTGCTATCAAATAGGCTCCTTTACTTTTGGATGTCTTTATAGGATTTTGCAATCAAATCCATGAATTTTTTTTTTCTATGAAATAGACCGCTATCCACCTAATAGTATCCTAGACTTTTAGATAAGTCTACTGACTTTTGAGTTAAAAATCAGTAGTGTTGGATCTAATATTGTCTACAGGAGATAGTTCCACATGTTTTGGGACTAATGTTGTCTACAAGTGATAGTGTGATTTGATGGGTTTGTGTATGGGTTTATGTAGTATTGTATGTATCCACTCGACCTATGTGGAAGTTGACTTTGACTTTGGGATTTGGGATTTGTGGATATGGAAATCACCATAAGCATAGGTGGATTCACACACACAAAAAATTAAAATCAGTATTCCTTGATCTAATATTGTCTACAAGAGATAGTTCCATAGATTTTCTACAGGTGATAGTGTGATTTGACGGGAATATGTTGTATCGTATGTAGCTACTCTGCATATGTGGAAGATGGCTTTGGGATTTACGGATATGGGTAGTTGGTAGAAATAATATTGTCTATAGGTGATAGTGAGCTTTGATGGGATTACATAGTGTTGTGTGTATCCACTCTACCTATATGGAAGCTGCCTTTGGGCTTTGTGGATATGGAAATTTCTTGTGGATATTGTATGTATCCATTGTTCATGTTTGATGATTGGATTTGGGCTTTGGGGGTTGGTTTTGGCTTTGGGATTTTGGGGTTGGATTTGGGCTTTGTGGATTATGGGAAATTCGTGTGCTTCTTGTATGTATTCACCTTCTGTATCTAGAAGTTAGCTTTGGGACTTTTGTATATGGCTTGGGCTTTGTGGATATGGGTAGTTCATGTAGTATTGTAAATTTGTATGTATTATCTCTTCCTATTTGAAAGTTTATAGTCTTTATTTGGACGTTGGCTTTGGGCTTTTGGGCTTTATGTATGTGGGTAGTTCATGTAGTATTATATGTAATGACTCTTCCTGCTTTGAGCTTGGGCTTTGTGGATATGGGAAGTTCATGCAGAACTGTAGGTAGTCACTCATATTCTCTCTTCCTCATAGTCTACTTTGTGGATATGGGAAGTTCAAGTCTTTAGTTGACGTTGGCTTTGGGCTTTTGGGCTTTGTGGACGTGGGTAGTTCATGTAGTATTATATGTAATGACTCTTCTTTCTTTGGGCTTGGGCTTTGTGGATATGGGAAGTTCATGTAGAACTGTAGGTATTCACTCGTATTCTCTCTTCCTGATAGTCTACTTTGTGGATATGTGAAGTTCATGTCTTTATTTGGACGTTGGATTTGGGTAGTTCACATAGTATTATATGTATGGACTCTTCCTGCTTTGAGATGTGGATATGGGAAGTTCATGTAGACTGTACGTATTCACTCTTCTTATTTGGAAGCTACCTTTGGGCTCCAAGCTTCGTTATTTCATGAAGTATTTGTATGTATCCACTCTATCCAATTTGAAAGTTGGCTTTGGGCGTTGTGGGTATCTATTTATCCACTTTTCCATTTTAGAAATGGGAGTTTTGTTTTAGGAGATTTGTCAATCTTCATTTATGGTTTCCATGTTCATTGTAGTTCCATAGATTTGTCAATATTCGTTTCTGGTTTCCATGTGCATTGTGGGTGTCCACGTATTCACTTTTCCATTTTGTAAACTGGTATTGGATTTTTGTTTAAACCTGTATCTGTAATACTATTCCAATTTGGAAGCTGGCTTTTAGTGGCTGTGTGGATATGTGTTAGTTCATGTAGTATTATGTATCCACTCTACCATTGGAAGTTGGCTTTGGGCTTTGTGGGTATCTATGTACCCAATCTTCTTGGGTTTTTTTGTGTGAATTTCCTGTTAGGATATTTTTCAACCTCTATTTCTTGTTTGCCATGTGCTTTTGGTTTTTTCCATGGCTTTACTTTTCCATTTTGGAAGCTAGTTTTTGGGCATGTGTAGAACTATATGTATCTACCCTATCCACTCCACTTTTCATTCTCCACTTTGGAAGCTTCCTTTGGGTGTGTAGAACTGTATGTATTCACTCTATCTACTCTTCTTATCTCAAATATTGGCTTTCGTTTGGATGCCAGTAGAAGTTCGCTTTGGGCTTGCTTTGTGGGTGTTTATGCATCCACTTTTCCATTTGGGAAGTGGCTCTCAGTTTTGTGGGAGTTTTGTGTTAGGATATTTGACAGTCTCCCTTTCTAGTTTCAATGTGCATTGTGGTGTCTGTCTCCATGTCTTTAGTGGTGGAAATTTACAAAAGGATCCAATTCCCGATGTATCATAAAAACATGATTCGGTGTATATATGATCCAGATTATAAAATTATTATCCATTTGCACATATATTGTTAATTTTAAATTATTATTAAATAGATTTCTATTTGACGCATATAATTATGAAATGGCTATTTAGGTGTGGAGTTGGGAGTACTTCACCTCCATCAAGCCCAACGAGGTACATCTGAGCCCCCAGTAACAGAGGAAAATTTTGGAGTGGAATTTTAAGGGTCTAATAATATCAATAGGATTAGATAATTTAATATTTAAATTTATTTATTTTCTAGTACTAACTGAAAGTTGAGCTTGGATTTTTCCATGGGGGACATGCATATTGAAAGTGTGGATAACACTGTAGCTGCAATCCATGTAAATGTTCAAATAAAATATTGACAAGATTGATAGTGGGAATTCCTACTGTATTGTGCTGGAGTTAGTGTTTTTGAGGTTTGGAGTTGTGTTGGAGCTTTAACTTGCATTGGATCTCAGATTTATTTTGGAGCTTGGATTTGCACCATGACTTGAATTTTCCTTTAGAATTGGATTTGTATTAGAGCTCAGATATGTTATATAAGGCTTGAATTTGTGTTGGGTTTGAAAATTTTTGTGCCTAGGATATGTGCTAGACCTAAAAAAAACGCCAAATGTAAACTCAACGCTCTGTTTGAGATTAGTTCTGGAGGTTCTCATGGTGCAAAAGACTTGATCCTGTTTTTGTGAAGCTGAAGAAAAACATACTAGGTTCTTATGGATTTCATTAGATAGAGATCCATCCTTTAGGTGGTTGTTTATAGCAATCAAATCTTTCCAAAATCTATATTCTGCCAAACATATTGTACATATGGGCTTTCTTTTTTCTGAGATGTCCAACTTATATATTTTGGTGACATATTTATTTAGATGACTTTAATGTTGGTACAAAATGGCAAAAAATGACTTCAATGTTAGGATTTATTGATTATGAGATACTTGAGATGACTCACACCCTTTTTAGGCCAAGCTCATCATTGCTGGTGCTACTCCATATCCCCAAGACATTTATTACTCGAAGCTGGGTATTTCTACAGATACTATAATGGTAGTCCTTTCAATTTTTTCTCTTTCCACCAATGTTTATTTCCAACAAATCCTTACATTCTATATATAATGACATTTTTTTCTTTTTCTTTTTTTAAATACTTTAGCAAAGTTGAGCTCCCTAGTGGTACAAGACATACGAATATGAAAGAAAATAAGTACATGATTCCAACCATAATATTCATGATCATGATTCCTATATTCATCTATTCATAATTCATAATTCCTGTTTAGAATTATGAAATTGGAACAATAAAAAATTTAGTACCAACTACCTCATGATTCCACTAAATTAAATCCACATGATCACTCGATCAGATCAATTCAATCAATAAATTCTGCAATCAATCAATTACTTGAAAGGAAGGATGTGAGTGCATGAATGACCAAATATAAGGCCACCTTATCACTCTCAGATTAACTACCCCATACATAAGTTAGTGCTATAGACCCTTTTTATATAATGAATTCTAATGACTAGTAGTTATTCACTTTACCAAAGCAGTGGAATGCCTTTTAAATAATACTTATAATTAGTGCCTCTATGTAATGCAATACTGACTATTTTGCATTAGCAAAGCAAGATCTCTAGTTCTCAATAATCCAACTCGTACTTCTAAGTTATATATATAACAACTAGTAGTCATTAGCTTCACTAAGTAGTGATAGTTGCATTTCTTATTGAAATGAGACTTCTAGTTGTAGTTCCACTTGAATTTATCTTTAGTTCAACTATTCATCTCTCTTAGCTCTAAGTTCTATATAGAACGACTCTTCTATATAGTGTGCTTAGCTTTGCTAAGTAGTGTATCTCTATATATACTATTTCGCCTTTGGCAAAGCCTACCTCTTTCGTTATTCGTTTAGCTTCACTAATAATTTCTTGATTTCTCTTAGTTTTGCTAAACTTGCTATTAGTTTAAAGTTCTATATAGAATATTTTTCCCTTAGCTATGCTTAAATCTCTATAACGACCGCCTTTCTAAGTGCTTGACTGACTTTCAATCTCTCTAATTAAAATATTAGAATTAAGTTCTATGGTTCAATCTCTAACTAGCTCTTAGCCTTTACATCAGTGCAGAAGTGATATTTACATTAGTGCAGAAGTGAGTTTCCTTAAGATTAGTGCAAAAGAAGAAGCAAGCTCAATAAATCTCTATTTTCCAACTAGTACTTCTAAGTTCTCTATATAACAACAATTTAGCCTAGGCTAAGATTGAATTCATTAGCTTTCATTCCAGCCCTTAGCTTTAGCTAAGAATAGTCCAAATGTGTATAACACTAACAATTACATCCAAAATTTAGCTAAATTTCATGACAACGCAGTTTGGTTGGCTTGGGTCGGTTGATCAACTACGTGCCTCCTCGAGGAAGGGACTTCCTGTGCCACAACCCTCCCTGTTATAAATGAAAACACTTTATGTTCTTTTAGGAACAACTTTTCAATTTTATGCATAATGAATTATAAGTTAAATTAACAATGTAACTTTTAAAATGCAAATAAAAATACTAAAATTCTTGCTAAATTTTCAGTTTCCTCTTTCGTTTTTCAGAAAATGCAATTTCATGAAACCAAAAAAAACACAAATAGCAAATAAATGGTTGTTTTCGTGTTGCTTCTAACAAATAAATCAATTATTGTGAAAGTAACACCCTAATTCTAAGCTCCCCTTCACTTCTGGTTTCAAAGAAACAAAATGACTTCGAAACTCAACAAATTCATCCCAAACAATTTTAATGAGATAGAAAAACCCTTAAGACACAACAAATTTTCAAGAATTGACTCAAGAAAATTCAATAAATATTAATAACATCATCTTAAAGGTGCATCACATGCATGCAAATTTTCCATGTAGTGTATGTATGTTACTTTACTAGTGGAAAAAAGTGTATGTACGCTCCTTTCAATCCAACAAAGAGTGTATGGAGAAAAAATATTGTAAAAATTTAAAGAAAAGGTTCAAGATGAATCACCTATAATGCTTGTAGTGATAAATTCACGTTAAACTCGAACCAAAAAAATACAAACCCAAAAAAAAACCATGTTTTCATTTTCCTTTATTTCAAGATGGAAAAAAATTACTCTAACCTTCTTAAAAAATATTTTAATCTAAATACTTCAAAATAAAAAGGTTGAAAGCATGGAAAAAGATGAACTCGAACCAAAAAAAACCATGTTTTCATTTTCCTTTATTTCAAGATGGAAAAAAAATTACTCTAACCTTCTTAAAAAAAATATTTTAATCTAAATACTTCAAAATAAAAAGTTTGAAAGCATGGAAAAAGATGTTAATCCAGGAAGGAAAACTAGAAAGAGAAAACTTTGAAACCACAACTATAAACATAGCAAAATTCTTATTTACATGCACTTACACTAAGAAGGTCGCATATTTATACAATGCCATAGTTAAACAAAAATGTGTATATAGATTCAAAATTTAGCTAAACTCTAAATTTAAGCTAGATAAATTTACCCAATTAAATCCCAAATATATAAAAATAATATTCATAATTCAAAACAAGCCAAACATATAAAATGATAATGCAAACTAGAAAAAAAGTCTAAGGAGACACCCAATGCAGATTCCAATTCTTTTGAAAGGGAAATTTCCCAAATAATATAGGGTTGAAATATTAGATTTAGTAGAAATTAATTATAGCACATTCTTCGAGTAGATAGTAGGTTTTATTTCTTTTCATAACTATATAAGAGGTTGTAAGAGAAGAACCTAGAAATATAAGGTTGAAGTAGACTTCACTTGAAGATATTTCTCCCAAATCATTTTATTAGAGCTGTAATTTTTATCCTAGAAGACAAAAGAGAAAGATGCAAGTAACAAAGATAAACGTATAGAATCTTAAATACCTTTATTAATTAGGATGTAAATCTTAATTCTTCTCCCAATTGTGAGTAGTGAAATACATCAAGAGAACAAGCTATATAGCGGAAGGATGAGTGATATATTTTAAATTTGAAAAGAAACATATATATGGAAGGAAATTACTAGCCCTGGCCTACAACATTCGTAGGCTACTAAAGTGGAATTCTTGATCACACTCTCTCCACACTTGAATTATAGAAATAATGTGAGACTCTTTTCTCAAAATTAAATGAAATGAGATGATATCTTATGAAACAAAGGTTTCTTATGAAGGTGTTAACCTTGTGCAGAAATTACCTTCAATCAAATTCTTAAAAACATATATATATATATATATATATATATATACAATGGCGAGAACATAAAACAAAAATACACAGATATTTTCACCTAGATCCCAATACTAGTAATATCATATTTATTTTTCATTATATTTATTTCAATGTTACAATACATATATATACATGATGAAGCATTCATAAACCCCAATCCACTAACCATTGATTAGGACATAACCATATTTCCCTTGAAAAGATCTACAAATACCATGGGAAAAACCACCATGCCGAAAAACCATGCCAGAAAACCATTCGCAAAACCATGGATAGGTTTTCCCACCATATTTGGGTTCACCACCCATCCTTGGGTCCGCATAATTTTTTTTTTTAAACTTGGGTGCTGCCTTGAACCTTGTAATGCATAGAAAGAATATAACACACACCCAACATTGAGCCCACTTGTTGTTTTCTTTCCACGACGGGGGTCACATGAGAGCTTATTCATTGGTCTAGGGTTGCAATGCCTATTTTTTCTCTGCACCAGTAAAAATTCTCAGTGCTCATAGACTTTGTCAATGCATCTGCAACATTCTCCAGAGTGTCCACCTTTACCAGCAACACCTTTTCATCTTCAACCACATCCCTCACAAAGTGATACTGAACATCAATGTGCTTTGTCTTTGAATGATAAGCAGGGTTCTTTTCCAAGAAAATTGCACTTTGGTTGTCACAATATATCCTTATAGCTCGTTGTACCAACCCCATACTTGAACACAATCTCTGCAACCAAGCTGATTCCTTTTTTGCATGAGTGGTTGCCATGTATTCAGCCTCGATATTTGAAAATCCAACTGCAAACTATATCTTGCTCATCCAACGGACTACTCCTCCAAATAGGTTAACCACATACCCACTTGTATATCTTCTCTGATCCAAATCTCCAACCCAATATTCATCCGAAAGGCCATGTATGTCCAAAACTCTATCCAATCATGTCCTTCCTTGGTAGCACATACCATAATCACTAGTGCCACGAAAATACCTAAAAACCCACTTCACTATTGTCCAATGCTCCTTCCTTGGTTTTGACATAAACCTACTCAATAATCCTATTGCATGTTCCATGTATGGTATGGTACAAACCATTACATACTTCAAGCTACCAATTGCACTTGCATATGAAACACAAGACATGCCCTCTTCTTCTTCCTATGCCTTGGGACACTATTCAACAAATAAATTTACACCTACAAGAATATAAACCTTCACTAGTTTTATATCTTGCATATTAAACCTCTACAATATTGTCTCAACATACTTCCTTTGGTTTAACGAGGGTTGCCTCTTTCCCCAGTCTCTTTTAATTTCCATGCCCAAAATATAGTTTGAAACACCAAGATCCTTCAAGTCGAATTTAGAGGACAATAGAGTCTTAAAATATTGTTGAGATTCAACAAGAAAATTTCAACACCCATGCCTAATGCATTAAGCACCTACATTAGGGTGGGGCCCATAATGATATTTTTGGTGCATGTATATTTTAGTTATCCCTTAATTAAGATGGACAATAAAATTTAATCTAGTCTAAAAAATAACTTGTAATAGTTAACTGAGAGTGATAAACTCAGTTAGCTAGCAGATTTCGTGTTAGAGGTAGTTGGTGAGGCACGCCGAGTAATTATAGTTGTAACATAGTTTGAAATGTAGTGGTGCATTAGTTAATGCAGGCTGTAATCAGTTTAACTCAGTTAAGTGAGTTAAACTCAATTGTGCTAGTTGTAACTTCTTAATACACTAGTGATAGATCAAGTGACTTAAATATTAATTAATTTACAATCAATGATCTCACATGAAACTGAGGTTTTACTATTATTAGATGCATGCATGTTAGATCCAGTGGAGACCCAGTTGATATCTAGTTGAAAGGGAAGTTGACTATCATTTGTAGGATTATTGGGTTGAACCCATGCAACCAAACACCCTTTGGAGCGCCCATGATTCTTGCACAGTGAAGGAAGTCCAAAATTCCTATCTTTTAGGGATTGAAGTCATCACAAATTGCGCAAGAAAGGTAGGTTGTCTGGGCAGTAAATTGGCTAATTATTGGTTAGTTTTTGTATGAAAGTGTGATACAATTAGCTGAGTACTAAAGGGATCTTGTGAGAAGAGTTTTTTATGTAATTGTTTCATGATCCATGATGAATATACAATAGAAGATAGTGGGGTTTTGAGCAGCAAGCTTTCCCTAGGAAGTTATCTGTGTTTTGTTTGATTTGATTCTTCTTTACTTCATGTGATTGGCGATTGTGTTTTTAATTCCGCAAAATATTTGTAGAAGAGATTCAGTATTTAACTTTAGTACATTCTTAGATCGGGTGAATCCAAGATATACATGCATGTTGTATAATTTCTACATGGTATCAGAGCATAGGAAATCACAATTGTGAAGGAGGAGTTGATTTTGTGACTGGATAGAATTCGAATTTGCAGAAACAATTTCTTGGTGCTACAGCTCATTCAAGATCGAAATGGATTTCAATGGCTTGAGGTTGGAGTATGCACTCGAGGGTAGCTCAAACTATATTTCTTGGAAGGACAGGATGGAGACAGTACTCAAAGACAATGGCTTAAAGGAATTCATTGACAATGATTTTCCTAAACCCGCTGTGACAGATGCTGCAAATCTTGATGCATGGAAAAAGAAAGTGGAAAAGGCGAGGAGGATCCTATTGGAGGGAGTATGAGACCACATTGTCTCAAGCATCCATGGGAAAGCCACACCATATGCAATGTGGAAGGCTTTCATGGATCTATTCGAGAGTAGCAACGACCATAGGAAATTAGTGCTCAAAGATAAACTCAAGAAGATCAAGATGGATAAGGGAAACTGCATACCAAAATATCTAACAAAGTTTTTCCAATGTTAGGATTAACTAGGGAGCATTGGTATAACAGTCGTTGATGATGATTTCGTGAATTTATCTCTCCTAGGACTTCCCAAGAGTTGGCATAGTTATCAAGACTTTGTCAATGGAAGGGAAAAATTGCTAGATTGGGAATGATTGTGGTCGGATTTGGTGTAGGAGGAGTTCAGACGGAACACTAGAGATGGATCTTCATATAAGAATGAAGATGAAGAGGATTGTGCTTTTGCTTCCAAGGTGAAGAAGGGGAAGGGGAAGAAATTCCATTCCAAGTGTGAGTCCACTAATGGAAAAAATCAAGACATGTCCAAAGTGAAGTGTTTTCATTGTCACGAGCATGGGAATTTTTCTACTAACTGTCCACACAAGAAGAAGAACAAGAAGGTTGGAGGATCTGCAGTTGGTGAGGCTTTGGCCTCAAAATTTGAGCTTGACTTCTCATTTATTGCATGCATGGTGTCAAGTGCATTGAGATCTGTGTGGTATTTGGATAGTGGTGCTTGCTTTCACATGACGGGAGACAAGGAACTTTTAAGTGACTTGGAGGAGAAGGATCTCTAGATTCATATTGAAATGGGTAATGACGGGCGGTATAGTGCTATGAGGATTGGTACCATTACCTTCTATAGGCAGTTAGGCAAACCCTTTAAATTAAAATATGTAATGCATGTACCAGGTTTGAATAAAAAATTAGTCTCAGTCACAGTGTTGGAGGATAGAGGCTATGATGTTGTTTTTAGTGAAGGAAAATGCTTCCTGCGACACAAAACAACAAGACAAGCCAAGAGGATAGGGATTCGAGTTAAGAATATCTACAAGCTGGAGGTAGATGGTTGCACAACAATGATGGGCAAGGAAGATCAAGTGGTGAGCCGGGATGAGGGCGAATTATGGAAGAGGATATTGAGCCATCTTCATCATGGAGCCTTGAAATTCATGCAGCAGATTTCTACTGGTCTTACGAGGTGTACACTTGCACAATCAGACACATGCAAAGGATGTACTATGGGAAAATATGTAAAGGCCACCTTTCATGAGAAGGAGAACTGAGCTACGAGGATCCTTGAGAGAGTTGAAACAGATGTGTGTGGACCATTCTCTGTTGCTTCAATAACAAAACATAAGTACTATGAAATATTTGTTGATGAATTTTCTCGTAAGTTCTAGATCTTCTTCATGTAGAAGAAATATCAGACATTCTCTAAGTTCCTTGAGTTTAAGGCACTGGTGGAGAAAGAGCTGTGGAAGCAAGTGAAGGATCTTAGGAGCGATAATGGTGGAGAATACATCTCTAACGAATTCAAGAAATTATGCAGCAAAGAAGGAATTCGAAGAGAACTGATAGCACCTCATAACCCATAGTTGAATGTGGTCATGGAAAGAAAGAACAGAATGATCATGGGTGCAGCAAGAGAAATGCTACATGATCAAGGCCTACTGATGCATCTGTGGGAGGAAGCATGAAACATTGTGGTATTTGTGTAGAACCGTTGTCCTCATAGGATACTTGGCATGAGTACACCTGAAGAGGCTTTCAATGGTAAGAAACATGATGTTTCACACTTTCATATTTTTGGCTCATCTGTTTATGCACATGTGACCAAGGACGCGAGGAAGAAGCTGGAACTGACAACTAAGATCAAGATTTTTGTGGGGTACACTGAAACACCCCATAATTATCGTGTGTACATTCCACACATCAGAATGACTGTTGTGTGATGAGATATAAAATTTGATGAGGAGAAATCCATGTTGTTGTCGCTTGAGAGGGAGTTGGACTTTCATGCAGAGGAAGAATTGTTGGTTCCCAAGGATGAGCCTCAAGATGTGGATCAACCACATGCAGAGGATCATGGAGTGGAGGAAAACACTCATGCAGAGCCATCCATCAGAAATGACAGAAGGCGCACCACGAAAGCTGATATATTGATATTTGATGCTACGGAGAACGTAGGAGCCCCTACTTCATAGTGTAGACAGAGATAGTCTCCTAACCGATTTACTGGATACATGGCTCTTATGAGAAAATGTATTGTGATTGAACCATAGTCCTTTTAGGAAGCAGTGCGACAACAAACTTGGGTTGATGCAATGGTGGAGGAGTATGACTCCATTGTCATGATCAGTGCATGGGAGATTGTCCCAAGATCGATTGACAAATCAATGGTTGGATCTAGATGGATCTACAAAGTAAAGCAAGTTGTCGATGGGAGTGTGGAAGTAAAAGGCCAGATTTGTGGCTCGGGGATTCTCACAGATCGAGGGGATAGATTATGATGAGAATTTTGTGCCTGTTGCAAGGTACTCTTCCATAAGATCCATCCTTGCACTCTCAGCGCAGATGGACCAGCGCATTCATCAGATGGATGTGAAAACTGTGTTTCTCAATGGGATCATTGAGGAAGAGGTGTACATAGAGAAGCTTGAAGGTTTCAAAATATTCAACAGTGGGTTGCATGTGTGCCAACTCAAAAGAGCACTGTATGGGATGAAGCGAGCACCCTGTGCTTGGTACACTCGGATAGACAGTTACTTCACTAGACCGGGCTTCACCAAAAGTGAAGTAGATGCAAACCTGTACCAGATTGTGGTTGAGGCTAATATATTGATTACTGTTCTTTATGTTGATGATCTAATTTTGACTAGTGATGAGCAGTTGATACACTCATGCAAGGAGGATCTTGCAAGGGAGTTTGAAATGCAAGACATGGGACTCCTTCATTATTTCCTTGGATTGGAAATATGGCAGTGAGTTGGTGAAATATTTGTGCCTTAAGGCAAGTATGCAAAGGCGATACTGGGTAAGTTTCACATGGATAGCTACAAACCCATGGATACTCCTCTTATAGGAAATTTGAGGAAAGAGGATGCTACTTCTAGAGAGGTAGAGGCTCCTATTGTCTACAGGCAGTTAGTTGGTTCACTAATGTATCTAGTGAACACTAGACCAGACATTTGCTATGCAGTTAACCAGCTGAGTTAAGCTATGTTTAAGCCTACGAAGCTCTTTTGGAAGGTGGGGAAGCATGTCTTGAGATACCTGAGGGACACATCAGAGTATGGTCTATAGTACATACGAACAGAGGGAGTGAAGCTTCAAAGCTTCATGGATGCAGATTGGGCAGGAAGTCCATCAGACAGAAAGAGCACATCAGGAGGGATCTTCAACATAGGATCTAAAATAGTTTCCTAGTATAGAAGGAAACAACAATATGTGGCACTTAGTTCAGTGGAAGCAGAATACATGGCAGCAAGTCAAGCTGCATGTGAGGCTATCTGGATGAGAAATATCTTGGTTGGTTTGTTTGGTTCTTAGATGGATCCAACAGTGATACATTGTGATAATAGGAGTTTTATTAAACTCTTGATTAATCATATGTTTCATGATAGGTCCAAGAATAGAGATATCCAATACCATCATCTCAGAGATTGTGTAAATTCCCACAGAAGATAAGGATGCAGATATTCTGACGAAGGCGCTCACCAAGAGAAAATTCAAATACCATAAATACAAGATCAGGGTGAAGGATAATATGTTTTTGTTGCGAAAAATACTGAGAGGGGGGGTTGAATCAGTATTTAGTGCATACTCAAAACTTTTTACTTTTTCTTTCGTTAAAACCCATACGCTACTTTACTGAACTCAACTCGCGTATACACGTGGATATCCTTCATAAAACTCGCGTATATACAGAGATCTTACTATGCATTTAATTCTTTACTTAGATCTATGCATCATTCATTCATCAGATGTTTAGTTAATAGTAAGCATGTGCAGTAATAACAGAATAAAACATCACACATAAGCAACACACATGAACACCAGGATTTAAGGTGGAAACCCAAGTCGAGAGAAAACCATTGCTGCCGTCGTGATCTCTGTCTTCAATATTTTATTATAAAAAAAACATCTTACAACCGTGTACTGGCGCAGACTCATACCAGCACATAGGCACCCACCTACAGAAGGCTACAACCTTCTCTCGTTTACCATCCTCTCCTGGAAGGGAGCTACAACCCCCTGCTCTCGTTTACCATCCTCTCAAGGAAGGGAACTACTACCCCCTGCTCTCGTTTACCAGCTACCACTGGAAGGGAGCTACACCCCCTCACTGAAGGCTTCGACCCTCAGCACCACCATGGACCATGTTTCATCAATTTTCATACTGGATCCAATAGCTTTCACACAATACTTCTTGTAGGCCACTTTTCATCAGATTTTCAGACTGGACCCACTCCACACATTTAAGCTCATCATACATCAAACTGAAACTTATAACCCCATCAATTCATTCATTGATTCATCAACCACTCAACCAACAACTTGATCTTTAATCATCATAATCAACAGCATAATAAACATTCAAAACAACCCGGTTTGTATGAATACATCATTAACAGATAGCAGTAAAACAACAGAACATATCATACATTTTCATTCCACATACTTCAGCAAAACCCTAGATTTCATACGCGCTTTTACTTCACTGAACCTGCGTATATACGCACTTTCATGCATATCAACGCGCATATATATTTGTGCATTATTCAGAAAAACCCTAACTTCCAATACACGCTTTTTCTTAGACCAACCCACGTATATACGTGCTTTCTCTGCCACGAACCTCCGTATACATCTGCAAACATTGTAGGGCTATGCAACTCTTTAGAACAGATAAATCGCTCAGATCTTACCCTTCACTTCAGAAAATTTTTCGCCTCATCTTAGATCTAAACATTCCATAAACAGATCTAGAAGATACATAGTCATTTCAGATCTAGAGATCCCTCTTCATCATTTTCTTCATAGGTGCATTATTAATTTAGATCAAACAATAAAATGTTACCCATTCCATACAGATATACTTTAGAGTGAAGTATTCATTAAAACCCAGACATATACACCCATTGCACAATGATATTCTTCTCCTTATATAGATTTAGCCTTTGTCAATACCATGAGTCAAAACCACTTAACCGCTGATGGTATTCCTGGACGGGATCAATTTGACAACCCAGCACTCAATACTATGGGTTAATACCATGGTAGTGCCCCCTGGTTTTATAAAATTAGAGCGCAAATTGATATACGCGACTTGGTACGTTATTTTCTGCCTACATACACTACTTTGCCTTAACAAACCCACATATGCATTGTGATATACCTTGTTCAACATTATTCTGGCACTTTCTGAATTCCTTTCTTTTGCTACTTCTGAACTGATCTGTAGATACATCAGATTTACATTATTAACAACTCATCAAGTCAGTTTCCATCAGGGACAACTTCATCAAGCAGGTTCCATCAAAGTCAACACATTGTATCACATTGCCAACAATCTCCACCTTAACTCATCGAGAAGGTTTCCATCAAGAACAACTTCATAAAATAAGTTTCCATCAACTTTAAGTAGGTTTCCATCAAGGACAACACTCTGCATCATATTGCCAATAGTTTCTTGTTGAGAGGGAGCATTGAGATTCAATAAGAAAATTTCAGCACCCACGCCTAGTGCATTAAGCACCTACACTAGGGTTGGGCCAATAATGCTATTTTTGGTGCATGTCTATTTTAGTTATCCCTTAATTAAGATGACAATAAAATGTAATCTAGTCTCAAAAATAACTTGTAATATTTAACTGAGAGTGATAAACTCAGCTAGCCAGTGGATTTCGAGTTAGAGGTAGTTGGTGAGGCATGCAGATTAATTCTAGTTGCAACAGAGTTCAAAGTGGAGTGGTACATTAGCTAATGTAGGTTGTAATCAGTTTAAATCAGTTAAGTGAGTTAAACTCAGTTGTGCTAGTTGCAACTGTTTGATACACTAGTGAGAGATCAAGTGAATTAAATTTTAATTAACTCACAATTAGTGATCTCACATGCAACTAATGTTTTACTATTATTAGTTGCATGAATGTCAGATCCAGTGGAGACCTAGATGAGATCTAGGTGAAAGGGAAATTGACTATTAGTTGTAGGATTATTTTGTTGTACCCATGCAACCAAACACCCATTGGAGTGCCCATGATACTTGCGCAGTCAAGGAAGGCCAAAATTCCTATCTTTTAGGGATTGCATTCATCAGGGATTGCACAAGCAAGGCAAGTTGTTTAGAGGCAATAAATTGGCTAAGTATTGGTTATTTTTTGTATGACAGTGTGAGACAATTAGCTGAGTACTAGAGGGCTCTTGTGAGAATATTTTTGTACGTAATTGTTTCATGATCCATGCTGAATATAGAATAGAAGATAATGGGGTTTTGAGCAAAAATATTTCCCCGGGAAATTATCTGTGTTGTGTTTGATTTTATTCTTCTTTACTTCATGTGATTGGTGATTGTGTTTTTAATTCTGTAAAATATTTGTAGAAGAGATTCAATATTTAACTTTAATACATTTTTAGATCAGGTGAATCCAAGATATACATGCATGTTGTATAATTTCTACAAATCTTGGATAATCTATTTTTCACTTCCAAGCCACAACATATCATCCACATACAAGACCAAATAAATAACATGGTCACCAACTAATTTAAATACACCTTATTTTCTCCTTGTGAATCCAATCCCCCGTATATATGTATCAAATTTTTGACACCACATCCTTGGTGACTGTTTTAACTCATACATAGACTTTTTTTAACTACATACCAGTTCTTTCTTACCCTTCACCACAAAACCTTTAGTTTGCTTCATGTAGATATCTTCTTCTAGATCCCCTTGAAGAAATTTTCTCTTCAAATCCATCTATTCTACCTCAAAATAAAAAGAAACAAAAACAAATAAAGGTATTCTAATAGAAGCTAACTTGGAAACAAGAGAAAAAATATCACCAAAATCAATTCTCGACACTTGGGAATGACCTTTTACCACCAATCAAGCTTTAAATTTCTCCACCCTTCCTTCTTTATTCATCTTCTTATTAAACACCCATTTTTTTCTAATGGGTTTCCTTATAGCTAGTAACTTCACCATATCCCAAGACTCATTTTCCCCAAAGATGCCATTTCATCAACCATGGCCTCCTTCCAAATTTTTACAACCTATGAATCCACTCCCTCCCTCAAAGTTCGGGGATCATCATCAGTAATAGATAAATAAAAAATTGAACATAAATAATATGGAATATGCCTCTCTAGTTGCCTTCTCTCTCGAAAGGATCTTCTAAAAAATGGAGTGTGTGGCTCTTCCTCTTCCGATTCATGTTCTATTATAGAGTCTAATTATTCCTCCATCAATTAAAACTATATATTCTTAGGTTCCTTTGGTAGGTATTCATGTTTAATAAAATCTTTCACCTCTCTAAACACCACATCTTGGTTGTACATAACCTTTCTTGTTTTTAGGTTCCAAAGCTTATCACCTTTTAAACCATCCGTATACCTAATAAAAATTCTCATTTCATATTTACTATCCAACTTGGTTATTTTCTCCTTTGCAACATTCACATATTCATCATAGCCAAATACCCTGAGATGTGAGAGAGATGGTTTCTTACCAATCCATACCTCATGTGGAGTCCTATCCTCCAATGCTAATGAAGGTGATTTGTTAAACAAAAAACATGCAATATCCACTGCCTCTTCCCAAAATTCCTATCTTAACCCGACACCACTAAGAATGTTTCTTGCCTTCTCCATCAATGTCCTATTCATCCATTCTGCAACTCCATTTTGCTGAGGTGTGTATGGATTATTCTTCTACCATGTTATACCATAATCATTGCAGATCTCTTCAAATTCCTTCTTGAAGAAATCTCCGCCATTATTTGTCCTCAACACCTTAATATTATTTTATGTTTGATTTCCCACCAAAGCCTTAAATTATTTAAACCTGTTAAAGACTTCATATTTATTCTTGAGTAAATATATCCATGTATTCCTCTAGAATTCATCTATAAATGAGACATAGTACATAGACTTCCCTAGTGATGGAGCTAACATAGTTCCAAACAAATTACTATGAACAAGCTCTAATATCCCTTTCGCCCTCTTATCACCAGAGGGGAAACTCACCCGATTATGGTTCCCATACACACAACATTCATAGAAATTGAAATCCAAAGAGAAATAAGGCATACCTTCTACCATACAATTACCATGCAGTATTCAAAGGCCCTTCTCTCCAAGGTGTCCTAGTATTTTATGCCACAAAATAGTCTTTTCTCTAGAGACTAGAATATTATTTGCTCCACCTTCAAGAACCTCAAAACTATTACACTGATCAATAATATTACTTCCAAAAATCTTATACACAGTTCTGAACTAAATTCCCTGCATCAATACCCGTTCTCCCCAAACCATCTTGTAGGTATATTTCTCAAACACTATTTTTACACCTGCATCATCCATATTTCTTACAAAAATAACATTTCTGGCCAATGTAGGAATATGAAAAAAACTGGGAAGTATTCTAATCCTTCCACCTTACAAATTCAGCTTGACGTTTCTATGCATTATTATTCTAGCCTTCCTGTCATCCCCTAGGAAGACATCACCACCATCATATTTATCATACTCATAGAACCACTCTCTATGGGTAGTGATGTGAAATGATGCACTTGTGTCGATAAACCATGCCTCGTGATCTACATGTGTACTTGAAGAAAAAGAAAACTACACATCCCCACCTTCCTCTGACGTGGTTTTCAGCTCTGTAGAAGGAGCATGTTCAAATCCCTTTCCTTTATGAGGAGTTGTAGGTCTACATTCCTTTTTGTAGTGCCCCTCCTTTTCATGTTTCCATCATACCGTTATATATATTCCTGGAGATATAGATCTCCCACCTGAGGACGTATTTTAGTTTTTATTCTGGGACCGTACTCTCACAGACAAGGTAACTCCATTCTATCTCTCCATATTTTTTCGCCTCATCTCCTCTGACAATAAGGATGATATTATTTCATAGAAATTCAAGGTAGTTATATTACTACTTATTGCAAAAAACATGTTATCCCATAAATCCAATAGAGAACAAAACTACTAGTGCACTTATCTTTTTCTGCAATTTTAATATCAACAAATAATAATTGGCATACCATAGTATTAAAGGTGTTTATATGCTCTATAACTGAGTCTCCATCCTTCATCCTTAGGTTATACAACGTTTTCCGCACGAAACATTTGTTCACCAAAGAAATAGATTGAAACAAAGTCCCTAACTTTTCCCACAAATGATTTTTCGTAGCTTCCCCTAATACATTCAATAATACTAAATTCAAGAGAAACATTCATATTGTTCTCTTTGCCTTCCAATATAACTTCACCTAGTTCTCTGTCAACATTCTTGTTGGTGTCGTACATCAATCTATAGTGATCCACTTATCTCTATCCACCAACAAATCCTCCATCTTGAGCTTCCACAACTTAAAACTCTATCCATTGAATTTATTGATCTCTATCTTTCTATTATTTTCCATCTTCTTTCACCACAAGAATTGATCACATAGATCTCCCTCTGTAACAGGGTCTACCACAAGCCTGAGAAACACCCCTTCACAACAAATGCATCCCATTGAAGTTGAAATAACTCTAATACCAAATGAAGGTTTTAATCCTATACAGAAATTACCTGTAAACGAATTCTTAAAAAAAGGAAAAAAGAAAAGAAAAAGTATATAATGGTGAGAACATAAAACAAATATACATATAGATTTTCCATAGGATTCCAAAATAGGGAATACCAAATTAATTTTTAATTATATTCCTTTCAATGTTACAATACATATATATATACCCCCGGATGCGGGTGCTAGCAGAGTTAATGTGGGCGATGGGACGGAGGTCAATCAGACGGGAGGCCACATGCCATCCCACATGGGACCAACGAGCCCACCTGATCGCAGTTAATACCCCCCACCTGCTCTTAATGGCATTCGCAACGGAGGCGCTTCTCAATAAGAATGTTGATGTTCGAGGCAGTCTCGACTTCCGCAACAACGTTTCGCATCGGGTTAACAGGTCTGGTCATTCAATGTTGAGGATTGATTGTTGCAGGAACATGTTGTTATATGCTATGGCTCCGCTCTCCCCTGCGCGGATGAATTCGTGGTGCAATTTTGTTGCGGACAAAGCCAGCGAGCGCACCACCACTGGGAAACGTAGTCGCAATACCTGCTGCTTGGAGCCTGCCGATAGTCTTCACATTTCCATTGCAGGTTCTTGCATGTCTGCTACGGTGGTTCTGGGCATTCCTCCTACGCTGAACCCAGTCAATTATCCGTCACTCCAGAGCTCCAGCTCCAATTTGGCTACAAGCATGCCCCAGCTAAGGCAGAGGATGCGTTGCAGGCGGGGGTCCTCTCGCAATGCCAGGAGGCGTTCGCCCTCCACCTCCACTTCTCCCTTAGAAATATCATCACCCTCAGACAGCCTCCCTCGCCTCTTCCATGGACGCCTGTTCCGCTCGGGCCACAGGCTTGACTCGCCCTTTGGTGATGCGCTGCCTGCACAGTCCCATACAGCTCTCTTTTCGTTTGATTGTGCACTCAACAGACCAAGAGTCACTGTGGCCATCTCTGTTGTCTTCCTGGAGGAGCCCCAGCCTGAAAATCCGTCGGAAGAGCAGGGTCCTGTTGAAGGCGCAAACATGGAAGCAGTGCAGCATGATTCGTGGGGACAGCCTTGCGAGAGCAAGGAGATTATACAGGAGGACTCGGGACGCGTTCAGGAAAATTTGATGGAAACTCCTTCAGCGGTCTACTCCAATGCAGAACTCTCCCATGATCGTGGCGAACCAGAAGATTACGGATGCAGGATCGAGGAGGTTGCTCCTGATGAGTAATTCGGCCCTCTTTTCTTGTTTCTCATACTATTTCTCTGCCCTCACTGAGGGCGTGTTTTTTTGTTTTAATTTTTCCTTCAGCTATGGTCCAATTTTTGTCAGTGACTAGTCTCAGTTTTTACAGTGGTCCAGTTTTTTTATGGTCCAGTTTCACTGCTATATAATGTCTATGTTCCTAGTTTTTAGTCAAAGACATTCCAGTCCGATTCCCTGCGTGGGATTTTTTCAGTTGGTGGTTCTTCAGGCTTGTTTCCCTCTCGCAGGGCAGCCAAAAACTAGTCTCTGTCAGTTCAAATTGCCTCCACGAAGGCACTGTTGAGTCCTCAGCCTGATGTACTATATTTTTTACTGTTAATAGAATACTCTAACTTAGAAAAAAAAAAAAAAAAAAAAAAAATATATATATATATATATATATATATATATGTTGAATCATTCATAAACCCCAATCCCCTAACCATGGATTAAAACATAATTGTATTTCCCTTGACCGGATCTACAAATACCATTGGAAAAACTACCATGCATGGAAACCATGTGAAAAACCATCAGTAGGTATGCCCACCAATTTTGGGTCTTCCCCCCATCCTTGGGTCCACCAACTATTATTGGCTCCACATAAAATAAAATAAAAATTTTGGTGTGTTGACCCGGACCCCATCACGTGGAAATAATATAACACACACCCATCATCTTATAGAAAAATCCCCTTAAAAACTCAAGAATAAATCTCATTTTCATATCATAGTATCAAACTGCCAGTATAAGTTTTTTTTCTTTTAGAATTCCTCCTTAAGATTTCTTAAATAAACTTAGAATTTTATTAGAGTGGCTTTTAGTTGGTTATAGGAGGTGAATAGCTAGGACAAGATGATAACCTTTCCCAAAATGTGTAATTTTGCATGTTTTTGTATATATATATATATATATACACTTTTGAAGGAATACACTTTCTACAAAATAAGTAATCCTATATGTGTACACCTTGTCAAAGTGAAAGAAGTGTATGTACTTGAGTTAAAAGAACAAAAAAGGCATATGTTGTAACATCCTCGGGTTAAATTTCATGTAATAAATGTTAATAAAGTAAAAATAGTACCAAGTTCATGGGACACAAATTCCAATATGAATGTTGGGAAAAGCAATAAAGTGGGCATCACTTTTGGTTTATTAATGGCTAAGGAAATTATCAAAGGAAAAGTGGCATTAATTGGCATTTAATTATGAAAATAAAGGAAAATAGGAGAAAAGGAAGGTGAAGAGACACATACTTTCATGAGAGGTAAATCTGATGGAAAATGAAGGAAAATGGAAAAAAGGGAGACATCAATAATAAAGAATCATGAGAGAATCAATTCACAACTTTTTCTGGTATAGATTTTTTCAGTTTTGGTTTGAGAATAGTGTGAAAGAGAGAGAGATCTCCAAGAGGGAAAATCAAGGAAGAAAGAAAAGGAAAGAAAGGTACAAGCAAGGACAAGCAAGGAAAAGAAAAGGAAATCATGGAGAATATTGGATCAACAGATTCATCAAGAATATTTTGCAGGTAATAGGTTGCATGTGTGATTTTCTAGCTGAGGTGTGAATGCATGGATCATTAATTTGTTTATTTGGTTCATTTTTTTTCATTGGCATGGGTTTTTCCTGTTTGATAGTGGTTTGATCCTTTCCAATCCATTTTCTCGATATCCATTGGTATGACGAGATTCATTATTGGTTGAAATGTGGATAATTGGAAGGTTTTGGAACTAGGTGAGGTGGTCTCAGGAAATTTCCCAAGGGTTGGGGGTTGGGATAGTTTTCTCCAGGAAGCCCTCGATAAGTGGGTTTAGATAAGAAAATTCAAGGTATGGTGAAGGAATTATGAGGCATCCAAGCTTGGTTTGGTTTTTTATCTCTTGACTGGTTTTCGCAAGATCACGATAGTTCGAGGGTGTAAGTGGTTTAACCTTTGGATTCCCTTGGTTTTTTATGTATTGGTTTATCCCATGATATCCCACATTCATGCTTGGAATATGGCATGGGGGTGATTGGCTGAAAGAAATATTTGGTTCAACTCAATTTATGGTTAGATGGTATATGGAAGTCCCTGACTTGGTTGGATTTTTCATATGATAATAAGAGTTATTTTCCTATTGTGATTTATGAGAATTTGTACTTATTATTATCTTTCTTTGATGGTGGTCTTGTCATGGTTAATATTCTGGTTATATGTTGGTTATAAGCACGATTTTAGATTTTCTATAGCTATTTATCTTGTTATGATTTGATAAGTTAATGAGTGTTTGATGAATGCATGGGCTAACACGTGTTGTTGCAACTACTTGAGAGGGAATTAGACCTTCTCTACAATTTTTAGCTAAAGTAAAGAGATATACACTCATATATTCATTCATGACTTGTAGCTTACATGTTCACCATATGTTCGACAAAATTTATATCGTGTTTTAGTTAGTGTACGTCAATTTATGGCTTCAAGTTTGAATTATTAGCATTTTCGTTACGAGAAATATGATTATGGAAATTTATAGGAAGTTTTGGGCAGTGGTATGGAGGCTAGCCTAAAAAGGCAGCTCAAATATTGGGACCTATTGTCGCTGCGATAAAAATCCTCCAAAATTTTGCGTAGACTTGAGTATTGGAGCCTACTGTGGATCTTGTGATCTGTCATTTCTTAGTCACTTCTTAGTCAGCTGATGCTTTTTATCTCCCTTCTTGGATTAGAAGTGTCGCAGTCACTTTTTCACACATCCTTAGTCTGCAACGAGTCCATGAGTGCATTATTTTACACAAGATTGAACAAGCATAGCATGGCCCATCAAGACTATTCTTATTAGATGTCCAATCCATGTCGATAGTTAGTGTGCACTAACATTTACAGTCCCTCACTTGGAATGCGATCATACTTCTATTTTGGGGAGTTTCTCTAAATTTCACTTTTGCACACTTTAAACGTCGCAAGTGTTGTTTTCATGTTTATGACCATCGATTTCACTTTCTTTCCATTTAATTAGTTTTGTTTCCATGTTATCTTTGCCATGGAATGTGTTTTTTTCACCTTCATTCGCATATCACAATTGTCGTTTGCAATCTTATTTTCATATAGCAAGTTTCATCTTTTGGCGTGGGAATTTTCTCTTATCATTTAAATTGGAGTTTTAGTTTGTTTCAAGGGGAAATATTTTTTATCATGATTTTTTCTTATTATGAAGTCATTTTTCACAGTCATTTCCAAAGTTTCACGCAATGTCGTACAAATGTTGTCAGTGTTGCCATAAAGTGTATATTCATTGTCGCACTTGTCGTAAGTTGTCGCAAAGTTTGTTTCACTAAGGGAAGTATGTTCTATATTATCTATGTTGTGAATTCAAGAGTCGAAATTTCTGATTACATTCAAGTCCTATCAATATTTACATCAGTTTCACTGATTCCACACTTAGCCAATTTCACAAAATTCCCAGCTACTTAGCCTCATCTCACCTTCCTAAAATTCACATTGCATAGTCCTAGCCCTCAAGTTGCAACCTTTCCCCTTGATGCTATGTAATTCACAGTTCATGCCTCCAAGGATTGTGCAATGCGCAGTTTGAGTGCTCAAGCCTGAGCCTTGGCCTCCAAAATTATGGAATTCATCCCTCAAACGCTGCCCCAACTACGTAGTGCAAAATCTAAGAACTTGATATTAAACCATTATCTCTTGAAATATGAACTTCATAATCACTAGACCTTCTTTGCCTCCCATAATTGTGCAGTTGGAAGAAATAGTGAAAAACCCTTTAGCCTGGCTCACTGACTCCCAAAACTGTGCAATTTCTCTCTCCTTTCTAGTCAGTACTGTGCATTGTGCAGTACCAAGGGTCAAGCCTCAACCCTGATATCTTGAACTACGCAATTGCAGAATCACCTGGGCTCCTTTGTCTTCCAGAACTATGCAATGAGCAAGATTAGTGCTCAAGCCCTCAGCCTAGCGTCTTAAGCTCTCCAACTATGCAATATTTTGTCTAAGTCCAAGCTTTAACTACATATTTCATAGTCTTAAGGCTCAAGCCTAACCCTTGAATTCCTGGTTTGTGCAACCATGCAGTGACTGAGCCTCTCCCTTGGCTTACGAATCAGTTTCGGCTCAGTCAATGGATCATCATGCAACATATTAGACTATGGGTTTATCGGATCGATGTCATCTTGTCGTGAGTGGATTGTAGATGTTGTTAATCCAAGTTGTCATTGATGGCAATAGGATGAATGAATCAACATACTTGTTGAAGGACTATATGATAGATGACGGAAGACTACATGAAGACATATATAAATATGGCATGATGAAGAATCAAACCATAAATAATCCCGAGATATTCTGTCCTACCTCCATTTCTGCGTAATTAAATTACCAGTCACATTAAGAATTATTTTTCTCTATCTTGGAGGTAGAATTTCTCTATGAAAAATTTACCATCATCTAGAGCATAATTTTGCCTTTCCAACAAGCCCTCACATGCTTCAAAATTCCCGGTGGTTAGGGAGAAATTGAATTTTTAAGTCAAGAAGTATATATTAATTTACTGAGCCAACCAATGAACTATCCCTAATGTTGACCTCCCTCATAAGGTCACGTCCCACATCCAATACATATTAATAAAGGCCTTAAATCTCATTTTCCCTCAAGAAATTTTGGTGAATATACACAGAGAGGTGCAGAACAGGTTCACAGCTCATGAATCTTCAGGAAGGAGAACATTAAAACAAAATTAAATAAATATCCTACTCGGATTGTTGTACTGTTTTTTTCTGCGGACTTCATTTCAGAATATATATACAGTAAGACAGGGTGATAAAGGTGGTGAAAATTCAGTGAACCTGTGGAAACCATATTTCAAGTCAGAACATATTGACTCAGGACCTGTTTAGAGCCTAAATTCTTACATCTTGTCTTGGTGTTGTTGCTTCAGACTATGATCATAGTGGTTCTGTTATGGTAGTGGCTTGGTATTCCTGTTGCAGTGCAGTGATCTGTCTTAAAAGTGGTTCGAATATCTTAGCTTTGAAGAAATCTCCTCTTCAGTAGCTCGGTACCCTTACACAACAGCCCAGATTTGTTTCTTGGAAGGTGATCTAACTCCTCAGACTTGTTGTAGACTATAAACACACTCAAACTATCATCCTTGTGGAGAAGACTCGAACTATTGGCTTTGGCTTAGTGCTATAATTATGAATTACTGTTGTTTGGATTTTGAAGGGCTACTATATCTGAAGTATGAAGGACTGCCACAAACTCATGTCAATTGAGGATTTTTCCTGAGATTAAGGAACTCACCAGGGGGATGGCCTAAACTCAAATTCACATTCTCAGATCTATATTGTGATTAAAAAATTGTTACAGTGAAGACATAAATACAGTGAAGGCTAGTGGTGGAGACAAATACTAGACACCCAAGCACATTTTTAGAGCTAATTGAACATATGAAGAATTGAATGTTGAATAATTATTGTTGGAGACATTCAAATTACATCATTTATTTTTATCAATACTGAAGGATTTCTTTCCTTGGAGTAGGAGCTCCTAAACACAAGGTTGGTGCCTTGAGAAGATAGGGTCAAAGCCCTAGAGGTCGGAGCCTCATCAAAGTCCAAGTTGGTGCTTGGCAACAGGTTGGTGCTCATTTATTTAAAAGGGTTGGTGCCCTCACTCATATATTGTATACTATTATTAGAAAGAGAATTGAAAATTCTTATCAATCCTTAATATTATCATTATACACCTTTCTGTCTTTAATTATGAAGAATTTGACTGGCAATAATTAACAATTAAAAAGAAATACTGATTCACCCCCCTCTCAGTATTTCCAGCAATTGGTATCAGAGCCAGCTTCTTCATTATCAACCTAATAGATGGAAGAAGGATTCTTAGGCACAATGAAGAACATGGAAGCAATAGGGAAACTGGCTATCTTTGATGGAACAAACTTTAGTTTTTGGAAAAAGAGGATGTCCTACTATCTAATGTCTCTTGGTACTAAAGTGAACTCTGTTTTGGATGGGTACAAAGCCCCCGCCAGTCTTCCAACTGATCAAGATGAAAGAACAGCCTACATTGCTAATGCCAAACCTTTAAATTCCATCACTAGTGGAATTACCAATTCTGAATTTACGAAAGTCATGGACTGTGACTCATCCAAAGAAGTATGGGATAAGTTGGTTTCTCTATATGATGGGGACTCCAAAGTTAAAAAGGCAAAGCTTCAAACCTATAGAAGACAATTCGAGAGTCTGGAAATGGATGATGAAGAAGATATTGCATCATACTTCCTCTAAGTAGTTGAAGTGGTTAACTCTCTTAAAGGACTAGGAGAAAATATTGAAGAAAGCACCATTGTTCAAAAACTCTTGAGATCGCTTCCTAACAGATTTGACTCCAAAGTAAGTGCCATAGAAGAAATAAAGGACTTAGATAGTCTCAATATGGATGAACTTCATGGAATTCTTATTGCCTATGAGATGAGGAAAGGGAGCCCAAATTTCAAAGAAGCAGCTTTCAAAGCTTCAAGATCTACAAAAGAAGGAAAAGGATGGAATTGCAACAACGATGAATCTGATATTGAAAATGAGTTAACTCAATTTGTATGAATACTAAAAAGGGGATCTAAGATAAAAGGTAAGTACCCTCTTATTTGTTTGAATTGTGGAATAATAGGTTATTATGCTACAAAATATCCTCATAAACATGATAGTGATGATGAAAAGGACTCTAAAAGAATGATGTACAAAAAGAAAGGGTTTAATAAGAAGAACTTCTTCTCCAAAGAAGATGAGTCTGATGAAGATGAATTTTTAGTCATCAAAAAGAAATCAACTAGAAATGTGTGTCATTACAAATAAAGTGATGATGAATCAGATGAGGAAAGTAATTATGTTGGAAGCAAAGAAACTTTATTCATGGAATTTACAAATGATGATGACTCGGAATTAGAAGATGAAAGAAACATGGATAGTTTGATAATGAGTGCCATTGAAGAAAATGAGAATCTACAAAAGAAGATAATTTCTCTCAAAATAGAAAGAGAGGAAGCAAAAAGAAGGGAAGACTTCTTGAACATTAAGCTAAAAGAGAAGGATGATATCTGTGAAAAACGTGAAGCTGAAAAATATCTCTAAGAAAGGAATTAGAGCAAGTTAAAAGGAGTTGGCAAAGCTCTCTAGCTCTTGAAAACATTCTTAATACTCAAAAACCTCAACATGACAAGTCTGGAATTGGTTTCAAAGGAGAATCATCAAGTACAAAGAATAATGCCATAAGTTATGTTGATGTACTCTCTTGCCATCCAAAAGAAGAAAATTCATCTCATCGGGAACAAAGTCCCATCTCAAAACCAAGAATTGAAGAAAGAGAAACTCCAAGGAAGAATGTTGGTTCAAGCTATGGATACTACAACAGGTATCAAACTATTTTTCTTGGGAATTGTTAAAATTGTAAAAACTTTGGGCATCAAGCTAAGCATTGCAAGGCTCATAAGAATGAAGCACCAAGATTGAATGATCAAACAAACCAATTACGTGGTCCTAAAGAGCAATGAAAAATAAAAACTTACAATTCCTTTGATCCTTTGGCTAAGTTTGATCTGTCTTGCTCATTATGTGATAATTATGATCATAATGAACAAAATTGTCCTCTCAAAAGGGAGAAAGCTAAAAACGTTAAATCTCAAAACTGATAAATGTGCCCTAGCTCTATGTGCTCATAGTGAAGAAAATCATTGGTTCATGGATAGTGGATGCTCAAGACATATGACAAGTGACCAAAAGAAGTTTATATCATTGAACAAGAAAAATGGAAATGTATCCTTTGGAAGTGGATCCGCTAAAATCACTAGAAAAGGAACTACTACCCTTGTCAATGGACTAGGAAAGGCTCAAAATATCTTGCTGGTACAAGGGCTCAAACACAATCTCTTAAGTGTTAGCTAGATTTGTGACCAAGGACATAATGTTGTCTTTAGTAAAAAAAATTGTGAAATAAGAGACTCATCCTCAGGAGAACCTGTGGCGAAAGGAGTAAGAACACCAGATAATGTTTATATTCTTAGTAGAATACAAGAATAGAAATGTTACTTAAGTCAAATAGATGAAATTTGGCTATGGCACAAGCGATTAGGGCATACAAGTTTTGATAACCTAGTCAACATCAGCAAAATTAATGCAGTAAGGGATATTCCAAAAATGTGCAAACCAAATCAATTTGTATGTGGCCCATGCCAACACGGAAAGAAAACCAGAACTAGCCACAAAACTAAGGAGTTCTCAACAACCAAACCTTTGGAAATCATTCATGCAAATTTGTGTGGGCCAACTAGAACTCCAGCTCTTCAAGGTGAAAGGTACTTTTCTTTATTTGTTGATGACTATACTAGAATGATGTGGATATATTTCATAAAATAGAAATCTGAAGCATTTGAATGTTTTAAGAATCTTAAGGCTCTCATTGAGAATGAGAAAGATTCTAAGATTAAATGTCTTAGAATGGATAGAGGAGGAGAATTCACCTCAAAAGAATTTTATGAATTCTGTAAAGAGCATGGAATCGAAAGAGAACTCTCTACTGCTAGGACACCCCAGCAAAATGGAGTAGTTGAAAGAAGGAACCGAACCATTTAAGAAATGGCAAGGACAATGATACTAGCAGCTGATTTACAACCAAAATTTTGGAGAACTCCTTATGAATTATGGAAAGGAAGACCTGCTTCAATAAAATTTGAGGGTTTTTGGAAGAAAATGTTTCATAAAAATAAATGATGACTCACCAGGTAAATTTGATTCTAGAGTTGACGAAGGAATATTTCTTGGATACTCCACTAGGAGCAAAGCTTACAAATGTTACAACAATCGTCTACGGAGAATAGTGGAAAGCATTGATGTGAAGATTGATGAAGGCCTTCCAGAAAAAAGAATTGAAGATCATGAAGTTGAGCCTTTCTTTGAACAAAGTGAAGAAGAAGAACCTGAAAAAGAAGAGGAGAATGAAGAACCTCAAAGTGAATCTTCACAAACTCCCTCCAAGATCAAGTTTGTTCAAATATATCATCCAAAAGAACAGGTCATCGGAAATATAGATGAAGGAATCCAAACTTGAAGAAGGATGATAAGCACCCCAAGAAAAGATGATGTGGCTCTATTATCTTTAATAGAACCTAAAAAAATTTCTCAAGCAAGCAAAGATCCTTATTGGATAAAGGCCATGGAAGAAGAAATGTCTTAAATCGAACAAAAAATGAGACTTGGGAACTGGTACCTCGCCCAAAAGATAAAAATATAATTGGAACAAAATGGGTATTCAAAAACAAGATGAATGAAAATGGAAAAATCATCAGAAATAAAGCCAAACTTGTCTGCAAAGGATACTCGCAAATCGAAGGAATTGACTTTGAATAAACCTTTGCACTAGTAGCTCAAATGGAAGCCATAAGAATGTTTTTAGCATTTACTTGCTCAAAAGGATTCAAGGTTTATCAAATGGATGTAAAATCAGAATTCCTGAATGGATATCTCAAGGAAGAAGTTTACATGGAGCAACTAGAAGGATTTGATCTTGCTGAAGGAAAATACTTTGTATGCAAACTAAAAAGTGCCTTGTATGGATTAAAACAAGCCCCTAGAGCATGGTATGCAAAGTTGGATCACTATTTGCAACAAGAGGGTTTCAAAAAGGAAGTGGCAGGTAACAATCTATACATGAATATGGACAAGGAAAAACTTCTAATTACTCTTGTTTACGTTGATGACCTAATATTTGCTAGCAATAATGAAGAAATGAGCCATGAATTTGCTCTAAATATGTCCAAAAATTTCGATATGTCAATGATTGGTGAGTTGTCTTACTTTCTTGGGCTATAAATATCTCAAACCTCTGCAGCATGTTTATATCTCAAGAAAAATACCTTAAAGACATGCGCAAAAGATATGGGATGGAATATTGTGCACCTATGAGCACACCGATGACCACAGATTGTAAATTAAGAAAAGATGATGATACGCTTCTCTTAGATGCAACTCTTTACAGATCAATAATTGGAGCTCTCCTATACTTAACTGCTACAGGACCAGATATTATGCAAGAAGTAGGAATGGTAGCAAGATTTTAGTCAAGTCCTAAGCAATCCCATCTAGCAAATGTGAAAAGAATTCTCAGATATTTGAAAGGAACGATTGATTTCGGTCTTTGGTATCCTAAGAGTTCAACTCTTATTGTGACAACTTACTCTGATGTTGATTGGGTCGGAAGCGTGGAAGACCAAAAAAGTACCATTGGAAATGCATTCTTTATGGGAGATTGTCTTGTATCTTGGCTAAAAAAAAACAATCATCTATATCCCTTTCTACAGCTGAAGCCAAATATATAGTTGTTGCTGATTGTTGTACACAAATTCTATGGATGAAGGAAGCCTTGAATGATGCCAACATAGAAACTAAGCAACCAGTTACTATTTTTTGTGACAATGCTAGCGCCATCAGTCTTTCAAAGAATCTGGTGATGCACTCAAGGACCAAACATATTCCAATCAAATACCACTTTCTCCATGAAAAATTTGTTGAACACAATATCAGGTTGCAATACGTCAATACAAAAGAGATAATTGTTGATATCTTTACAAAACCCCTTCCACGAGAAGCATTTGAGTATCTTCGCCAAAAGATGGGAGTCGTTTCTCTTGCATGACATTAAATCACGCAGCAAATCAGGAGTACACTATGTTAGGGGGAGCAGCATGACAGGGGGAGCACATTGGCACCCCATTGCCATTGATGTCCAAGGGGGAGAGAAGAAAAATATTGCCATCCAATGAAAAAGGGGGAGATTGTTAATCCAAGTTGTCATTGATGGAAATAGGATGAATGAATGAACATACTTGTTGAAGGACTAGATGATATATGATGGAATACTACATGAAGACATATATAAATATGGCATGATGAAGAATCAAACCGTAAAGAATCCCAAGATATTCTGTCCTACCTCCATTTCTGCATAAATAAATGACCAGTCACATTAAGAATCATTTTCCTCTACCTTGGAGGTAGAATTTTTCTATGAAACATTTACCATCATCTAGAGCAGAATTTTTTCTTTCCAACGAGCCCTCACATGCCTCAAAATTCTCGGTGGTTAGGGAGAAATTGAATTTTTAAGTCAAGAAGTATATACTAATTTATTGAGCCGACCTATGCACTATCCCTAATGCCAGCCTTCCTCATAAAGGTCACGTCCCACATCCAATACATATTAATAGAGGCCTTAAATCTAATTTTCCCTCAAGAAATTTCGGTGAATATACACAGAGAGGTGCAGAACAGGTTCACAACTCATGAACCTTCGGGAAGGAGAACATTAAAACAAAATTAAATACATATCCTGCTCGAATTGTTGTAATGTTTTTTCTGCGGACTTCATTTCAGAATATATATACAGTGAGGCAGGATGATAAAGGTGGTGAAACTTCAGTGAACCCGTGGCAACCATATTTCAAGTCAGAACATACTGACTCAGGACCTGTTTAGAGCCTAGATTCTTACATCTTGTCTTGGTGTTGTTGCTTCAGACTATGATCACAGTGGTTCTGTTTTGGTAGTGGCTTGGTATTCCTATTGCAGTGCAATGATCTGTCTTAAAAGTGGTTCAGATATCTTAGCTTTAAAGAAATCTCCTCTTCAGTAGCTCGGTACCCTTACATAGCAGCCCATATTTTTTTTCTTGGTAGGTGATCTAACCCCTCAGACTTGTTGTAGACTATAAACACACTCAGACTATCATCCTTGTGGACAAGACTCAAACTGTTGGCTTTGGCTCAGTGTTGTAATTCTGAATTACTTTTGTTTGGATTCTCAAGGGCTACTATATCTGAAGTATGAAGGACTGCCACAACTCATGTCAATTGAGGATTTTTCCTGAGATTAAGGAACTCACCAGTGGAGGATGGCCTAAACTCAAATTCACATTCTCAGATCTAGATTGTGATTAAAACATTGTTACCGTGAAGACATAAATATAGTGAAGGTTGGTGGTGGAGACCAATACTAGACAGCCAAGCACATTTTTGGAGCTAATTGAACATATGAAGAATTGAATGGTGAAGAATTATTGTTGGAGACATTCAAAGTACATCATTTATTTTGATCAATACTGAAGGATTTGTGTCCTTGGAGTAGGAGCTCCTAAACACAAGGTTGGTGCCTTGAGAAGATAGGGTCAAAGCCCTAGAGGTCGGAGCCTCATGAAAGTCCAAGTTGGTGCTTGGAAATAGGTTGGTGCATGTTTCTTTAAAAGGGTTGGTGCCCTCATTCATCTATTATATACTATTATTAGAAAGAGAATTGAAAATTCTTATCAATTCTTAATATTATCATTGTACACCTTTTCGCCTTTAACTGTGAAGAACCTAACTGGCAATAATTAACAATTGAAAAGAAATACTGATTCACCCCCCTCTCAGTATTTCCAACAGATGCATGAAATCTATCATTCTGTGGAAAGATGATGAAGAAGGATATGGAGAAGGAGGACATGCTAGAAGACAACTACTGAGTTGAGGAGAAAGGATGATCATCAGACAAGAAGACGAAAGAACACTAGATTAAAACAAAATACCAAAGATCAGGATCGTATGAAGACTCCATCTGATTCACAATGCTTTGGAGGGTATATCTGAATAACAAAGAAGATCTCACATGAAGACTAAGTAATGGATACAACTCTTATTCAAGATAAAAATAAAGAAGCAACAATAAGAATAGCTTAGCACTGCCACATCATCATGTAGTCTATGTCATTAGTGTCATATAATGTCCTATGACTATTCATCATATGCCACATCATTATTGTGGATTATGTAATTATCTATTCAAAATGTATTTAAAAATGGAAGTCCAAAGGAAACGTTCATAATATGAAGAGTCATGTAAATTTTAAAAGTAATAGGAACTCAAAGAGTCATGACAGTAGTCAAAGAGTCACAAGGAAGGTGAAGCATCACCTCTTGGTTATATATACACCTTCATTGTATGAGAAAAGTACTTTTTCACCTTGGCTCCTCCTGCAAATTATTAAAGAGAAAAACTAATTTTTTTGAGGAGAAATGAGTGGCTTCAATGCTCCACTATTAGAGCTAGTGTGTTCATTATGTACATGTTTCTGAGAACTTTTAATTAATAAAATAATCCTAATGGGGAACATGTTCTTCATGCATGGATTATGGATGTTGGTAAGATTGTTCTATGAATGTTTTTAATTCGTTTTTTATTTCACCAGTACCAAGGTAGTTGAACTATTTCAGTTACTATAGTACTTATCATATTGAGAATTTGTTGTAATGGTTACTATGATTGTCGCATCTTTGTGGACTATTCCACTAGATGTTAGATATATCTCTCTTGATTAAGCTGGTTTCAAGACCGTCACATCTTTGTGGACTATTCTACTGGATGTTAGACAGATTATTTTTGTCTTTTTGTCTCTGTGTGTTTCTACTAGGGTGCTACTATTACCTCTCTCTTGGAGGCTCACCTTTCTTCGCCTCTGCATTATAAGAACCTTGACACACATATAGTTCAACACTCACCAGAAACACTCCCTTTCTTCTCTAAAATACATGTGTGTCCCTCTCTCTTGTTGAAAATTAGAGACAAGGAAAATATGTTAGACAAAATTAATACTAAGAGTGGGGGTGAATCAGTATTACAAAAATATAAAATTATTTTTGCAAATATAAAACTTCTTCAAAAATTAACTTCATAAATATAACATGATCAAGCACATGAGAAACACAAACCCCCCTCCAGGGAAAAAATTCACCGAACTATTTTTTGCTTCTTCTATTATCTATTGCTTCAAAAACATTCTCATTACATTAAATTAGCTACCACCCACTAGCATTGGAACACCCACCCCTTGACTGAATGAGAAATGTTGGACACAACCAACTTAGACCACCCACTCCTACAATAGACAAATAGAATGAACTACTTGAAGCCCCCACTCCAAGTACAAACAATTCTTCTCTAAATTGATATGATTTAGTAATGAAAATATTGATTCATAGAAAGAACTTGCAAAAAATAGACACACTCATGCATCCACAATCCACACTCCAATTGAGAGAACAATTCTCTCCACACACACTCTCCAAAATGGATTTTCCAATCACTGCACACTACTCTTGAATTCTGTTGAAGATTATTATTTGAAGCACACTGCAATTCTAAAATTCCAAACTGATTGGGAACTTAAAACTCAATCACACTCACACACACACAAACAATGATTTCGAACTAATGAATGAGCTTCTTTCCTTGTCATATTTGTAGAATCTGGAGATGGTTAAGTCAATTAAATTTTTAGATGATGGAGCTCACACAAAACATTTTCACACACTTCAGAATTTATTGAGATTGACCTCTTGACCATATAAAACCACTCCTTCCACTAGCCTTTTTGATAATTTCAAATTTTATCACTTTCTGGAGGCCCCAAATCTCGTCCTACCCTTTTTATGGAAAATTATGAAAACAAAATCTGCTAAAATAAAATAAACTCCAAGAGAGAAGGAGAAATCCAGAGACAATTTCATGTTTTTCCTTAGTTGCATGCACAACTCTAGAAAAATTTAGCTCTGTTCGTTAACACAGTGTCTGCAAGCCAACGACTATAGAGTTCTAGTCACACCCACAATTATGCATCCATGTGACTAGGACATTACATCCTCAGTTTCTTCCGTGGCACTGTAAAAATACGACTAGCGAGCTCCAATTACTACCACAAGCTTATCTCCCATTGAATTTGTTGTTTCAGTCACTCTAATGAGCCTCCATCCATGCGACTGGGGCAAAGCATAACCTCAAACAATTTATCTCGTCCCCAACTTGCAAAAAAGATTCAAGGGAGTGAGGTGACCTGTAACCCATCCCTCCAGATTCATATGGACATTAGGAACCTAGTTGTATGACTTCAACAATACATCACAAACATCATCAAATAGACCTCTAGAACAAGTGTAGCTCAGTTTCATATGAGGCCTTGTTACTCCATGACACCTCTCCTAAAAAATTATTACAATATGTTACATCAGCATGACAACTTTTAACAGGTATACAATGACTCAATACATGACATAGAGACTCATGAGTACACACTTCATCAGGTGACATCAATGGAAAAACAAATAGGCCAACAAAATCCACCATTTCCAACGATGTCAACTTATAAATTATGAAAATAAATATACAATTTACATACAACAATTTGAAGCTGAGGAAATATACAGGTCACTCTCTCTACCCCTTTGACATCAATGGTAAGGGGTTTTACATTAAAATAAAAATTGCATAACATTGATCTGATACATGGAAAAAAAATGAAGAACACCCACTGAAGAGGTGCAAAAAATATTCCCCCTGATTTGTTGAACATTCTCCCCCTAAATATATATGAGACCACACAATCTTGAAGAAGCAATATACATGAAGAAGCAACCCTTATCAAAATAAAGCAAGAAGAAGCAAGAAAACAATTCATAATTCCTTGAAAAAGCATGCAAACAACCAATCACCACCCATTTTCCAAAATTTTCAGTTGTAATTGCTCTTGGTGACAGCCATATGAAATTAGCAAACTCCATGAAAAATTCATGAATGCCTTCGAAAAGGAACAACACCCATATGCTGTCTAAGATATTAAAATTTCTCTCTTTGAAGTGGCTTGGTGAAGATATATGCAATTTGTTCATTCAAAGCAATATATTCCAACTTCACAACTTTTTTGACCACTTTTTCTCTTAGAAAATGATATTTTATTAGTAGGTGCTTGGTATTGGAATGAAGAACCATATTCTTGGAGATGGTTATTGCACTTGTGTTGTCTGCAATGATAGGAAGAGGCTCCTCATATTCAACATGCATGTCTTCAAAATTTTGCTTCATCCATAATATATGTGTATAACAAGTTTTTTATGCTATATATTCTTCTTCAGTTGTGGACAAAGTGATAGAGATTTGTTTATTGCTTTCCCAAGAAACCAAATAATCACCCAAAAAATGAGTTGTTCCTGGAGTAATTTTCTTGTCATCAATACTACTAACACAATAAACATCAGTGAAAGTAATAAAATTTAAATGTTTACCTTTGGGATACCATAGTCCATAGTCAAGAGTGCCCTGAAGGTACTTGACGATCCTCTTTACAACATTAAGATGAGTCCCATTGGGATTATCTTGAAATCTAGATACCAATCCTACAACTTGCATGATATATGGTCTAGAGGTAGTTATATACAATAAGATTCCAATCATGGAATGATACATGGATTGATTTAGATATGGTGATTCATCATCTTCACTCAACTTACAACCAGTAACCACAGGAGTGCATACTGTTTTGCAATATTCCATGCCAATTTTTTTTAATTTCTCTCTATGATATTTAATTGAATAACTTGAAAACCAAGAAATAAAGTAAGCTCACCCAACATTGACATATCAATTTTTTTTTTCATTTCTCGAGCAAAAAAATTGGCCCATCTTCTCCAAATCACTCCCAAATATAATATCATCTACATATACAACAATAATTAGAAAGTGGGCATCTTCAAATTTGATATATAAATTGTTGTATGTGGATCCCTTTCTGAAGCCTTGTTGTTGTATATGTTTGTCTATATTTGCATGCCATGCTCTTGGAGCTTGTTTCAAGCCACAAAGAGCCTTTTTCAAACTGCACACTATATTATCATCATCACCTAAAAAGAAAACTTCAGGTTTCTCTATATAAACTTCCTGTTCTAGATCACCACTCAAGAAAGTTTATTTTACCTCCATTTGATAAACTTTGATTTTCTTGTAGCATGAAAAGGCCAAAAAAATTATAATAACATCTAATATAGCTATAAGTGCAGAAGTTTCATCAAAATCAATATCTTCTACTTGAGTATACCCTTCCACACAATCTTTGCTTTATTCCTTACAACTTTTCCTTCCTCATCTAGCTTGTTCTTGAACACCCACTTGGTCCCAATAATGTTTTTGTCCTTTCGACTTGGCACAAGCTCCCATGTGTTGTTCTTCTCGATCTGATCTAATTCTTCATTCAGTTCTTTGACCCAATTTTGATGTTATTTGGCCTCAATGAAGCTTTTGGGATCTATTTGAGACAATAATTCAAAATGTGCTTGATTGAAGCTATCTAACAACTTTCTCCTTGTTTGCACTGCAAGTTATTTTCTTCGAAGAATTTGACTTTTCGGGTGCTTCTTTTGAATGTGACTTGGTGGAGCCTTCTTTGTACTCGAAGTATTTTTCTCTTCTTCTGCTTCTTCGGAAATTTGTTGGTCCTCATATTCTATGAAATCATGATCAAATGCAACATCATTGGAATCATTAGCAATAGGAAAATATTCATCAACAACAATATCAATACCTTTGATTGTCGTGTTGGTTCTTTTGTTGTAGCATGTGTGCCACTTTCTATTGAAATAATAAGCAAGAAATATGCCTTCATCAGCACTTGGTTCGAACTTGCCTAGTTTGTCTTCAATCCTCTTGATGTAGCACTTGCTCCCACATATTTAGAAGTGGTCAACTTTTGTTGGTCTTTCTTTCCACAACTCATATGGATTTTTGTCACTGTTAGGCCTAAGAATAACTCTATTGTCCAAATATACTATTGTTTTAGTTTGTTCTCCCCAAAAAGTAGATGATACACCAGCTTCATCGATCATGGCATGTGTCATATTTTTTACCAACATTTTTTTCCTCTCCACTACATTTTGTTGTGGAGTTCTAGCTATGGAGTATTTTCTCTTGATCCCATTATCTTTAAAAAAATCATTAAATTATTTGGACATGAACTCACCTCCTCTATCAGATCTAAGATAATTTATTTTCAAGTCAACTTCATTTTCACCAAGTGCCTTGAAATATTTAAATTTATTGAAAGCTTCAAATTTTCCTTTCATAAGCACAATCCAAGTGGCTCTAGTGAAGTCATCAAAAAATAAAATAAAATACTTCTCACCTATTGGACTTTGCTTCCTTGTAGGACCACATACATCTATGTGTACTATCTCCAATGGTTTTCTTGTAGTGAGCTCCTTGGATTTAAAATGCACTCTTGTTTGTTTCCCAAATTGGCATGACTTGAATATTGTTCTTTCTGTTTTGTCCAATCTCGGTAAACCTCTAACTACTCCACTCTTTCTAATTTTGACTAGATTATCAAAATTAAAATGTCCTAATATTCTATGCCATAATCAATATTCTTCTATTTTTCTCATGCAACAGTTGTGTTTAGTGTCATAAAAAACATACATGTTGTTCACACTTATAACAACCTTTGCCACCAACTTTCCTGAATTTTCATTTATGATCTTGCACTATTTAGATCTGAAAATCACCTCATGCTCATTATCACACATCTGAATCACGTTGAGGATATTGTGCTTCAATCCATCAACATAAAGCACATTTTTAGATTTGGTTCTCTTGTCCAATCTAACTATTCATTTGCCTCTAATGGGAACTATTGCATCATTTCTAAAACTGACATTTCCTTTTTCATACTCTTTTAGCTGCAATAATTTTCTCTTCTAACTAATCAGGTGCTTGGAGAAACCACTATAAATCAACCATTTTTCATGTTAATCATGAGATATCAAAGCAAGCCCACAATTTTTATCCTTTTTCTTCCATCTTTTCTCAATTTTTTGATGATTAGATTTCTCTCGAGAGTGTTGCATGAAGGAATTTGGAAGGCTAGATTTGCATTCAATAGCTTTGTGACCAAAGTTATTGCATCTGAAACACTAGATCTCATTAGTTAGTGGAGCAACATAATTATTTCCATTTTCATGCAAAGAATTTGAATCTTGAGAAACTCTTTATCTATCAAAATTTCTTCTTGGAAACATTTTCAACCTACAATTTATCGCTTTTTTCCAAAATTACTACATGCAACACAATAACCATAAAATAGTGTAGGATACCTGAAATTTTATTACCATGATGGAGGATTGAAATTTGAGGATTTGCAAGTTTCACTTCTTATTTTTCTGATTTGATTTTAGCTTCATTCTTTTGTTCATTCTTGCTAGTCGCAACAGTGTTTGTTTGACTTTATTTTCCTTTCAAAGCATCTCAATAACCGGTACTTGACTAATCTTTGATATTTGTATAGGAGGATTAAAACCCAAACCAGTTTTACCATCAAGTGACCTTTTCATGTTGAGAATATTTTGCGAGGTTTTAGGCATGCTTTAGTTTCTTCTTTTGATAGATTAGCCCTTAATGCAAAAATTTCTTCCTCGAGTTTTTGACAATTATCTTTCGATTGTTCTATCTTATTGGTGATCACATTCTCCTTCTTTTTTTCTTCTTCCAACTCTCTCTTTAAGAAAATGATGTCTTCTTCATGAGTTCATACAATGGGAGCTCCTCCAATATTCTGCTTCAACTGCTCATTTTATTTCTCCAACTCAGCCAGATTATTTTGTTGAAGCACAATTTTTTGCAGCATACTTTCCTTGAATTTATGAAGCTCATCAAATTGGGTCTTCAAGGACTTATCAACCAAATAATATATATTCTCATTTGATTTGTTTATTTCCCATTTCATCTTGTTAGCCTCTCTCACAAAACAATAATAAATCCAAAAATAAATTAATTAATTAAATATTACAAGTTAGGAATTTGTGCCTAGCTCTTGGGTTGTTCCTCTAAGATAGGAGTTAGTTTAGGTAGCTCCTATATTTGTGAGTGTTTGGTTGAAAAATTATCTCAACAAGGTGTTCAAGATAGCACGTACTATCTTGACACACTGTCTCCTCATCTATTTAAATTGTAACACTAAATTCTTTTAATAATGGGAAAAATATGTGAGGAAGTCGTGAGGCTGAAGCCTTTTCCGCCAATATTTCGTGTCTGGTTCTTATGTGTGTTTTCTGTATTTCTCTGAGTTTATTTATTTTTCAATATGTGGTATCGGAGCCAAGATCCATGTCTGGCGAGGTTGAGAATATTTCCATGTGTAACCTGCAAACAAAAGGGGGCGATAAATGAGATATTTAGTCCGACATTGGTAATACTGGCTGTGGTTGATATTTTAAGTTTTTGTGAATCTACAACTTTATATTTCTGTATATATATTTTTTGTGTGTGAGCATGTGACAGTCATGGCGTAGTATGCTATGTTTTGATTGAGGGATCGACCTCCAACATGGGAAAGCATCACTATCTTTGCACTGTCCAGTGCCACGGTAACCACGAGTACCCAAGAACTGACATTTCATTGCGATGAGGTATTATGTTTGAATGGAGGCATTATATATGGCTTTAGATTTAAATTTATGACATTGCATACAGTTATTAAAAGGCATGATGTATATATGACATTGAACAGACTGTGAGGAAGAGTGGCTGATAGTAAATACCCATTGAAATGAGACCAGCTGCCTCAAGTGAAAACGACATCGGAATTGTTGAGTGACCTCACGTTTAACGTTGAAGTAACTCTCTGTGGACGAGTTTCACATATCGACCACCAATGCTGGGAGAAGGCTTCCATGGAAGGAGGAAGCGTAGTTACAAAATGGGCAAATAAAGATACGTTCTGCACTGAAAATCGCCTTGCCATGGCTATAGACAGAGCCACAGGTCAACGTAGATGCGAATACCTTGCGAATACTTGTGAAATCAAGCATTACATACGGTTGATTTGAGATATGTTTACATAGGAAATCTAAATATCAAAAATAGTTATGCTTTCATTCATTTTTTTTTAAGTGAACAAAAAATTCAGTTTTTTAAGTGACATCACCAAGTATACTTTTTAAAAAGGCTTAAACAAGGGAGTTAAAAGGGATATTTTTTTTTAAATGAAAGGGAGTTAAAAGGTAATGGAAAGGTAGTATACCTTTTTGGAAATAAGTGGAGAGATAATGAGTGGAAAGAGTGTTCATGTTTTTTATGGTTTTCATGAAATTATGTTTTGGGATTGGAGGTGATTTTATGAAATGAATACAAATATAAGTGCCCCAAAATTTTAAGCAAAGAGAAAGGAAATGGGTGCCAAGGTAATTTTTGACTCGTGATTGGGGTATCTTCACTTCTAAGCCATCAGAGTCTTTGAACGACAAGCGCATTAGTTCGAAGAAGATTTTTCTTTTTTCATAAGGGTGAAGATTGTAATAAGTTGTAACTTGGAGAAATAAGGTGAAATTATTGTTTTTGTAATTTTGGAGCAATAAGTGATTTTTTGGAGTGATAAGGATTCACCTTTTTTGTAAATTTTGAGTGATCAAAAGAAAGCCCATTGTTGTAGGAGGTTGAGTCAGTTTTTGAAGTCATTTTTCTTCCAAGAAGTTCTGAAACTTTGATTCCATGAATATGTTGTGAAGCTGAACGATTATGTACTCCAAAGTTTAATAAAGATATCATTTTTTGGTTATTGTGTCCTAGATCCGCCTGAAATTGAATAAGGGGATCTTAGGTACACCATGTGTGTTTATGATGGCGAGTTTTTTTATGGCTTCATGTTGTTGCTTTTGATTTGTGTCTAGTTTTGACACATAAATGATTTCATTTAACACATACATAAAATTCAATACCAGCAAAAACAACATCTGTAACGAAGTAGCTGTAAGGAAGGATAATTAAGCTCAACACATGCATTTTTGCCACTACAACAAATAATCAAAGTTGTCAACATCAGCATTTTACATCAAAAATCAAATTCACTCATTACAATCAAGTTCATGAATCTGGAAACTCCAACGTTTCAAAGCAAAGTCTACATCAATGTTCTTGCAAATACATTTAAGAACTTGTAATCAAATTCATTGTTTTAAGTGAATCATTAAAAATTCATTGTTAATGAATTTTTAAGAGGACAAGTGAATTCATTGTTTTAAGTGAATCATTAAAATCATTGTAAGCTTTCTTGGGTGCATTTTCGACAGTGTTCGACACCCTTATTTTAAGCAAAATCGAGTGAGTGCATGAGTTTGTAACTCTAAAGAAACAAGAAACAAGTTCACATCTCCTACAAGCGAGCATGACTATTCATTCAAGAAATTTGCCTCAAGTTAGTGCAAAGTTGCAGCAAGCGAGCGTGAGTTCCAATAAACTTGAAAAAAGAGAAACAAGTTTCACCAAGCAAGAGATCCAGCAGATTCTGAAGCAAGCGAGTGTGAGTCTTCATTCAAGTGAATGTGAAGTAATCAAAAAATTCAAGTGAGCGTCCAAAGCAAAGCGATCATCATCAAGCGCGCGTGAATACAAGAGTTCAAGAAAGAAAAAATCTACAATTCTAGCAAGTGTTCCAAGAAAGCACAATAAGCAAAAAATCAACCGAGCATGTCATTCAAGCCACACAACAAGCGAGCCTGTTATTAAAGTAAAAAAATCAAGTGAAACAGTTCAAAACACGACATCTACGACAACAGAGCCTGATTTCAAGAGAGCAAGTTCAGATGGCGCAACACATTTAGTTGTTAAAAATTCTTCAAAATTTGATCCTCTCAAGTGATGAAGACATGGTGCACATCAGCAAAGAAACTCTTGCTGATCTTTCCCGGAATTTACAACAAAAAAATGAAACCATTAAGTTTCTTCAACTAGAGTCGCAACTTCAAAGGAATGAGTTGAAAGAAAAGAGTGATACTTTCAAGTCTTTGAACCATCCAGATGATAAGTCATTCATCCAAATAGCTTCAAGTGTCGAAGTTGTTCCAATTCCAATTTCTTCCAAGCCCATCATCAAGCCATGGGAAGAAATTCAAAATAACAAGAATCGACGAGGCTTAGGATATGCCAATGATGACACCAACTTGCATATCCCAGATTATTCCAAGCCAATTAAGTTCGTCAGTGTAGGATTTCTTGCACAACTCACCCCAGCAAGTTCTGAGAAAGTTGCAGACAACCAGAAATGCACGCAACCCAAAGTTGCAGCCAAACAGAATTGCACGCAACCTGAAGTTGAAGTCAAATGAAAATGTCCTCATTGTCAAAGAACCGGTCTGGAAGATCAGTGTTTTGATCTCCATCCTTGTCGCCATTGTGGGAATCTCAATCATTCCTCAGAAAAATGTTGCAACCAACAACAATTAGCCAGATTGAAGATACATTATGAATGGATCGATCCTTGGAAATGGTCATCCATAGTCAAAATATTGTATCAGTTCTACAACCGAATACAATCACACATAGTGTAGCCAACAGTGAAAATATGATGGTGCTCTCATGCAGTTGAATGGGGGAGTACCCTAGTGTAAAAAATCCTACACCTAAAGGGGGGGAGTTCAATACTTTCCAGAGAAGTGTCTCTCCTTTCAGCTAACAAAGGGGGGAAATTGTCAATGAAATTGATGGTGGTTGTCAGACTGAAAGTCTCGACAGAAACAGAAAAAGAAGCCAGTGGGAAGCTTCAGTAGCCAGTGGGCATCTTTAATAGCCAGTGGGCATCAAAAAATTCGCCAGTAGGCAGCCGATAGCAAAGCAGCAGTGAGCAGTTTTTTCAGCACAACAAAAGCAACAATGAGTTGTTTTTTGACATCATCAGCCAGTGGGCGTTCAAAAAATTTTGTCAATGGACAAAGGATGCTGATTTCATGCAAAGGACATATGGATCCTTTTGAAACTTGGCATGTGATGGATTTTTCAAGCAAAATTCAGAGATGAATCAGACATGCAGCTGACTCATGGTCTCTTCATATTGCAGTTTTTCAACATCCATCTTTGGCAGTTTTTCAGGCAATGTTTTTGAGGATCAACATGAGAACTTGGAAGATGGTTCCTCGCTCTTATTTTGGATTTATCATTGAAGGGGGGAATGTTATCCTCTCTCACAAAATAATAATAAATCCAAAAATAAATTAATTAATTAAATATTACAAGTTAGGAATTTGTGCCTAACTCTTGGGTTGTTCCTCTAAGATAGGAGTTAGTTTAGGTAGCTCCTATATTTGTGAGTATTTGGTTGAGAAATTATCTCAACAAGGTGTTCAAGATAGCACATACTATCTTGAGACACTGTCTCCTCATCTATTTAAATTGTAACAATAAATTCTCTTAATAATGAGAAAAATATGTGAGGAAGCCGTGAGGCTAAAGCCTTTTCCGCCAATATTTGGTGTCTGGTTTTTATGTGTGTTTTCTGTATTTGTCTGAGTTTATTTATTTTTCAATAAATTTGCTTATTTCTTTCTCTAGCTTTGTTCAATTCATCAAGTGTAGTAATGAGCTCACCTTCATAATCAACTTCTATATCCGATTCATCTTTGGATTCAAAATCCATAAGAACACATTAGTTGTGCTCTTCCTCTTCTTCTGATGAATATTTATCACTTCTTTCATATGAAATATCCCTTTCTTCTTTGGCGTAGTAGCTCCATCTCTTTTGAGCTTTACCTTTTCGAAATTGTTGATATTTATCCTTTCTCTTCTTCTTTTCCCCATTTTTACTTATTTTATGTGGAAATTTTGCAGAAAATATCCAACTTCTCCACATTCGAAACACTTTAAAGGAAGTAGACATTTTTACTTTCTAATACCACTCTTTAATTTATTGGAAAACTTAAGAAATTATCCATGAGATTCACTACTAGAGTGCTCTTCCTCCTCCTTGATATTCTTTGGAAGTTTCTTGAGATTTTTGGTAATGGCATTGACCTTCTTGGAGGCCTTGAATGCAACTTCACTAGATTCAAATTTCTCTTCTACAATGTACATATCATAATATGTAAGAATTCCAAGCAATTTATCCATAGTGAGAGTGCTTAAATCAGTTGCTTCCTTAATAGCAGAAACCTTTAAGTTAAATTTTGCTAGTAAATACCTCAATATCTTCTAAATAATGACTTCATCTTCAAATTTTAAATCAATGTTCTTGATCATATTGTTCACTATTTCAACTCTTGTGAAATATTAAGCAATAGTTTCATCTTCCATCATTTTCAAGCTCTCAAACCTCATCCTATTGGTTTTCTAAAAAAAAATTAAAATTTACCTAAAAAAAAAAAAGATAGTATTCCAGCATCAACACTTTGTTTCTAGGGTGTTTTTTTGCACAAAAAAAGGTTTTTATTAGCTTTTACTGCCATTCTTAAAAAATGTTGAAAATTTACCTCGAAAAAAAATACCTTATTCTAGCATCAACACTTTTCCTTTCCAGTGTGTCTTTTGCATAATAAAAAATTGTCTTTTATTGGTTTTTACTGTCATTTTAAAAAAAAATTGAAAATTTACCCTGAAATTATTGATGCACCATCAACACTTTTCATTTTCGGGATGTTTTTTCATGTTTTTTTGGGTTTTTTTTGGCTAGAGTTCTCATTTTAAGAATATAGTTCTTGTTTGATAAGTAAATTTTTTATTACAGATCTCGAACTCGACCATCAAATAGAGATATTTATCATACATAGAATTTGCATCTACTAAATTGAAGAAATATTTGGCTTTCACTAATATTATGTAAAAGTTACCTTGCAATGGTGAGGGATACAATGAAATTAAATCATTTCTAGATGATAATGTATTCCTTATAACATCTAGTCATCATTGGTGTGGGGATATCTCAATATATATCTCTAGTTTTGAAGGTTCTTTGTCCACTTCTTTTATAATGAGAATCAATGCATTCATCATCATGTGAAGAGCTACCTCATGATTAATAAAATCTTGAATTGTTGAGAGATAATCTCATTTTACATTGACCCTTGAACCATGAAGAGATTGGCAGGGTTAATAATGATCAGGGAAATTTTAAAGATAGAAATTTATTTTGAAGTGTAAATAGATTGGCAGATCTTACTGGTCCTTCATGTGCAAACTAATTCTTTTTTGGTGATATTCATGAAAAAATATTGAAATTTATAATGATCGTATCGTAGTTCTATAAAATTTTGGTGACTTTTGAAATAAATAATTTTATCATATATAATTTTGGTGAATCATTTTTTGGAAAAATTGGAATTTAGTGATTTTTTATCGGGAAAATTTGAAAAAGTATCCCATGGGTGAAATTTAGCCCCTAAATTTTTTCATCTTAATGATTTTTAATTTTTTAGCATTAAAGATAAAATATCATGTCTCTAAAAAACATTAAAATTCCAACAATTTTAATTCATGGTGTTAAAGATAAAATACATATAATTGTTTTCAACCATAACATTAAAGATAAAATATCATGACTCAGGAAAAACTTAAAAACTTTGATAAATTTTCAACCATGGAATTAAAGCCAAATATCATGACTACAGGAAACCTTAAGTTTTAAACATATTTCAACCATGCCATTATGGAAAAGTTATATGACTAAAAAAACTTTAAAAATGAATACCTGAATGAAAGAGTCATTATACCAAGAGTAATTTATTTTTTAAATGCTAAAAGTAGAGCTATTTTAAAATCTTCACCTAAGACAAATTAACACTTTCAAAAAAAAATTAAAAATCAACCATCAAATTGATGTAGGCGAACTCCCCCCAGCCGTACCTCATAGTCCCTCGAGCGAATGACTATGGGCTGGCCGATTCCAACACCTGCTTGTTTCCCCCGCCGTCCCCGATGACCCTTCAAGCAGCTTACCAGGGCTCTTTTTCAAAAAAAGATTCAAATCTTTTTAATGCTTTTTTTCATTTTTTCATTTTTTAAATATAATTTTTTTTTTAATCTTTTTCTTTGTTTTTAATTTTTTAATGTTTTTATTTTAGTTCATTTTTAATGTTTTTTTATTTTTGCTTTTATAATTTATAACTATTTGATATTTTTTTTTTTAATTTAGTGTGTGTATATATATATATATATATATATATATATATATATTCTATGTTTTAGTTTTTTTTATTTTTACTTAAAATTTTATGCGAATCATTTTTTGCAAAATAAAAAAAAAAAAGAAAAACAAATGTCATCATTTTTTGATACAAAACTAACAAAAAAATTGATAAAATTTGTTATTTTTGTAACTTTTCTTATTCAATTTGTTGATAAAAATATTTTATTTAGGATGTCCTTTTTAGTGAGAAGGTGGCGAAATATGTATTTTTTTAGTATATCTATACTGAAAATGTGTTTTTTTTTCAAATGTTTAAAATTATTATTATTTAGTAACAATTAGTTTATGTGTATTGAAGTATTAATTAAGAATATATAAATATATTAAAAAAACCTTACATCAAAATATTAATTTTATTATTTCTTAAACTTTGCAAAAAAAAATTAAAAATTCATTATAAAAAAATATTGCAAAAAACAAAAAAACACAAGTTTCGAAAACCCTTAAAAAACAAACATCTTAGGATGAAAAACAAGAAGGGGAATAAGACAACTTGAAAAATGGTTAAATAATCAACTTTAAATAAAAAAAAGCATTCATACTTAAGACATAAGAAAAAATATAGTGTCGAAAGTATGCCTTAAAAAAAATAAGTTGATGTTTTTCAAAATCTACATCAACCTTTAAAAAATCACCAACATTAAAAAAATTTATCCATACTTAAGATATAAAAAAAATTAAAGTGACAAATGTAAACCAAGAAAAGGGTTTGGTGTTGCATCAAAAATTTTCAAATTGGCATAAAAATCATTAGCATTTAAAAAAAAAAATTGAATAACTAATACATAAAAAAATAAAGTCTCAAATATATCCTAAAAAAAGGTGTATTTCAACCGACATTTTTCAAAACCTGAATTTTTTTGCTACCTCTAAAAAGTGAGAACTTGATTCAGTACCTGTTTTATTGGTAACTATGTTTAATCTAAAGAGGGTTGAAGCCCTTATTTTTGTTACAAGAAGGTTGCAAGGTCACAGGGTAGTTGGAAAATGGACAAGATGCATAGGATCAATTGCAAGAGGGTTGGCAGTTGGTTTAGAAGGCTGTAGGTAGAGAAATATAGGGCCAAGAGACCTCAAAAATATAAAGGCATAGGGCCGAGGTTCCACGGGTATGAGTATAGGCTATCAAGGGCTATAAAGGGTGTCTATTTGTTATATAGATGGTTGCAGACATAATAATTAATGCTTTTTCATCAAGGGGGCATAAGCAGCAAGGGTCTAAGGACTGATATAAAATGAATTAGAGGAAAAATTCAATGTGACTTGATGATATAATTTGAAGGTAATTATATAGTAAATTTGGTGGGAAAATCCACTGTGAGAAGCATATATAATATGGCTTAGTATACTATGTATTTTGGAGAAGAAAATACAATTGTGAGTTGTTTCTCTAGAGGAGGAAAAAAAATGCCAGGTTTCAAGGACTACAAGTATTGAAAGGGTTGATATGGATAAGTTACATTTGTGAGTAATTTAAGGGTTTTCTTCTTGTCTTATTTTTGTGGGTAGAATGCAAATCTGATGTTGCAAATTACAATCCTAGTTGTATACTATGTATACTAGTTTTACTAGCGATTGAGGGCCATGATCCATAGTATAGGAGCCCCATGATTCTTTTGTTAATGAGTTAGTAAAATAATTGAGCTTTGGGCTCATATACCTATGTAAAAATTTATTTCATTACTGAAGATTTTCATTGTGCAAAGTGCTTGTAAGTTGAGGGCCTCTAGTGAGTTTATGATTGTGATTACATATAGACCAGATATAGAACCTAAGGGAAATTCAACATGGTATTAGAGCTACTTTAAAGGCAATTGGATCAGAGTGTATGCAGGAATAAGAATGTTTGAGTCAAGGTTATGTAGAATGAAAGTGATTCTAACTTCAGAGGGAGATTTCAAAGGATTCTCAGCTTCCCTATGGAAGTTTGAATCTTCAGGTTCTAACGAGATAGAAGAGTGTTCAACACATTCAATTACAATAATGGTCTATATAATAAATTCTTGGTGGTACAAATAAAGCCATAGATCCTACGAGGAAATGCATGGATCATGCTAGAAATGTCATGTTGCATGTGAGAACATTTATGCACCATGTAAGACAAATCTTGGCCAAGTACAAAGAAGTTGTGGTGCATATGAGGATGGAAATGGTTATGTAAGGAAATTCATGAATAATTTGAGAATAGTCATGAGCATGAAAGGAAATTAATGGAGCTATAAATGTGAAGGAAATACCTTTCTGACTAAGAGGGAGTATTATATTTTGGGTAGCTCAAAAGGTGTTTCAAAGAGAGAACAACCCACCAAAAAGGATTTTGTTGGGAGATTTACCCAAAAGTGGATTTTTAGAACCAAATTATAAGTTTAGGACCAAAATAGAAATAATTAAATTCTTTAGAGCTCAAAGAAACTAAAACCCTAGATCTAGAGGCTTCCTAAGTGACCCATGGAAAAGGATAAATAGATTCCAGGCCTAAGTTGAGACCTCAACTATTTTTTGCAAGAGAAGATGCAATTTCTTTTGTGCTAAGTTTGCCATGGGAGGGCCAAGTTTTTCAAAACAAACTGAGATCTATCCATGAAAGAGGGCGGTGATTTTTACTAAAAGAGATAGGTTGAGTAGGGTTGAATACGAGGTCAAGGTCTAAAGGATGCAAGACAAAGGCCTCAATATACTTGGTTGTATGTACAAAGATATGAGAATGTAATATCCCAAAAGGGATAATGTAGTAATACAAAAACACCATAGCTGAACAACAACAATGTAAAAAATTAATCTAAATACAACAACATAATGAACATAAATAACTGAGACATTTTATTATATGGAGGTGGAATAAATAGTACAACAGTGCTCAAAATATGAGACACTCAAACCAAAGAGATTGCCTAGAATGACCCTGAAATGATCCCACAAAAGGGACTACGTAACTGCTGGACTTCTGGAAGGAAAACTGTGTTGCCCCTGATGCAACTGTTGGGACTACAACTATGGGAAAAATATAAAGTCATATCTAGGAAGTTTTGGAGCTCCAATGATGCTAAAAATAGTGATTTGGGCTCTATGATGGATACCCAAGATAACCCAAAAAGGATTTTCCAGATCTACGAGTTTAGGAAAATCACCCTCTTAGGGCTTACACATAAACTGTTAGGTATGCAGATCTAAAGCTAGATATGAAGAATAGACAGATACAATATGTCACACAATAAGATCTATGCAAGAAGGGCTAATCCCTTCACTAGATCCTCAAGCTATAAGCTCAAGATCTAGCTCCTCCAATCTCCTCCACTGAAGATAGCTGCTAAATACTCAATAGCTTCAGAAAAATGCGCTAATAGAGAGGGAGGTTCAATAGCCTACTACTAAATATGTCTGATTAGCTCCGGAATGATGTAAACAATGAGTAAAAAGTGAGGAGATGATCCCTCACAGGATTTCCAGTTGAATTGCTGAAAACATCCTTCCTCCAATAGATCTACATGATTAAAATGCACAACCCTTGAAGGGTTTGATGTTGCTTGGAGGTAAAACACAATGGCCTGAATTCCATATGTAGATCTGCTGCTCCTAGAAGACTGAACATGAAGCACAAGTGGAAGGATAAATCCTCCACCAGTTTCCTAGCTAGAATGCTAGAAACAACCTCCTGAAGATGGCACCAATGCCTGATGAGGAATATATCTCATTAGAAACCTTCCGAGAGTAGGCACTCGAATTCCCCCATGGGTAAGGGTGGGATTTCTGCTGAGATACATGGACATAAATATACATCATGAAGTTTCCAAACTCTCTCATAAATAAGTAGCGCAACCATGCCTCCTTCTGCTGCATGTCATCAGTGATATACATGGCATGGATCCTAGGAATGTGAGATGTTGGGTAGTATCCATATCACCCAAAAGAAACCAATGCATGCATGCTTCTTTCTGCCCGATATAATAGATCTACAGGAAGGTAGGAAACCTCCTACTCCTCATCCGGATCCATTCATCCCAATGTGGATGATGAATCATGCCAAGCTCAATCTTGATATCCTCCCAATGTAGAATACCAACATCCTCCATCTGAATATATTTGCACTCCATGGAATGTTGAAGTGCACCTCCATTGAGGTCTCTCCATGAGATCCTCTCATCAATGGCCCATTGGAACCCATAAGGCTCCATACATGCTGTAGGTAGAGATCCCTCTTTGAGTTGTGAGATGCTCATCAAGGAAACTTCATCTTGAAAATGGAAAGTTCTCTCCATCACAAGATGTCCACCATCTATCATCTGTCCCTCCAGTGCTTCATGAGTGAAGCTACCTTCATAATTCTCCAAGAATAATGGGGCCCTCTTTTCATCACTGTTGCTAAGTGACAATGATGTAGATCTGTATGGTGATGCATGTTTTTTCTCATGGCCATATACAATGCTAAACTCATAGTTCGTCATTGTACTAAATAGGACTATGCCCCTCCCATATTCTGTAGCTCTACACTTCAAAGAAAAGTGATGATTGTAGCTCAACCATGACAAACTGGGATAGCAGTACATCTTCTCCTTGATAAAATCAAGGGTCCTTTGTGCAGTGATAATTTGTTGCTCCAAATAAGCAAGGTGCTCTAATCCTTGGTTATGCACTTGCCCTAATGGCATGGTCTCACAAATCTCAATATGGGGTACTGAAATAATATGAGATGAAAGTATGTACAAACCTTAGATAAGGTGAATCTCGGGAACTTCTTGCACATCTACAAGAGTTCCTCCAACCGGTACAATGGTCTTTCCAACTACTGGTACTGATGATGGATGCTCTTTTATCGTACCCGTGCTGGTATCTTCCTCCTCCTCATGCATCTCATGAATCATGCATGGGGCTCCAAATTTCAAGAACTCAAGACCATCTTCCAAAGACACAATTAATCCTCCTCCTAATGTAAGTACATTTGCAGTTGGTGGTGGTGGGAGAGGCTCCTCCTCCTGAGTGATAATGAGGAGATATTCCTTTGGCTCTTCATGTACTATCTCCTCAATGATGGGAGATGTCTTTATGTGAAATGTCTCTAGTTTCTTCCTACCATATTTCTTCTTCAGTATTTGAATAAAATCTACATAAGCAGACACAATCATGTGTGAAAAGTGAATGAAACACCAATCTCTTGCTTCACCTTCTAGGTGCAGCACTGCAAACTCCACAACCTCTCTTTCTTATATAGGATATTTCAGAAAGAAGGTGGCCAACTCTCCCCTCGAAGCCCTCAATGTGCTTGTGGAAGATCCATCAAATGTAGGCTAAAAGAATCTATGCCTCTTTCTTCTATTGTTGCTTCTAGATATTCTTTCTTCTTTGAGCTACAAGAACGATTAGAGAGAGAGATTATCCTTCAAAGCTCTAGGTTGTGCTTTGTATTCAAACAGATATTTACTTAGGGTCTCATGCCCCAAGTCTTCTTCATATTCAGACCAATCCTCTTTCTTAGCAAAGAAAGTGGATCTAGTTGAATAATGTGAAGCTCTTTGCTTCTGCGGTTGCCTCTCATGATGATAGGAAGTGTTGGGACCTTCCTCATCCAATATTATTCTTAGATCCTCCATTTTCCTTCTTCTCTTCATTTGATTAACCTATTTGGAGAGATCTTCCAAATATCTAAAGAGAAGAGTGGAAAAATTGTAATCCTCCTTCATGATAGATCTCTACTATATGCTTCTTCTTTTGATGCAAAAGATGAATTGTCCACAAGCTGAGCCAAAGACCATGCTCTGATACCACTATAATATCCCAAAAGGGAGAATGTAGTAATAAAAAAACACAATAGCTGAACTATATTAAAGTAAAAAATTAATCTAAATACAACATCAGGATGCACAGAAATAGCTGAGCCATGTTATTATATGGAGGTGGAATAAATAGTACAACGGTGCTCAAAATATGGGACGCTCAAGCCAAAGAGATGACCGAGAATGAACCTAAAATGATCCCACAAGAGGGATTGCGTAACTGATGGACTGCTAGAAGGAAAACTGTGTTGTCCCTACTGCAACTGCTAGGACTACAACTGCGGGAAAAATAGAAAGTCAGATATAGGTAGTTTGGGAGCTCTGATGATGCTGAAAATAGAGATCTGGGCTCTATGATGGATACCCAAGATAACCTAGAAATGATTTCCAGATATATGAGTTTAGGAAAATCACCCTCTTACGGCTTGCACATAAACTGCTGGGTATGCATATTTGAAGCTAAATCTGAAGAATATATTGCTGCAATATGTCACACAATCAGATCTATTCAAGAAGGGTTGATCCCTTCACTATATCCTCAAGATAGAAGCTCAAGATCTAGCTCCTCCAATCACTTCCACTAAAGATAGATGCTGATTACTCAACAACTTCAGAAAATTTCTTTGTTAGAGAGGGAGGCTCAATAGCCTACTACTAAATATGTTTGATCAACTCCGGAATGATGGAAATAATGAGTAAAAAGTGAGGAGATGACCCCTCATAGGATTTACTGTTGAATTGCTGAAAACTTCTTTCCTCCAATAGATCTACAGGAATGAACTACGCAATCCTTGAAGGGAATGTTGTTGCCTGGAGGTAAAAAACAATGGCCTGAGTTCCTGATATAGATCTGTTGCTCCTGCAAGACTGAACATGAAGCACAAGTGGAAGGATAAATCCTCCACCGATTTCCTAGCTGGAATGCTATAAACAACCTCCTGAAGATGGCACCAATGCCTGATGAGGAATGTATCTCAATAGTAACCTTCCTAGAGTAGGCACTTGAAGTCCCCCATGGGTAAGGGTGGGATTTCCACTCGGAAACACCATGTGCTAAACAACACTTCAGACTTAGCTAAACAGCATAAGCGTGCATAGAAATGTCAACCAACAAATCTAGATCTAAACAAATCAGAAATAATAATCCAAAGCCTCCTTCTATTGTGCCTTCATCTTCATTATATAGATTATGAACCTTCCATACCCTAGGTCCACCTCATAATTGCACTGCCTATGTGGCCACTAGCCTCCATGAAGATTGTGTTGTCTCTCCATGATCTCCATCATGTCTGCATTTAATTCTCACTCTCTCCATCATGTTTGCATTAGATGCACCACTTCCTCCACTATCTCATCATAAGTGCTTTATGATCTTACTTTGAATGCACTATGATCTTACTTGACCTCCTCCAAGATCCTCGTGATTTTACATTTAAGATCCATGATCTCCACTCTTCCTTCATTTAAGAAGTTGCTCCACTACTCCATAATGTAGATCTAGATATGAAATATCCACATACATACATCAGAAGTGGATTTTATTCATCTATGGGGTTTGTGGGTTCCTCCACCCTCTTATTTACTTAATTAATTATGAAAATTAAGAACTCTAATATTCCAATTATCTTGTGGAAAATTGGGAATATTACAGAGAAGAGGGGTAAGGGAAAAGCCTAAATACATTTCAACTCATATTAAGTAGTATAATAAGCTAAAAAATTCATATATATAAAGGATGACTAGCTTTTTAGGAGGCTGAGCATGCTCAAGAAGTATGGTAGTTGGATGTGTGGTTCTGTGTAAGAGAAGTATATATTTTTTTATGGTTGAGGTCCATATTTTCAATATGAGAGAGGGTAAAACCCCTTAATTATGTTACAGGAAGGGTACAACATCATAGCGTAGCGATAAGAAGGCCAAGAGGCATAAGGTCAATTGTAGGGGGCATCGCAGCTATTTTAGAAGGTTGCAAGAAGAATAATAGAGGAATAAGAGGCCTAAAAAATCTAAAGGTACAAGGATGAGGCTACATAGGTGTGAGTATAGGCCAACAAGGGTTGTGAAGGGTTTCTATTTTTTTTGTAGATGGTTTCAAAGTGAATATCTTAAATATGTTCATCAAGGTGGCTTAAGCAGTAAGGGTCAAAGGATTTATATACAAAGAATTGGAGGAATAATTCACTATGAGTTGGTGATCTAGTTTGAAGCTAATTTTACAATGCATTTTGTGGGAAATTCAACTATGAGAAGCATATATACCAGGGATAAGTATTTTTTCTGTTTTGGAGAAACAAATACACTTTTGAGAAGTTTATCTAAAAGAGGAAAAGGGACCTTCCAGGTTTCAAGCACTTCAAACACTAAAAGAGTTGATCTAAATGAGCTACATCAACAATTAAGTTAAGGGATTTATTCCTCATCTTATTTTTGTGGGAAAAATGTATATCTTATGTTACACATTGCAAGCCCTAATTATGTATTATGTATAGTAGTTGTATTAGCGAATGAAGGTCCATGATCCTTGGTATGGGAGCCCCATGACACTTTTGTTAATGAGTTAATAAAATAATCTAGTTTTGGGCTCATATACCTGTGTATTGATCAATTTCACCATTGAATATTTCTACTTTGTGAAGTGCTTGTATGTTGAGGGCTTCTAGTGTGTTTATGATCGTGATTAGACATGGACTAGATCTAGAACCTTAGGAAAATTCAATAGTATGTGTGTAGGTGGGTTTTATGGTCTCAATTGGAAGCTACGCTCTGATACCACATGCGAGGACCCAACCGAGATCCTCTAACTAAAACCAAATTTATCACATAATTTGACAAGAAGGAAAAAAAACATGTTTATAACACAAAAATTATTTAACAATAGAATATAAAAAAATAGATTTGATTTACAACATATTAAAGCATGTAAGGAATATTATTTGCATCAGTTTACATAAATAAAACAACAAGAGGAATAATATTTTATATGGTGCCTTGGTTGTAGTTCTCCTACTAGGACCACTTGACTAAATATGCCACCTTACCAACGTGGAAAGTCTATTTGACTTGCTAGCCTAAGTAACCTCCACACACTCCCTAGCCCCTAAGCCCAATTCCAATCATAGTCATATTCAGTCCAAAATAGATCCAACACCCTCTAACCACAAACCAATATATTTGAGTTCTCCCTCCTTCCCCTCTAGTCGGTTCTATCATCGTCTCTTTCCCCATTTCAAACTCCAAAACAAAAATACAATAGAAGAATGAACCCCCTTCCATTCTCCTCCCCTCGCCTTATGCCTCCCCTCAAAATTAATATTATATGTATTTATGAAGGAATGAGATGAAATAACTATTTAAACAAAAATATATATATACAGTGAATCAAAACTTCAATTAGTATGTAGCAAGCTGAAAAATGTTTACATGCAGAATGAAACCAAACTAGCTCAGGTGATGGAAACTTGTCTATGAGAATATATGTGATAGTTACATGCCTTCTGAATTATGTTACAATGAGGATGTGAGGCCTATTCATCATGAATAAACAATGAGAAACCATAAACAACCAAGAAACCTAACTCTGGGAGATGAGGAGTCAAAAGCTTGTGGGCCCCAATGGGGTTAGTTGGAACGTCAACTTCCCGGATATACAATATCCATTTGATGTTCAAGATAACATGTTAGAAATCTATATCCGAGGAAAAAAAAATTTAACTGCAAAAATGAGTCTCTAACGCAATTTTCTCATTTCCCTAAAAAAACATCGTTTAGATCCTCAAAAAGATTCTAGAAGTTTAGGATTCGAAAAATTGCCTAAATAGAAAATTGTCGAAATACAAAAATCTACTAAAAAATAGGAAATTAATAGGAAATAGTGTTGGAGCTATAAGTGGAATAAGCAGGTGGCCACCAATATCCACTTGGATTAGTCGCCCCCCCTTAGGAAGCAATTTTCCCCATTACGTTGAGTGCCTCCATGAGATGGGGAAACTTTTGCTAAACTTGATCCATAGTGAGCCACTTTCCTTGGTGTAGGATTTAATCAGCTTTGACAACCCAATACAACTAGATCCTATGTTTTTGAGTGCGATTAACTTATGTTTCCATGATCCGATACGTTGTGGCTTGTTCAATGCAATTTGGGTTGAGCTTTGCTGGTGTCAGTTTCTTGGAAATGCTTGATGTGTCCAACAATGGGGGAAAGTATCATTGAAGGTGATCCAAATTGAATATTAGGTGTAGACCAAGGAATGGGGGGATAATTAACTCGAAATAGTTGTCACCCAGAACCTTGTTGATGGTGTAAGGTCCATATCGGAATGGTCAGAGCTTCCGATGGTCTCCTACAAGGCGTTCCTTCTACAACTGGAACCAAACCTTATGCCCACATGAAACTGATGAGTGACTCTGTGCTAATTCGGATGTTTTTTATACTTAACATTAGATTTATCCAAGATATCATTAAATTATTAGTGGATGTGCTAAATTGGTTCAATAAAATTGATGTATTTATTAGCTTTGGAATGAACATGAGCATATTTCATCTTTGTAGTTGCAAGAGGCATGAAAACATCAATTGGAGACAATGGTTGAAATACCAGGACCGCCTAAAATGGGTTGTGACAAATTGAGCTATGGATATCTCTGTTGTATTTGTGTTGAACACAAGGGATACTCGCATCTAAATTTTGTGGATGCTTATAGTTGTACATGTGTAGTATGTGCACTATCATCATGTTGATGACCTCTATCAAGAAATCATTCTCGAGTGGAATTAAATCACCTTGGTGAGCCTAGTGTCCAAAAATAACTAGAGGATCAACCTGAATGTGCTTAGCAACCTACTATCCCAATATGATATAATGGTCTACGAGATCCCATATTGTACCCACACATGTTCATAGAAGAGCTTCGCAATGGCTTCTACTATGATACTCTTCTTGCAAGCAGCCAATATGGTCATCTTAGAAAATCTATTGATGACCACAAACACACAGTCACTACCATTCTTGGTAGAATGAATTCCAAACATATGGTCCATGGATATGGATTCCCGAGGATGATTAGGAGTAGGAAGAGGGGTGTACAATCCTTTCTTCTTAATGGTTGTCTTGGAGATGACATAGGCAGTGCAAGATATGATATATTTTCCAACATCCTTTAAAAATTTTGGCCAATAAAAATACCTCTGCAATACTCCCACTGTCTTCACCAAAGTTTCATGTGACCCAGCTGTAATGTGCCTCCCAAATTAGCATGGCACACTCATTTTAAGGAACAAAAAGATGTCCCAGATAGCACAATATTCCTTCCTGAATGTGGAAGTATGAAACTAGCTCTCCAGCTATCAACACCTTGTAGGTGGAAGATAATTTTGAGTCACTGTCATATATTTATGGCCATCTGGAGCTATCATGGCCATAATATTTGTGAACAGTGTTCAGTGCCACAATAGAGGGTCAATTGAGGTAGTTCACGATGTGATTATTTCTACCCTTTTGTATTTAATGTTCAAATGGAATTAATTTATACATGTGGACCATTTTCTATGGTGATATTTTTGTAACTTCCCTTGTGTCTGCATAAATTGAAGAGGTCAATGATCCATGTGAATGGTCGTCTCCTTCCCCGGAATATAACTATTCCATTTTCGAAAGGCCTACATAATAGAATACATTTCCTTATCATAGGTGGGGTGTATTCAAACATTATCAGAGAGTGTCTCACTATGATAGGCCACTAGATTCACTTATTGAGTAAGGATTGTACCAATAGTATAATCAAAGGCATATGTTTGAATATCAAATGGTTGTTGTAGGTCTAGTAAAGTGCGGATTGGTGTAGAGAAAAGATGACATTTCAGTTCAATGAATTCCTTCTATTATTACTTGGACCAAAAAAATATATTTTACACCACCCTTGGAAACTTGACTTAAGGGACAAGTGATATGAGAGAACCCCAACATGAATCTTCGATAGAAATTATCAAGGCCCAAGAAGCTATGAAGCTCTATTGGAGTCATCAATGTTAGTCAATCCCAAATAAGTCCCATAATCAATTCAGAGTCTCCAAGTCCCATATTTCTTCTATTTCCCCTTGTCTAGTTTTGCCTTATATTTGGAACTTGCACATGATTTTGAAGCTTTTGGATCAATCACTAGTGATTTATTTCTACAAAATTCATATGTGTTGTGAGTGGGGATCTTGTGGAATTCACACCAATTTCTTTTATCTTTCTTCATATTCCCATTGTTATTATTTGCTTGTGGCTTTAACGACTTGTCTTCGGTCATCCCACCTTAGCTCTGTCCTTTATTCTGGGGTTTGGAGGTGTCTTTTCCCTGCTTTGGATTCACATATCCAAATTCTCGCTTCTTCTGTTTAAATTTATGTTTGATCTAGAGAGAATATTGATATGTTGCACCAAGGGAGGAGATGTCCAGGAAATCCATTTATGCTTGGATGTATTTGTTCAAACAGTCACGGTACTTGAGCACCAAATTTTGCTCACAATCCTTGATACCCAGCTTTGTGCGTAGGGTATGAAATATATTCGTGAACTCTGACACTTCTTTGTCCCATCCCTATCGTAGTGTGGTCCATTTTATGTACTTTCCTTCACATCTCCCAATAGGTTAATATTGTTCCCTAACAACTTCACAGAAAGAGTCCCAAGAGGATTTGGTAGATAAAAGTGGGTATTTATCCTTGGCCCTTTTCTCATAGCAATTTTCCCACCGGTCCTTGACCTAGGTGCTGGAATTAAGGAGTGCAAAAGCAATATTTTCTCTATCAGAAAATTTATTGGCCAAAAAATATCCTTCCAATATATTTAACAATTTATCTAGAGCATTTGCATATATTTGGCCTTCAAATATAGGAATGTAAAAATTAAATTATACCTTAAAAGGGGCAGCGCCTTCGAAGTGACTATTTTATGAAGATGTGTCACCCATTGGAATCCATCAAATTAAGGATCTAGGAAAAATTACCCATCATCTCGTTTCTTTATCGTTCGAGGGCTTATTTCATAAATTTGTTTATAGGATCTCCTATTCCCTCTTCCTTCTTTTCTTCCACCAGGGGAGGTTGTCCGAATTAGCAAGGTTTATCTTGCAAGGGATCAAGAAGTTTGGATCCAAAATCCTTATACCCCAACCTCATTGGGGACATGGACAGAAAAATAGAGAAATAACATACCACTCTCACACCAGTAATTTGGATTTATGAAGGAAATGAATGAAATATAGATTTAAACAAAAACACAAAGATATAGTGAAACATAACTTCAATCAATACATAGAAAATGTTGAAGATTGTTGACATGCACAATGAAAGAAAACTATCTTAGATGATGATAGCTTATCTTTGAGAAGAAATGTGATGGATACATGCCTTCTGATATATGTTAGAATGAGGCTTTGAGGAATTTTCATCATGAAGAAACAATGATAAACCCTAAAAAACCAAAAACCTAACCCTAGGAGATGAAGTGAAAAAATCTTGTGGGTTGTGATCGGGTCAGTTGGAACGTCAACTTCCTGGGATCATAACTTTGGCATATAATCTCTATTTCGCACACACAATAGCCCATGAGAAAGGTTTATTTGAGGACATCAACATTCAACTGAAATTAGCCTCTTTCCCCCAAAAAAAGTTATTTAGGGCCTTAGAATGGCTATGAAAGTTCAAGACCCAAAAAACTGCTAAAAATTGAAAACTTTCGAAATGGAAAATTATGTTAAAAAATAGGACATTGATAGCAAACAATGTTGGGTGTCCAAGTGGAATAGGCGGGTGACCACCAATATCCACCTAGATTAGAATGCCTACCACCCCCTCTTAATTGTCACACACTTCATCTATCTCATAACTCTTCCCCCACCCTCCTCCCTGGCCCCTTCCCCAATGCCTATTCCTCAAGTTGTGAGGCTAAGTGGTAATAAATAATAAAATAATAATATTTAATCCTATCAGTAAATTTTATGGATTCACAAGAATCTAATCAATTAAATATTAATAATCATATTTAAATATAACTTAATAATTATAAGTCAACATTAAGGGTTAAGTAACACTAATCAAGATTAATGTTAACCATTAAGCTTGATCATTAATCAATATTAACCATTAATTAAGCATCTAACATATTCATTCGAGGTGTGGATATGTAGATAGCATATGTATACCTCATACATATACTAATAATACTTATTGGATCATGCATATAAGTCAATCACTCAATAGGTAAGCTAATAATAGAATCAAGTATGGACATTACAAATACCATGGACAAACACAATGGGTTGTGCAATACCATGGGGTTGTAAACCACCATCTAAAAATCCATCAAATGAGAAACTCAAACTTATCTTCATAATTTTTTAAATTTTTTTTTAAATAATTGTATCAATTTAACATAACATAACACTAGCAATTGCACCACATCTTGCAAAAGAAACGCCTTAAGGAAATAGCATGGAAAGAGTAGCCTAGAAGAAATAAGATGTTGCAGAGAAGGAACCATCGTGAAGGAATGAAAGGAAAATTTTCCATTGTGAGGGAATGAAAGGAAAATTTTGCTTCCATGGAAGCAGGTGGTGGAAGTTTCAAAGATATTGTTGATAAGAGTTATCAACCAGAAAATTTTGTTTTAGATATTGAAATAGGAAATTGGGGATGAAAACATATATTTAAACCAACATAATCTGTTCACATATATAAAAAAAATGTTATAGATATTGAAATAGGAAATTCGGGGTGAAAATCCTTTGTTGATTAATAATCATCCAAAACAAGCATGAAATGAGCATGTAACTCAAATAAGATATTTTAAATACATTCAATCTATCTACCATAGATGTAAATAAAGAGAATTTTTATTAAAAGAAATAGATTTTATTCCAAGTTCATCTACATATGCCAATTTCATTCACCACTTAAGAGAGTAAAAAAAAGTTTATTGAGAAAAAAACTCCAACACATTTGTAGAGAAAATTATAACACACTATCACACTTTTCTTATCACAGCTAAATGCTCCTGTATCCAACAACTATGGATTTCATCACTTAGGAGAAGTAAAAACATGTTTTATTGAGAAAACAACTGCAACACATTTGTAGAGAAAATTATAACACACTATCACAATTTTCTTATCATAACTAAATGCTCTTAGCTTATTCCTAATTGGTCAAGAGTATAGAATTTCTAGGGTGGTGTTCTATGTGCACTAAAATTCCCATGATGTCCATCACAATGTATGGGGTTCATTGCAACCATGGACATATTGGACATATTCTGTGAGTTGTTGTGATTTTTTTCTTGTGGATAAAACTTAGTTTTGGTTGTCACCTAGTTATCATGATTCAAAACTATTTTATCATCTTAGATCCTTATAGAATTAGATACATTCTATGAGATAATGTGGTGTTTTCTTTGTCACAGTGATTCATAAATGAGTTATTATACCACAATATTGACTTTATCATTGGAGAGTAAATTAAGTGGAGTAAATTGAGCGGTTATTGTTAGAAATTGTTGTATAATATGGGAAATTTGGATGGTTTGTAGACAATATGGATGTCATAATAGATGTCTATTTTGAATTTTTTAGTGTCTCTGGCCACCTTGCATCTAATAGGATCCATTTCAACTTAGAACGTGAATAGATCATGTGTGAATGATAACTTGTGACATCCCTAGCCATTTTCTTTGATTGTGGATGAGGTTACAAAATAATAACTTGTGAAATCCCTAGCCATTTTCTTTGATTGTGGATCAGGTTATAAACTAGAACACACTATCTCTTGAGAAGACTTTACAATATATATTGGATAGAGGGAAAGGTTATGATAAAAATTGTACAAAAAAACCCTAAGGACTGAGTGGGTTTCTTCTTTTGTAATAATTTGGAAATAAAAAAAAAATTCACATATTTTAAAAAAAATCATTATTGATTTAATTTTTTATATATTTAGAAATACTACTCATGAATAATAAAACAGTTGTAACATAAATAATATATTAGAAAAAAATGATGTATTTTTGGAATAATAAAATATTTGTAACAAAAATAATATAGAACAAGAAAAACTATGTATATTTGGATGTATGAAAATTTAGATACATTTTATAAAGTAAAATTTTAAAATAATAATGGTTATAAATAATTACAAATAGTTTTATTAAATAATTAGTTTAGATCTATATTATTTATCAAAGGGATCAGTTCTTTTTTCACTCTAAAATATGTTTGGATATCAAGACATTTGATCCCTCTTTGCTCTTGGTAGATCCATAGTTAAGATTGATCTAGGCCATCTTAATTTCCCCTTTTAAATAAACTACATTCTACATGAATACCATGGGTCAATACCATGGGCTGATCAATTCTCTTTTCACTCTAAAAGAGGTTTGGATATCAAGACATTTGATCTCTCTTGGCTGGTGGTAGATCCATAGTTAAGATTGATCTATGCCATCTTAATTTACCCCTTTAACTAAACTACATTCTGCATTAATACCATGGGTTGTTTTTATAGTTTATTATTATTAGACATTTGATCCCTCATGGCTCTTGGTAGATCCATAGTTAAGATTGATCTAGGCCATATTAATTTCCCCCTTTAAATAAACTACATTCCACATGACTACCATGGGCCAATACAATGGGTTGTTTTTATAGTTTATTATTATTTTATTATTTTTATTTTTTATTGTATTTTGACTTAGTTAAAATGTCCATCACATTATGTCAATCCTATAGTCTCACCAAAACCTAAATTCAATACAACTTATTAAAAAGAAAAAGAAAACTAACATTATAAAAAACATATAAAACTATTTACTTGTGAATCTAATGACCTCAAACATTTCAGTGGTCTAACATTTGATCTAATGGCTCAGACATGGACACAATGACAGCTAGAGAAGTTGTTTTCAAACAGAAATGCCTCAATACATAATCACTGTCACATGATTACTATCACATAACACTTTACAACATCATAAGATCCCTAAATTTAAGGAACCTTTGTCTATTTCAAATTAAAATAGTATTAATGGTAAACAAAAGGTACATCTCCTTGCGTTCTTGTCTCCTTTTTAAACTATCATCATATCTTTGCTTGAATAGGTGTGTTTATTTTGTTAACTATCAATAATCATTAAGTGGGTTTATTTTGTAATAATGCTTTCAATTTTTTAATTTAATTATTAATAATTATTAAGTAGATGGTATGGATTCAACCTTCCTAGAATTTTCTAGAATATTATTAGTGATATTCACATATGAAAGGTTGATATTTATCTCAAAATGTAGAGTACTTTAATTTGTATCCATTTGTTTAATTAAATAGATTAATAAAAAAAATCAATACCTACATGAGTTATAGATTTTTGTGGAATGTGGTTTTAGTAAGCCATATTATTGGCCTATGATATTGTAACAATCACAAAGTCTATTTACAAGTAAAAAATCTTCATGGTAAAGTGATTGTTACAATTTTTTTACTATATAATTGTTTTTTCTTCCTATATACATTTACCATTTACCAACTACTTAATTTATGGATACTCTAACTAATAGACTAAATGGCATTTCAAAGCATTTTTCTGGTTAATTTTAACCAAAATATGGAATGTCCTAGAGAGTGTTGAATCCATTTATTCTATCAAAAAATGTATTTTAAACAACAACAAAATCACCATCATGCTTGAAAATATATCTTAAACAACAAAATAATCACAATTTTGTTTAAAATTGTATCACCTAAACAAAAAAAACCATTTTATTATAAAATAGACTATGTTTTTAATTCATAAGGCTATCTAATATCTTTTTATAAAAAAATAAAAACTATCACCATTTCTATCATTAAATTACTCGAAATGAATGAATATTTTTAATTATTTATTATCAATAATACATATCAATCACTTATTATTATTTAAAAATTAATTAAACAACTTAAAATCATTTTAATTTTTTTAATATATTTATATTTCAAATAATTAATACTTTATAAATTATAAGCAATTTTAAATATTATTTTAAAATCAAAACGTAATATTCAGCGAGAGGACCCTCTCCTTCTTCCATATAGTTATCATTAAAATTACTTCCAGAAATTATATATTTTTAATAATATTTAATTTATATATATATATATATAATTAATTAATTTCAAATTAGATAATATTAATAAGAAAATCAGAGTTATCATTAAACCTACTTTTATATACTTTCAATAAAACATATATATTTTAATAATCTTTTATTTTTAAATACAATTTAACATTTTATTATATGTAGGTATGGTATTACTTATTGAGTTTTGCTTTGATTTTTTGTTAGTTTTTTTTTTTTAATAAATTTTTGAGTTTTATACATAATTTAACATTTAATATTGAAAATTCATTTTTTGGTTACTTATTATTATTATTTAAATTTATTTTTTTAAGGTGAAATACTTGAAATATTTCTATTAATTATTAATTATTATTTTTTTGTTTTTAGTTTTATTTAATTTTTAGTTTTTTTTCATTTTTCTATTATTTCAATTTTCATGAATTATAATGTTTTTTTCTATATTTTCAATTTAAGATAATTTATTAGTATATTTAAAACATATTTTAATAAACTTAGTTATAAAAAATTATATATATTAATAAAAAATAAAACACATATATAAATATATCTATTAAAGTGCATATATGTTAATATAAATAATATTAGTTAATCATATTTCTTAATTTTTAGTGAAAACATTCAACAATACAGTGTTTTATAGTAAATAGAAAATCTTGTTCTGATGATAAACCACACTGGCTGGTTCGAAACACTTGACCAAATCTTTCGAATTAATCACATCATTACGATTTGGTCAATAATACAATATTTTATTAATTTATTTATTTTTAAATTTTTTAATATTATTAATTTTTTTTAGTTTAATTAAATTATATTTAAACTAAACAACCAATATCAACATTATATAGGCCTATAAAAAATTAAAAATTAAAAAGATTTAAAACATCACTTAATTTATTACTCTTATTCCTATCAAATTTAGAATTTAAAAAGGAAGTTACTTAAATAAGTACACTCTGCTCAAGCAAATCTCTCCACGCTGGACCCAGACTTGAAGAAGTCTCTTCACGCTGGACGCTGGATCTCTTCATTCGTTTCGACACGCAACCACGAACGAACCTTCGCTGGGGTGATTTTACCTGTAAATTCTACAATGAACCCCCTTTAACAATGGTTATGCGGTGGCTTTTATACAACTAATTTTAAAAGAAAAGTACCCCTTGAATTGTTATTCGGTGGCTTTTATCCAACTAATGTTTAAAGAAAAGTTGCATCGCCAAACCATGACGTGGAAAGGCTTCTATCCAAATTATTTTTCTGTCAGTCAAGTCAAGCTCAACACGGAAGAAAGTTCTATCCAAATTATTTTTCTCTCGTTCCAGTCAAGCTCAACACGGAAGAAAGTTCGCGTGGGCTGGAAGAAAGTTCGCGTGGGTTGGTCCAGCCCATTTTTTTTCCGCTCCTCGTGGTTCCACTCTACTCCGTTCTTTTTTTCGTCAATTTTATTTTTTTTGGTAAATCATATTTCTTTTATTAGGTGTAAAGGTTCATTTTACAGCAGGGAATGTGTAAGTTTGTGTGTTTGTTGGTTTTTTTTTTAAATAATTTTAAAAAGTTAAGAATTATGTTTTAAATATAAAAATGATCTCTTTTATAATAATAATAAAATATGAATATGTTATAAATTTATTAAAAATAAAAAATGTGACTAAGATATTTAAATCTTATAATTATATATTATTTAAAAAAATTTATGTATATATTAAAAAAAAATTATATGGTTAGAAGTTTATTGGCTCTTATATATATTTTATTTAGCATTCAAAAATAGAAAAAAAATTTTCTCTCTCTATAAGACTAATTTCTATTATATGTTACAAGAATAGTACATTCCAACTTTTTGACTGGGATTGTTGAGTTAGCCAACTACGGTTGGGAAGAGATAATTCAAAAATTCAAAAATGGGGCTGCCCCTTGGGGGGAAACCAACCCGTAAAGCGTTCCACAAAACATAGAAAGAGCTACTCCTAATAGGGAAACCAACTTTTAATAAAAAATCCAAGAAACTAAGTTTTTTGTGCAAAAATGTAAACATAAAAACTATAGTAAGTCATGAAAATACTGGATAAAGAGGAGCCATGGCTCTACAAATTCTGGTCCTTTGCATCATGGAGTTGCATACGAGGAGGTTCTTCCACTATGTAGCACCCGTAGTCAGAGATGTTGTCCTCCTTCTTGGAGAGTTGAGGATCCAGTTCTGGCGTGGAGGTAGAGCGAGCACCTATGTCTTCTGCCTTGTTCAGTTGCCTGGTGCCTTCGGCTAAGCTACTGCCTCCACTATCAGAGGTTTCCTCCATGCATTTGACAGGAAGAGCCACCATTTTTCTAGGCAGCAGGGAGGAAGAACGAGAGAGAGTGGACTTTTGCGGCCTCTTCCTAGACCCAGAGCCGGAATTGCTTTGCAGAGCCTCCGGAATTCGAATTGAGAGATGTGCTGAGAGGAGTTGAGGGTTAGAGACCTCCAGTGCATCCATAGCCACCGAGAAAGCCACTGTGCATTCCGTCATGGTTGGAATTGGAGGGCGAGAGGGTGAACCTCTGCCTCCTCCCCTACGGCAGCGCATTCGGTGGCATTGAGGCATGGTATCAGTGGAATTCTAGGGATGCAGAGGAGGTGGATGAGAAGAGGGAGACAGATGAGCAGCAGCGTGAAACAAATGAACATAGGGCAAGTGAATAGCAGCGTGAGGGGCGGAAGCACAACGAGGATCAATAGAGCAAAGAGGAGGAGCTTGCAGAGCAAGCCTGAGGGAGAATGGAGGGAGGCACAGGACAAATGCGAGAAGGAGTCAGCGCCATTGCCTGTAAAAGGCTAGAGCACACTGCAATTCGAACGAGGTAGGATTGAATGCGCAGTACGCGGAATTGAATGCTGAGGAATGAACCGGGTCGAGAATTTATGGCTCTCACGCCAGAGGCAGGTTCAGCCTCGTGGAGAGGCCAACTACGAGGCGGTAGAGAGGCCAGGCGTCTTGCCAACAAACAAAGCGCATCTATTCACCCTCATCCATGATCAAAAATAAAATTTAAATAATGAAAAATAACACATTGTATTTTACACTATAAATAAATTTGAACGTGAAGAAATTTAATTCTGCTCATGTTAAGTCCATACTTAAAATGAATCTATATTAATATAACCACAACAACCCCATATTTTCTACCTACTTATTAGTATTACAAAAAGTAGAGGCAATAATACTAGTGGATTTTTGAAAATAACCATATAAGTACTTGTTGCCAACAGGTTATCCAACAGTCGATGCCGTCGATCCCGGCGTTGATACAATCGATCCTGGTTTCAATAACTCGATCCCAGAGGCAATCATTCCCAATAAGGAAGTCCATTTGAAGGTTGACGATAGATTCTAATTCATTACGTAATTACATATATAAAGAATTACTTTGCATGAAGACCCTTATAATGTAACACTTACCCTGTTTTAAGAGAACCGAGCAAGCAAGGTTGTAATTGCATAAACCTTGAAACCCTCAACAGACCTTGGATTCGGTACCAAGCATGAACTACAAAGTAATTGCATGGAATGAGTTGGTAGTGGAAGCCACCCTACCATCCAGCAAGCACTTCGTAGTTTGTCTATTGATAAATATGTTGTCTAATGGCAGCGCAAGATGTGATGTTTGCTCTCTTAAAATATTCTATCCCGGGGAGAACTATCAGAACATAACTATGTAGATACCAATTTCATTAAAAAAAATTAAATTATCTTTTGAATCTTAGAAAGACGTAAAGGTTATAGTAACTAATGGAGAAAAAATGTCCTATGAACAAAAATATGTGATTGACTTTCTACATAAATATGGAATTAAATAAAAAGTTATATGCTTTACTACTCTACTATATTGGAATAGATATGATATAAGAGATTGAAAAGTTGGAATAAATATGATATAAAGGATTGAAAAACTATTATATAAAGTTGAAAATAATTAATATTATTTTATATTAATGGAGAAATGGTTACACAAGTTGTAACGTATCTCCTTAGTTTAGGATTAGTTCCTACAATTTAGGAGTTTGTTTGCAACTTCCTAATTCCTAGTGATGTACTTAATGATGTAATTTCTCATTCATGAAATGAGAGTAAACTCAGAGTGTTCTCTCTGTTTGAGTGCAGTCTCCAGGTGCAGTACTCACCTGTGAGCTGCAACTCCTTTTTTTCAATTCAGTGTGATTTTTATCTTGGTATCAGAGCGCAGAGTAGGGAGAGCCTTATTTACTTTATTTTTTTTAGCATCATTGATTACAGAACTATAGTGGCTATGAGAATATAGAAGCTTTCGCAGAATCAGGTGGACTGCAGTAACACCTGAAACACAGGCCTTAGATGACTGATCATCTCTGAGCGGGAGAAAGGATTGGCGCAGTTTTGTCGCGAACAGTCGCGCCATTGGCGCGGGTTTGAGGGAGATAAGCGCGCCAGCACGCCAAAATACGCTATTGGCATGGAAGTACACGCAAAAGTTGCGCCAGTTTTGGGAGATACGTGCATTTTGATTTGGGCGCAGATTTTTCGCATCGAAGAAGCGCCAACCTCTTTCTCTTTGGGAAAGTCTGCAAATTTTTTGCAGATCGGCCCTGCCCAGTGGTGGCACATTGAAGTTCCGAATTCGCCCGGTGGTGGAAGATCGGACTTGCCTGGTGGTGGCACATTGAAGTTCTGAATTCACCCGGTGGTGGCAGATCGGACTTGCCTGGTGGTGGCGCATTGAAGTTCTGAATTCGCCCGATGGTGGCAGATCGGACTTGCCCGATGGTGGCGCATTGAAGTTCCTGATTTTCTCGGTGGCAGCAGATCGGACTTGCCCGGTGGTGGCACAGTGAAGTTTCTGATTCGCCCGGAGGAGGCAGATCAGATTGCCTGTTGGTGGCATATTGAAGGTACAGAATTTTTTTTTTCTCAGCAAGACAGTGGTCAAGATCTGGTATGTGGTGATTTTTTTTTAGTATCCTGCAATTGTTCAGTTGGGTAGAATTATTCATCAGAGGATTAGAAAGTTTATCAGTCCAATATGAATAACAGTATAGAATCGTATCTCCACGAGTCTGGAAAACTCGATGGATCTAATTTCACCAATTGGAAATTCAAGATACAGACATTACTTGAAAGCGCAAGTGCGTGGTCGATTGTTATAGGAAATGAGTTGAGACCATGAGCAGCTGCACAAGAACAAGACTGGGATAAAAGGGAGACCAAAGCAAAGGTCATACTGAAGATGTCCGTCAAGGACAATATTATCCCGCATATTAGAGACTGTAAATCGTCCACTGACATTTGGACGATGATCAAGAACCTATACCAGATGCAGAATACAAACCGTGTCTTGTCACTCAAAGGCAAGCTATTTGCAATGAAGATGGAGGAGAATGAGTCTGCTGCTGGATTCATTGCTAGAGTCAAAGACCTGAAGGACAGATTGGGAGATATCGGAGAGAAAGTTTCTAATTCAGATCTGGTCACGATCACATTGAACGGAATGATAGATGAATATCAGATGTTCATCACTGGACTGGCAGCGAGGGAGAAAGCCCCTGCGTTTGAAGAGCTGACAGGGATTCTGCTACAAGAAGAAGAGCGACAATTTTTTTTGAAAACACAGAGCAATGATCTTGCTCTGATGGCCAAAAGGCAACAGTATAGAGGGAAGCAGCCACAGCAGCAACAGCAACCACAACAGCAGAAAGGAGCCAACACGTTTCAAAAGAGTCCGTTTAAAGGTATGTCTGCTAATAATTTTCCCAGCAATAAATGTTTTTACTGTGGAAAACCTGGTCATCAGATTAAAGAATGTTATAAGAGGTAGGTAGACGAAGCAAGAAATAAACAGAGAAAGCACAAAGGATACTTTGTTGAGGAAGATGAGGACCATAGCCATGAACTTCGACTATTTACAGCTGATTGTGTCCTTTCAGCTTCAAAGGGAGATGAGGACGACATATGGTATGTCGATTCTGAGGCATCCTCACATATGATAGGTAAGAAGGAATGGTTTGAATGTCTTGAAGAAAATTCATGTGGGTCGAAAATCTATTTAGGAGATGATAGCAGATATGAGATCAAAGGATATGGTCATATTCCGGTAAAGTTACCTAGAGGTGACATTAGACACCTTAAAAATGTATTTTATGTGCCTGGAATTAAGAAAAATTTGGTCTCTGTATCTATGATCACTGATCAGGACATGAAAGTTCAATTCTTTAAGACTAACTGTGTCATAAAGGATAGCCAGATGGAAACAGTTGCAATAGGAGTGCACGTGGGGAGCCTGTACAGACTAGATGTGAAAAGTATGCCACAACAAGCCATGGTCGCAACTGGATCGACAGCAGAAAATCTCTGGCACCAGAGATTTGGCCATCTTAATCTGCAAGACCTCATCCTACTTCAGAGAAAAGGTATGGTCGATGGACTCCCTGTTTTCCATAATGTTTAGTTGGATTGTGATGGATGTGCATTAGGTAAAATGCATAGAGAAGAGTTCCCTTTGCATGTTAATAGAAAGGAAAGAGATATTTTAGAACTGGTGCATACAGACATATGCGGACCTATGCAGACTAGGTCACTAGGAGGTGCATATTACTTTCTCTTATTTACAGATGATTGCACTAGGTTCTCATGGATATAATTTCTAAGTAAAAAGAGTCAGACCTTTCAGTATTTTAGAGAGTTTAAATCTATGGTAGAAAACCAGACAGGAAAAAGAATAAAAATTCTCCGCTCAGATCAAGGGGGAGAATACAGGCTGGAAGAGTTCATGAATTTCTACAAGCAGCATGGGATTGTTCAATAGTTTACAGTGCCTCACACACCACAGCAGAATGGAGTGGCAGAGCGAAAGAACAGAACTCTTGTGGAGTGCGCAAGGAGCATGCTTCAAGGTAAGGGTCTATCAAATGTTTTTTGGGCAGAAGCTATTAACACTGCTGTCTACTTAGAAAATAGGAGTCCTACTAAATGTTTAGGCTTCAAAACCCCTTTTGAAGAATTATTTGGATTCAAACCAGCAGTGAGTCACTTAAGAATATTTGGGTCAAAAGCTTACGCTCATATAGCTAAGGAAGATAGGAAGAAGTTAGATCCTAAAGCCCTGAAATGTATCTTTGTTGGATATGGCACTGAGTTCAAAGCATATAAGTTATTTAATCCTGTGACTCATAAGGTTTTTGCAAGCAGAGATGTCATATTTCATGAACAGGTTGAAGAAGGAAAGGATGAATGTAATAATGATTGGCACATTCCATTGCTAATGGAAGAAAACAGTGAGGATGATGAAGAACAAGAGCAGAAACAAGAAGAAGAAGTAACAGGTAATGTAATCAATGATGCAAGCCCGGAGAAGGCTGAAATAGACAGATTTGAGGTAAGTCCCCTACCAAGGAGATCAAGTAGGAAGACTCAATTACCATCCAAATTGAAAGACTATGCATTAATGAAAAACATTTTAAACATTGTAGAACCTGCAAGTTATGAAGAAGCATGTCAATCTGATGCATGGAGGGCTGCAATGCATGAGGAAATTGAATCAATTAATAAAAACCATACTTGGTATTTGGTTGAATTTCCTGATGGTAAAACCCCCATAGGATGCAAATGGTTGTACAAACATAAAATAAATGCAGATGGGAGTATAGAAAAACTTAAAGCTATACTGGTAGCAAAGGGTTACTCACAACAAGAGGGAATAGATTTCGATGACACCTTTGCTCCTGTAGCCAAATTAAACACCATTAGAATGTTAATTTCCTTAGCAACAAAACATAAATGGCAGCTACACCAGCTAGATGTTAAGTCTGCATTTCTGAATGGTGACTTGAAAGAAGAAATTTATTTAGTTCAGCCTGAAGGTTTTGTGAAAAAGGGGTAGGAACATCTTGTTTGTAAATTGAAAAAGGCACTTTATGGTTTAAAACAAGCACCCATGTCGTGGTATGAGAAGATTGACTCATTTTTTGTACAACATGGCTTTCATAGGAGCTTGAATGATCCAAATATGTATACCAAGTTTAATAAACAGAGGAAAATTATTTTGATTTCTTTGTATGTAGATGATATGATCATAACAGGGGATGCTAACAATCTGATCAAAGAAATCAAACGGTAGATGTCACAAGTGTTTGAGATGAAAGATCTCGGAAATCTCCATTACTGTTTGGGATTGGAAGTATGGAGAGACTCTGGACAAACTTTTCTTACTCAAGGGAAGTATGCCAGAAGCTTGCTGGAAAAGTTCAGAATGGAGCAGTGTAGATCAGCAGCAACACCATTGCAGCAGAACTTAAAGTTGAGCAGTGATGATGGTACTAAAGAGGTGGATGCCACTATGTATAGACAACTAGTTGGCAGTTTGATATATCTTACTACAACTAGACCAGATTTGGCATACTCTGTTAGTACGTTGAGCCAGTTCATGTCAAAACCACTCGAAAGTCACTGGGTCGCAGCAAAAAGTGTGTTGAGGTATCTGAGTGGTACTAGTAATTATGGTATTTTGTACACTGACACTTTTGATGTTACTCTAGCAGGTTTTTCAGATTTAGATTGGGCAGGTAACTTGGATGATCGAAGGTCTATCACAGGTTACACCTTCACCATTGGATCCGGGGTCATAGCATGGAGCAGCAAAAAGCAAAGCACTGTAGCCTTATCTTCATGTGAAGCTGAGTACCAAGCATTGTATGCAGCCACATGTGAAGCTATCTGGTTGAGAAGACTTCTCAACGATGCAGGAGAAGAACAGAAAGAATGAACTATTATCAAAACTGGCAACCAGAGTACCATCAAGCTTGCATACAATCCAGTCTTTCATAAAAATACCAAGCACATCGATACTCAGTTCCATTTTGTTCGAGAGAAACTACAGTCAAAAGAGATATTTGTTGAATATTGTAAAACGTGTGACAATATGGCTGATATATTTACTAAGCCTCTTGGGCGTGTAAAGTTTGAATTGTTTAGAAGGATGCTAGGAGTTCAGGATAATCCTTTCTCCATTAAGGGGGGGAGTTGAAAATAATTAATATTATTTTATATTAATGGAGAAATGGTTACACAAGTTGTAACATATCTCCTTAGTTTAGGATTAGTTACTACAATTTAGGAGTTTGTTTGCAACTTCCTAATTCCTAGTGATATACTTAATGATGTAATTTCTCATTCATGAAATGAGAGTAAACTCAGAGTGTTCTCTCTGTTTGAGTGCAGTCTCCAGCAGTACTCACCTGTGAGCTGCAACTCCTTTTTTTCAATTCAGTGTGATTTTTATCTTGTAAGGGATTGAAAAGTTGTTTCATCTAAGTGGTTCAACCATGAATACAAAAGAATAGTTAATAGAATTTATTGGAAAATAGTAAAATATTTAATTATATGGAAAATGCCTCATAATACAAGGAGATGCTTCATACTTAAAATGAGAAGTTCCAGGAAATGAACATTAGGGAAATCAAAGGATGTTGGAAAATCAACTCAATGATTCTAACCTTAAAATAAAGAAAGTATCATATGGCCGAGCATCAAAGTTTCATGTTACATAACTAAGTCAAATAACTTCAAAGTGTGATAAACACATGCATGAGGAACCTTACCTATCGCGAATATTTGATTCAGAATATGGTTAAACCCTTGCAATGAGATAAAAATAATGCCTCAACCAGCCATGCTTCGTGATAAGTTACAAGAAGTCCATCTCAAAGGCAGAGAAAATGTTTTCAATATAAAATTATATTTATAAAAATAAAAACATAAGACTTTAGTATCATGGAAATCAATTGTAATTATTAAATTACATGATTATAATGTCATTATTATACGTGATTTGTCATCCATTTCATTCCTATATATATAAAGCATTCATGGGATGACATGTATGTGGAGTCATTTAGTAAAAAAATTCAAAATATTTCTATTCATGAATTTATAAAAATATTCTAATTTTTTAAATAGATAGTCCCTTCTAGGTCAAATTTATAATTATTCGGGGTACCTTTTGAAAATTTTATAAAATAAAAATTTGGATAAATAATGTAAATTTTCTTTTCCCTAAATTGTATATAAAAAAAAAGAAGCATAGGCTCTTGAGCGTTAAGTGATTGAGGAGAATAATAATTTATCAAGACCACAATGTACACAAACCTGGACAAGGCCTTAAAGAAAGTGGGCCATGAGGTAACGAGCACGACCAAGCATGAACATCAATTGCACAAATTCATTCATTGCCTAACCTCATCACATTCCTTCTAGTAACAATTTTCATGAGATTATCGACCCTCATGAGAGATATTGTCGACATGCTAGTACATGATTTGATAATGAGATTCCCAAGGTATGTGTGGTAGTTTGTTCATAAACTATATTTATTTAATTAGTCATTTAAATTGTACTTAGTTTTAATTCAAAACCGAAAAGTCAAAAATACATGTTGCTGATATTAATACAAGTATAATAATCCCACCTTTTCTCAAGAGTTATGATAAAGGTGTCTTTTTCGGTGAGCACAATGTTAGAAACCTGAGTCACTCTCCTACTTGCTTGCATTTACAAATTTCCATGAATGGTTTTTCCCACCACATGGCACAACAATTGTGGTATGGAAATCCGTTTTTGTATCAATTTTGTTTAAACAATAAGCTATGTAGGTTCATCACAACTCAAGATTTTTAATAGATAATTAATCAATGATTTATAGTAATTTGGCATGATCTAGAATGGATAATTATATAATTTTTCATCCATATTAATTTTTTTAGAGTGGAAAAAGTGGTGGAATCAGAGCACATATCTATTTTTAGCAACGAGACCAAGTTTTCTAAATTAGGGTCTGAAACTTTTTTAGAGAAGTTTAAGGCATAAATGGTGTTTTTTGGGGGTAAAAAATGGAACCTTGAGTGATGCACCTGTTTACACCATTTTATAGAAATATACCTTTCCAATTATGCAAGAATCACTTCAATGAGAGACCATATGCAAAAGTTATGCCACTTAGAAGTTGACCTTCTTGTTTTGACCACCATAATTCGAGAGGATACCACGTTATCCCCCATTATTCATGGAAACAAGGTTTAGTCACATGATCATGATGAAGAATACTCTAGAAAATTCAATATTGTAGCTCTAGTTAAGAGTTGATGGAGTCAAACATAACCACTAGTAGGCTATCGAGTTGTGTTATAACTAGGACACTAGGAGGAAAAAGGGTTCTAATTTTTTCAAGTGCACTTGTTCCATAGATGAGCGAGTAGTTGAGAGTGGATAAGGAGAGAAAACAAAGAGGATTTTTGCATTGTAGCAGTGCAGGGGCCACAAGCCTCACTTCCATTTAGAGAAAGAGAGTATAGAAGCCTCACCTTCCAACTAGGTTTCCTCCTGAAAGGATTTCCCAGGGTATATATTGTGTTCTTATGGTTGTGTTTGTATGTTCTCTATTTTACACATTTTACATATTGCATGCATGCATTTGTAACTTAATAAATACAAAATTCTAGGGAAAAAAATCACATAATATAGATTTTGGATTTTAAGTGTAATTTTATCAAATCTATTATAATGAACTATCTAGTGAAATATCCATGGAAGTTTACATATCATATTGGTATAAAAGCACATTTCTTTGGGTATATTGTGGGGATTTTCAGGGGATCCACATTGGTTAGATCAAAAGTCACAAAACCCTAGTCATGTCCAATGAATCTATGAATAACCCTCATGATCCTACTAAAGATATTTTGTGCGGCTAGAAGCACAAGTTACACATACCATAATTTGAACGTGCTCATGGTGGCCCTACCTAATAATTTTAGGCTATCTAGAGAAAATAGAGGTTCTACTATGGAGGTCGGATCACAGGGGAAATTGGTATATCAAGAATAACCAAAGAGAGAATCTAAGAAATAACCTGAAAAGTAACAACCATATTTCGAGTGTCATGAACCATTCACGATCCTTTTTAAAAATAGAAGTCAAGGTCAGCATTAAGTTGTATCAAGGTGAGATTAGCGCTATGAAGCTAATTGATTGGTTGATAGTGGAAGAATAGAATATTTCATTTACTTGAATAAAATCAGAAGGTTGTGCCTTGAATGAGTGTGAAAAACACACAAAGACCTTGAGGTTAGAGGGATATCCTCTAGTGGGACGATTTCAAAACCCTCACAATGTCACAATTTTATGCTATCAGGTATGTAGAGGACTAATGGGTCAAGTGGCATTAATTTAGGCAGAGGTAGGGGTATAGTGTACATGAGTACACCACCAAGTATAGAAACATGGCCATAATGTTGGGTATCTCCCTAAAGAACCCACACATACTATATAAATATATGGGTGGTCTAGAGAATCATATGTGAAAGCAAGTGATGTTATTCAAACGTAGATTGATGGATCAAGATTGTGTACAAGTAAGTTTCTAGAGAAAATAGGCTACAATAAATTATAATCAAGTTTGTTGAAGCATAAGGACAAAAAATATGCTTTTAAGGAGGGGGAAAATAAATGTAAATGGGGAAAAGATAAAAATAAAATTGCCATAACACACCGGTGAAAACATCCCAATAACCGGTACAACCATGATAACATTGAAAGTCATGCAGATGAAAAGTGTTATAAATTGCATCCAAAGTCTAACTAGAAGAACAAAAAGAAAGATGCAAAGACTTATAACCTCATGGCCACTCATTTAGGAAATAAAGTTGAAAGTAACTTGGACGTGGATGAGAATATTGTTTATACATAAATGGAAAATGAGGTGAAACTAAGTAGCCTTTAACAACAGGAAGACAATGAAAATTCCACGCTCTTCCATATAAATATACAGGTTAAGAAGATGAAGATTGATGATATTCTCAACTCAAGATCACATGAAAATATGATATTAGTAGAGCTAGTAAACAAATTTGGATTAGACTTGGCATATGTGTATATAATATAAGGTGTTAAAGAAATTTATACTCAAGGACATGTACACCCTTCCCATGATATATGAAATGGTGGATCAGCTGCAAAAAGTCCAAATACTTCACGAACTTGGACTTAATGTTTGGATATCATTAAGTTTAACTCAGAGAAGAAGATAAGTGGAAGACCACCTTCATGACCAGGAAAGGTTTGTGTGAAGGGATAGTCATGTCCTTTGGCCTATGCAATGCACCATATACATTAATGATGTTAGTGAATGATATACTGGTATATAGTGCCACCTGGGAGGAGAATAGCTCACATTTGACACGGGTGCTGGAGAGTTTAAATAAGTACCAATTGATGGAAAATATCAAGAAGTGTGAATTTTATTTGTAGTCTTTGGTGTATTTGGGGTATGTGATAGGTGGAGGATAGTTGAAGATATATCTTAGAAAAATGGAGGCCATCATGAGCTGGTCAGTGCCTACTAATTTTCTTTATGTCGGGATTTTTGGTGGGGAATCATATTTCCTGAGGACATTCACACCCCTTTTTCCAGTAGTAGTAACACCACTCCATGTCATTACAAGTTACAAGTGGCAAGAGTTTCCACTGGAGAAAGTGTCAATAGAGAGAGGTGTCAAAAGAAAAGTATCAATTACGCACTATTTCTAGAATTATCGAACTTGTATCCCTTTAAAGTGGAGATAGATGGAACTAAGTATGTTATGGGAGTTGTCTTGATGCAGGGAGAAATTCCTGTATGCTACCATTTTGATTTGTTTCAAGGAATTCTTGTCAACTACTCTACCTACAACAATGAGCTCTATGTTGTGGTGCAAAATGTGAATAAGTGGAAACAATACCTAATGGGAAAGGAGATGGTGATCCATAGATATCACTAGCCATTACAATATCTACAAGACCAAGTAAGCTATAACAAACTAGGCATTACAAGTTGATTGGGTTTTTACAATAGTTTTGTTTAGTGATAAAGTATAAGAAGGGAAACACAAACAATTTTTCTGACATACTTTCAAGGCCACCGACATAAAATATCACCATTTTGGAACTATGATGCATATGGATCCATTCACCTATGATGCATATGGAGAGGCATATTGAGAGGATGAGGAGTTTAAGGAAGTGTTTCAGTAGCTTCAAAGTGAGAGTAATGTGCATGATGGTGAAATCAAAATTGATTTATTAGGACAATTTTGAGGTAAAAATGGGCCCCAACCAAAAATTGTACTAACAAAGTCAAACTTAAAAGAACCAATAATATTCAAGATGATGATGTCATCCCTAGGGTTAAATACTTTTGGAGAGAAAGGAAGAAAACTATTTTTTTATTGTATTTTCATCTTATCTCCTTATAGGTTTGCTCAAATTTCAAATATAGACTCCCATTGGATGCATAACTAAATTCCACATTAAATGTGTACACACTATGCATACCCTTGAGTAGATCCACATTGAAAAAAAATGAAAATACATGGAAAAAAATGTTTGCAACACAATTTTTCATGTATTTTCATTTTTTTCACTATAGGTATACTCAAAAGTATGCAAAGTGGGTACTCATTAGATGTGGAATTAAATTCCACATCCAATAGATATCTACACTTGACATTTCAACAGATGTATAAGAAGATAACCTAAAAACACAATATTTCCCCCCGCCCCCCCTTTTTTTTTAAATTAATAACTCATATTTTATTACTTTAACTATCATTTTATTATTTTCCTTAGGAAACCCATTTTAGACCAAAAAATTCCCCTAATGACCGTCTCCCAAATGGGTTAATCTACATGTTTGATAAATTGTGTGTTCCTAAAGGTAAATGATTATAAACTATTAGAGAGGCTCACACCTCGAAGGTTGCAAGGCATTTGGTTTAGGGAAGACAATGGCCAAATTTTAGAGGTATGTGTATTACCCCAAGATGAAAGAATAGGTAGTCAGTTCATAAGAGGATGCATGTTTTATTGTACCAACAAGCCTAGTGACAAGAAATAGGGCCCATATCATCCCTTACATGTACTCACTCGTCATTGGGAAATCATTTCCATACACTTTGTGGGAGGCTTATCAACAAACAAAAAGGGACATGACTAATTTTTCATGGTATTTAACAAGTTCAACAAGATGTGCATTATCATGCCTTGAAAAAATACCATCAGTGGGCAAGAAGTAGTGAAATTTTACTTTGGATAGTTTTGGGTGAACTTTCTGATATGGATGAGCATCATTTTAGGCAAACACATAATATTTCTTAGTGCATTGTGGACTACATTGTGGTAGAATATGGAAAGGAAGTTGACTAGGTCTACAACATTCCATACACAGACATATGGGAAGAAAAAAGTAGTTAACAAGACTTTGGCGTTGATTTTGAGGGGTTACAATCAAATGAATACGAAGACCTGGGATGAAAATTTGATATATATACAAAAATATTGTAATATATTAGTCCACACTTCTACTAGTAAATCCCCATTTGAAACGTTTTTTGGATATTTGTCACCTTTACCTTTGGATTTGGCATATGGGTAGCAAGGAGGAGTGAGGGAGGATATTAAAGGGATGCCTTGAGGGCAGAAAAAATTGTTGGGAAGATCAAGAAGATCCATCTAAAGGTACATAAGACACTGCTTAAGTCAAAGGAAAAATATAAGGAAAAGCATTATTGACACAAAATAGATAAGTCCTTCAAGGTTAGAGATGTAGTATGGTCACAATTGGACAAGAAGAGGCTATAAGGTCTTGGTAAGAAAAGAAAGGCTTTGTGATATTTTTACTTTGAGATAATAAAAAAGGTAGGAGATAATCCATATATACTTAGTATGCCCCCATACATGTGCATTTACTCAATGGTGAATATATAGAATCTAAAACTCTATGAGTACTCCATGTTAGATCAGGAAGAGGAACAACTTATCCCCTTTATATAATATTAGGCACTAGATGCTTTGGCAAAGTTGAAAGAGCCTACAATTTTGTAGAAGTGGTCTTAAAATACAAGACAAGGACAACATCACTTTTAGCATACTAGGTTGAAAGGAAAACTTCTAGGAAAGCCTAAATGGTGCATCCGAGAGAAGTTGGGTGAAAATGTTCTTCACCTTATTTAGTAAAAGCCTTTTGGGGACCAAAATCCTCTTGAAATGGGGATTTGTAATATGAATTGGATTAATATATCATGTTCCATCCATATTTATGCTTTCAAAGTGGAAACATTGGAGTAATAAGCTCATATGACCATGTTTACCTGTGGGACCCAGTTTGGAAAATTAGGGTTTGAAAACTTTGCAGGTGTACATTGAGGCATCAAACGACATCTTTTGGGGGTAAAATTTATTCACATAATCACACACCATTTTATTTTATTATGCACACAAAAAACCTATCAATGACATAAGAATCACCTACATCAAATACAATATGAAACCGTTATGCCACTAAAAAATTGACCTTCCTATTTTGACCAACATAATTTGAGAGGATGCCATGTCAGCCCCCATTATTCATGGAAAAGGGGCTAGCTACATGATCATGATGGAGAATACCCTAGAAGAGTCAATTTTTTTGCTCTAGTTAAGAGTTGAAAGAGTTAAAATTAACCATGAGAAGGCTATTTTGTTGTGTTATAATGGGGCCACTATGAGGAAAAGTTGTCCCATTCTCTTATAATATGTTTGGTCCATAGACGAGAAAGTAGCCTGAAAGTGGATAGGAAGAGAGAAAAAAGAGAGGATTTTTACAATGTAGCAGTCCATAAGCCAAAAAATTTACTTATTTTACTTGAATCCATTTTCCTTTGAAAGAAAGAGAGCAAAACAACCTCACCTTCCAGCTAGGCTTTCTCATTAAAGGGTTTCCCATGGTATAGCTTGTGTTCTTATGGTTGCGAGTGACTGTGTTTTTTACTCTTCTCATATTTTGACATTTTACGTATTTCATGCATCAAAACTGTAACTTAATAAAATCCAAAGTCTGGAGAAAAATAATTTTCATAGTACAAATTTCATATTTTAAAGTATAATTTTATCAAATATGTTGTGACAAACTATCCAGTGGAATATCCATGACAATTTACAAATCATGAAGATTCGATTGTGTAACATCCCTCATGCAAATTCCATGTAATAAAAGTTAATAAATGAAAAATAATAGCCATGGTTATGGGACACTTATTCCAAGCTCAATGTTAGGCAAAGACATCCTAGTGTAAGCAAAGTCTTTGGAATGGAAAAATGGAACTTTTGGAAATTTATTTATGGAAATAATGGAATTAGGAGAAAAGGATGGTGAAAGGTCACATATTTCATGTGAGGAGTAAAATTAAGAAAATAGGGGTCTCGTTAATAAAAAAAGCTTCTACGATTAGTTGGTACCTTTTTTCAGTGTAACCTTTTGTCAATTCAGTTTTGGAGCTCTCTCTCTATTATTTCTCTCTCACACTTTTGGACACATAGAGGTTTCTTGGAGCACTTTAGCATTGGATCAAGAAAAATAAAGAAGGAAAGAGGAAGAAAATATCAAGCAAGGAAGAGCAGGATCAAGCTGCTACAATGAGATTATTTGTAGGTATTGAATTGCATGTATGATTTCCTTGATAGTTTTAACATGAAGGTTTATGCATGTGTGTTATTGGTTCTCGTGTTGTCATGGGCATGGGTTTTTCTAGGTGTGAGAGCGTTCTTCATCCTTGCCTTGCCATATCCAGATAGTCATGATGTGATGGGGTTCTCATGTTTTGGTTGAGCTAGATTGTCGGATGGATTTAAAACTGAGTGGGGTAGTCTCTGAAAGAAAGAACATATGGCCTAGTGATCCATGTATTGGATTGTGGATTGTGGTAGATCCCTGGCCTAGTAACCCCTAAACTAGATTGTGGGTCGTGATAAAGCCAAATATTGTGTGCCTCGGTGGGCCTAGGAATCCTCGATCGGTGAATAGTGGGATATACAATAAATCCTAGAGGTGTGTGCCCTCGATCATGGCTAGGAATCCTTGGTTGGTGAATGGCAGGATATACGGAAAATCCTAGACGGTGGAGTATTAATTAGGCCTAGGGATCTTTGATCATTGTATGGTGGGATGTATGGTAAATCCTAAAGACTAGGAGACAAGAAAATTCCTCATGTTGTAGGTGGAGAAAACTAGTGGCATCCATGCTTTTTTAGCGCCTAGTAATCCATAGAGGATTACTAAAAATCTTGGTTCGATTAATGTGGGTGAGGTTGTTTAGCTTCAGGAAGCCGAGGTTGAGTTTTGGTTATGAGTCCCACATTGATTCTTTGAATATGAAACGTGGGTGATTAACTGAAAGAAATATTTGGTTCAGCCAATTTATGGTCGGGTGGCATGTGGATATCCCAAACCTAGTTGGCGTAGGCATTCATTAATAAGAGTTTCTTCTCCTTGGTATTTTTTGTGTAAATGTATTGGTTCATATGTGGAATTTATGGTTATTGTATATTTTATCACTCCACCAGATTCCCAAGGCTGAAGAAGGAATCCCAACATAGGTAACCGCAGACCAATACTTTGACTTGGTAGCTAACGCTACCAAGTCGAAGAGGGCTCTCTCCATGAGATCATAGCCAGACTAGCTAGAGGAATTAGGGTTTTTAGGCTATATATAGACTGCAGGGGGTTGTTTGAATTTGATTTGGTTGGGGAGTCACTAGATGAATGAATTAGGTCAAGGAAAGCTAGGTCTAGGAAAATGAGTTAGGCTTGCAGGGATCAATGGGGAAAGGTAGGTACAATGATTATCACTTGAAGAGGATTGTGATGGAATGGTGTTGATGCTGGAAGAAAGCTAATAAAATCATTGTAGATGTATTTTTCTCAGATAGATGAAAGTGAACAAAATATGATTAGTTACCCAAAGCAGAGCACGTGCAAACATGTATTATGATCATCTAACTTGTAAAAGATCATAACATAGAAATGAAGTGAACATGAGTACAATACATTCAAACATATGATACTGAAGAAAAGACAATGATAGACATTAAATACCACAAGTATCCCATAAAGTAGCTGCAACTCCTCTTTATTAGCTGGCCAAACTGAGCACAAAGTTTCCTTGATCAACTAGCAAACATACAAATTGATTCCAACCCTTCACTAGTGTGAAGAAAAGAGATAAATAGACATCAAAACAGGCTTCACTCATCATCAGGGTTCGAATCCATGAGGTGATGAAGATATCCCCTAATTGTTGAACTGAAAAAATAAAGTGTAGGGTGGTCCAAGTGATTCACTCCTCATTACATTGAACTGATTCATCATGACTCATTAATGACTTTAACGCTATGAATCTACCCTAGGTAAGTAATACTTGACATAATTACATTTTACCATGATAAATTACATGATTAGAAAGAGGATTTGCTAAAGAAAAGTCAAAACTAGAGAGAAAAATTTGAAAAAAACAGCAAACTTGACATTTGTGTCATCGACTGTGCATTAGTGCCATTTCTGGACATTTGCACCATGATAGTTTAGGGCCAGTTTTGGAGGACTTACCTGTGTCCCAATGAGGCCCAAGATAGCTTGTTGGAAAACCCTATCTGTCCTCTTTCCAAAATGCCTCAAGTTTTGAAAATGGAGGTCATTTTCCCCCTAAAAAATCCAATCTCCGAAGACTGTTATTTGCATAGCACCAAGGTGAAAAAGGGGCAGAAAGGTCTTTTCTGGTTGGTTTTTGGGCTTTTCACCCATCAAAAATGAAAACCAAGGATGGAAACATGTTTTTATGAGGTGTATGAGTCATTATGCATCCAATGGTGCCTTAATTCTCCTCAAAAAGTGTTCCAATTATTTGCGCAGCGCCCTTGGTGCTGCACAAATTCCCAATTTTCTGCTAATTAAATGCCTCAAAAAACACAGAGTTTTCCAGAATTTGAAAAAAATTCGAAAACTTATCCAAAACCATTGGAATGGTTGAGGTAGGTGTGTCTAACCTTGGAGGGAAGCCTCAGCAAGGATGTCCAACTTCTTTTCCCCCTCCTTGGTCAACTTTTCAATTTTGGCATTAACTCTTTTGAGCTTGGCCAATGCATTTTTATCTTTATGGGCATGAAGTTTTACGTTTCTCCTCAACAAGTCATTGTCCTTGTTGGCCTTCTCCAACAGCTTATCCAAGTGTTCGTTGGCTCTATCAAGCCATGGTTCCCTCTTCTGATTTATTTCTATGGCAAGCTGCTCATTTAGGGTTAGCTAGTCAACTAGCTCAGCTTCCCTTTGTCTCTCTAGTGCTGGAGCTCTTTTTAGCCTCTATTTCTAGGTCTCTTCCTTGGTACCTATTCTTATTCATCATCCAGCAAACCATGCTTCTCCAATGCTTCATCTATCATTGCCTTGGCCTTATGAGCCTCCCTTTGAGCTGTGAAGTGCTTCACCTCATCAATGACTTGTTTGGTCTTCAACTGCTCATTTTATTGCTCAAGAAAGTGAATCACATATCTAGCCATGTCAAGATTAGTTTGAAGTTCACTAATATTGGAATCCTTACCTTTGATTGCTGAATTTGTGAGTTTGTCTTCTTCATCTTTGTCTAGGTCAACAATCTAAAATTCATGCTTTGTTTCATGACTGTCCTCATCGTCATGAATGAGTGGCTCAATGGCATTCTCTTTACGTTTATCTACCTATTGTGTTTATGATGAAGTCATGGCCCCTTTCACTCCAAGTGAAGCAAACACATGCCTATAGCCTCTCTGGTAGTTTTTTGGCAATGGCTCAACCTCAACCAAACTAGCCCACTTAAGCTCAATGTCATCTATCCTGCTAGGTGACCCAAAATCATGATAAGATTGTGAAGAAGGTTCATAATGAGATGGATATTGTTATCACAAAATTTCACTTGATTGGCTGCTAATCAGACAACTTTATGTAAATGTTTCAAACCAGCTTGTGATTGAAGCTTAGCCTCTTCAGTCTGAGAGGGCTCTCTCAAAGGGGTTAATGATATTTGATAATGATGAAACTAGATGGCTAAGTCTATCTGAAAAATAACTTGATTGTGATGTGTGTAGGTTGAAAATAGGACAAGGTCTGCAACCATTGGGCTTATTGAGTCGACAAATCAGTAATTTCAATGGTAAGGTCTCTTGACATGGAAGCTGAGGCAAGTAAGAGTTTTTAGCAAAGGGAAATCACACATGGAACATGGAATAACATAGCCATTTCATCAATAAAGGAAGTCAGAGCATACACATATGAATTCTGAGTAATAAAGATGAAATCCACTGCAAGTAGTACACATAAAAATATAGATCAGAAAAGCACTAAAAAATCCATGAGAATCTCAGGTCTATCAAGAAAAATTCCTTTGTATTAGTGATATCAGTCAAATTACATAAAGTTGCAGTAGTGAAAAAAATCTCCAACCCTTTACAAATTCGATAATATGCCCTTTAATAGACTTTATTACATCAGAGATGATCTGCCTCTTGGCTAGGTTCATCAAAATTTTCCTATGACACCTTGCATAACAGGAAAACATGTGCTTTAATGAGGAAATGACAACTACACCCTAAAACAATCATTTTCCTAATAGGACTCAAACTCCTATTTATTACTTCAAAATACCTTATCTCTTAAAACAGTTACATCTTTGAAACCAATGCTTCACATGTTTGAATAGGCTTTGATAAAACTACTCACTACTTTACATCTTAAATATCCTCCTCAACATATGGAAACAAACTCTATTTTTTAGGAAAACAGGACCTTATCTTCAACAATGTCTTCAATTGATGAGATGTCCCCATTTCATGGTATTCAAGTCATGGACGATTGCTGGCAAGGTCCCTTGACATGTTGAATGTGTCAACCTATCCAAAAATGCTCTTAAACCTGCTCAAAAACCTTCAAAACAACTCGCTACGAAAGCATGGCAGTTTCGTAGCGTGCTTTCGTAGCATACAAAAAATGACTTTTGCAATCAATTTTTTTGCTTCTTTGCTCTTGCATGGTATCTAGCATGACCTAACACATCATCAGTACCATTTCCTCTCCTTGAAAGCTGAAAAAATTGGTTTTACAAGCAAAAAGAAAGCTACATAAATTTTCGTAGTGTTTGCCTGGCTTCAAGCCTAGGAAACGCTACGAAACTATGGAAAACTGTGCAATTTCTAGATTTTGAGCTTGTTTAAAAAAGGTATCTTCCAATTGTACGAATTCAGTTTTCAACATGCCATTGACCTCTCAAAACATAAACAAACTCAAATTAAGATCCTTGAGGTGTTTCTTCTTCATTAATGATGAGTTGAGCTATGGGATCTTCAACTACAGTCATCTTTAAACCTTTCTTCTCCAGCTCCTCATGGATCAATTATAACTACTCTTGGAGGTCTTTAACTTGGTCATTCATCTTTCTGTTGCTGTATTTTAAGTGCATGTTCATTCTTCTCACATGCTTCACCTCTTTCCTTGTAGTATTCCCAAATGGGAAAAGCAAGAATATAGTGCAAAATGCTGGAACAATAGTGTAAAAAATCATATAAAAGAAAGAGGCCAATATGGAGACCTTTCATACATTATAACAGCAGAAAAATATGCGTAAATAATGGGCCATAAGATGTATAACAACAAATAATAAGCCTCCAATGGACAAAATCCCTCAAAAAGAGGTGCTACTACTATATATAAAGACTAGAAGACTGCTATAGCAATGTTTTAAAGGCACTGCTACAAATAGTGGTTATAAAATATATCTAAGGCTGATATGTGCCTCAAAATATAGATCTAATACATTTATGAGCACTATACAACCTCCTTTGAAGAACCCCTTAAGGGTTTTCAGCAAAACACCATGTACAAGATGGGGATCTAGGCCCTAGGGCTGACGATCCACTGCAAAATACAGATCTGGAAATTGTGGCTGATCTGATATGCACAATAAAATATCCTCCTCCAATAGATCCTCTAAATGAAAGGCAAATCCCTTTCACTATAAAACCCTCTCTCCAAATGGTGTGCCAAACCACCCTACAACTCCTCCTATAGAAATAACGCATATCTCGAAGTAAACTGTGTTGTAGGGGTAAATAAATAGTTGGCTTGATGCCAAGATCTGAAAATAAGCACAAGGGACTTTCTTACTATCATCCCAATGGAGGGGAAGCCTTATCCACTGAAAATAAGTAATGAGGTGACCCAAAGATGGTCTCCATTGCTGCAACCTGCAAAACAACTCAACCCTCAACAGGATCTGTGTTGTAAATGAAAGATGAAGCTTGGCCTGAAGCCTGATAGTGGAAAATGTAGAACAAGACTCCTCCAAGAGCTTCTCAATGGAAGAGTTGGGATTCCCGATCAGCAACACCCAGTGCTAAACAACACTCAATCTCAGCTAAACTACAAGAGAAAGATATACGTCTAAACAGACCATATATTCATAGATATCATATACATCGACATAATGAATAATGGCTACCATCCTCTTCCTTAAATAATATATGAGCTTGCAAACCCTAAGACCCATCCAATTATAGCACTACTTCCATGCAAAGCATCTCCATCTAAAACTGCACCATCTTTCATTGATGACCACTCCTCCATGACATCGTTGTTGATTTAGTTAAAGTTGACCCAGTTAAGGTGTTCCATCCCCTTTCCACACCAAAGGGTGCTCAATTAAGCTGCCAAGATCTATCCTTTTCACATTGGCATTGATTTATTCATTATTAAGGAGAATTATGGACCTCCATTGTCCTCTTATTCATAAAACAAAGCATGAAAACAAATTTAATATTCCAACTAGCTCATGGCTAATTTAGGAATATTACAATCCTCCCCTCCCAAGTGTTGCTTGTCCCCAAGAAAATTCAAGGACATAACTGAAAATGTGGGGAACCTCTATCCCCATATGGAGCTGCAATCTCCAAGCTATCATCCATACAAAATGAATCACCCTCCAGAGGGGTAATTCATAGAGAAAATCCTCCCATCTGCTCAAGAGAGTCACCTCCCAAGTGCTCAAGTTACCCAAATGGATCATCCCATAAGGAAACAAGAGACCCAATGCAGTAATCATGGATGGTCTAATTCCCTCCCAAAAATATGAAACATAAGAACCATGGAGAATCTCTCTCCCAAAGGGCACATCCAATCCTTCCATCCTCTATCCAATCATTCCCATAAAAAGAATAAGAACATCATCAATGTATGGGATCATAACCAAGTCCATATAAACAAGAATATGAAAAAATGGAGGTGGATCATAGTCCCACATGTGGAACCAGCATAGTAAATATCCTGTCTGCATCAGATAATGATATGGTAAGTGGTTTCCCCAACACTTGCTGCCCAAGTCTTCTCACAATGGGTGAAAGTGTGAGATATGTTTGGTGCTTTTGGAGTGCGCCCACAATGATACAACATCTCCCTATGTCCTCCAAGGGAGTGGCCATGTTCAGAAATGTTTATGGCCCAAAGTTGGCAATGAATTTTATATGGAAGAATTCTCCTCCTTGGAGCTATGGCCTACATATACATGGTAAAGGAATGAAAATATTCATCAAATAAAACATTATGTTCATAAGCATGTTCCTCACCAAAATTTTTGCTCATACAAATGGAGTGGTCCATAGATAGATCCCCTCTCATTCCAAAGGAGGAAAGAGGTGGATGTGATAACTCCTTCATTGAGTTATGTATCTCTCCCATCTCAACATGGTTCATGCATATTTTAAAATGTTGATATAGTTCCTCTTCAAAGCCTTCCCAAGTGTAACTCTGCATGATAGTGTTGTAGGCTCTCATGGAATAAGTATGGCTGAAAAGGAATTCTTCATGTGCTCTTTGTAGCAACTTTTCCTTGAGATTGAAGGCTCTAGATAAGAATATCCTACCATGATAATAGATGGCTTCATGTTGGACTTAATAGCCCTCTTCATGTAGTTTTTCATCAAGTATCATACATGTGAAAAGATCCTTTGAATAATCCACTAATAGTTGGGATTTCCAATATGGATCTATCCTCCATAGTGACATCGTTGATGATATATCACAAAGAACATTTGTCATATGGCTGCCCTTATCTTTGACATCTCCCATGCCAAAGGTATATGTTGGAAGGTTGCTATCCTTCCCATGCCTCTCCTCCCACAACGCAGAATTTGAAATGAGAGTGGGTAATTATGATGTTGGGAGAATGTATCCCTCCTCCTGGAGTCTACCTAAGACTCTCAGCGTTGTATCATGACCTCCTAATGCCCCCATTCCTCCTAGATCAATGAATGGTGCATCACGATGTGGGACATGCCTCATCATCTCTTGATCTGGTGGCCTCATAGGTGGAATGCCTCCATGCAAAGAGATATCAATATCAAGAGTAGACTACATATATGAGTGGACTGCTTTGTCCTTGCTCACACTGTGCAAATCAGTCTGCCTCTTTTGTGCATTAAGATTCTGAAATAGATAGGGGTGTGTGCTCCTAATCATATGATGATGGCCATCCTCCCTACCTTATCCTTTCATCTTCAAAATCTCACAATATATCAAGGATGGCACATGCTTCTCATGGGCTATGCCCTGATCTTCATATGTGAAATTATTTGGAACTTCTTGCAAGGGTACAATAATTCCTCTCTTTGGAGAAAATTCTCCATCTTCCTCTTCATCATGAAAGTAGGTTACCCCATCATCTTTAAGAGACTCTATGTTTAGTTTCTCTTTTTCAAAAGAGACCTCCATGTCTTCCTTTTGAGAAGAGAGCTCTTTCTGATGTGGGGATCTTTCCTCTAGCAAGGTATTCTACAAGTTTTTAACCCCCTCAATAGCATTCTAGAATGGAGTTGGGTTTATAGATCCTTCCAACTCATGAAAATGTTTTGTTTTTTTAGGCTTGGCTAGCTCAACCAAGGATGGTTTAGAATGTTTTGCATCAAATCTTCTCACTAACCTCCTAGTGAACTTTGCATAAGTAGATACATTTACATGATTCAAGGAAGAAGTTTCATAAAACCACCAGGCATAAGCCTTACCTTCAGGATGTCGTGTTGCTACTCTAATGGCTTCATCTTATGAAACTTGGTGTTGCTGCAAATAGGTGATTATCTCCTTCACCCAAGCCCTAGTTGTGCATCTAGGTGACCCATCAAAAGTAGATATAAAGAATCTACCCAAATCATGCTGCTTGCACCTTTTGCTTTTATCATGGTTGCTAAGTCTAATATTCTCCTTGATCTTGCAAAACCCTTGGAAGTTTAGATGATCTTTGAACTTCTGAGATTGAGATTCATACTCTTGAAGATAGTCGCCAAGAGTCTCCTCCTTTGGTACATCTCCTTCCTCCATCTCTCTTTCTATGAACATAGGCATGGTAGAGCTTTGTATATATGATGGTGTAGCTAAATTCTCACACCCAAAATGTGAAAATATGGAGTTTTCTTCAGGTACGAGATATTTTGGAGAATTTCTATATCTCTCCATCCTTATTTCTATGATGTCTTTGTTAATATTGTGAATAGTTTGGAAAAGAAGTCTTGATAACTCCTTAATTTTCATTCTTCCTGAAAAAGGGGTTTTACCTTTGTCTTCTTCTTCATCTGTATAATCATACTTCTGGTGTCTTCTTCTTTGATACCTCTTCTCGCTATCAGTAAGAGGGTCTCCTTCTTCAGATGAAATATTGGCTTTTAAAGATGCACAGGATGTGCCAATATTATGCTCTGATACCACTGTAGTATTTCCAAAAGGGAAAAGCAGGAATATAGTGCAAAATGCTGGAACAATAGTGTAAAAAATCATATAAAAGAAAGAGGCCAATATGGAGACCTTTCATATATTATAACAATAGAAAAATATTCATAAAGATGCACAGGATGTGCCAATATTATGCTCTGATACCACTGTAGTATTCCCAAAAGGGAAAAGCAGGAATATAGTGCAAAATGCTGGAACAATAGTGTAAAACATCATATAAAAGAAAGAGGCCAATATGGAGACCTTTCATATATTATAACAATAGAAAAATATTCATAAATAATGGTCCATAAGATGTATAACAAGAAATAATAAGCCTCCAATGGACAAAATCTCTCAAAAAGAGTTGTTGCTACCATATATAAACAGTGGAAGACTGCTACAACACTGTTTTAAAGGCACTTCTACAGAAAATGGTTATACAACATATCTAAGGCTCATATTTGCCTCAAAAGATATATCTACAACAAATCTGAGCACTATACAACCTCCTTTGAAGAACCCCTTAAGGGTTTTCAGCAAAACACCATGTACAAGATGGGGATCTAGGCCCTAGGGCCGAAGATCCACTGCAAAATACAGCTCCAGAAAGTGTGGCTAATCTGACATGAACAATAAAATAGCCTCCTCCAATGGATCTTCTAAATGAAAGGCAGATCCCTTTCACTATAAAACTCTCTCTCCAAATGGTGTACCAAACCACCCTGCAACTCCTCCTACAGAAATAACGCAGATCTGGAAGTAAACTATGCTGTAGGGGTAAATAAATAGTTGGCCTAATACCAAGATCTGAAAATAAGCATAAGGGCCTTCCTTATTGTCCTCCCAATGGAAAGGAAGCCTTCTCCACTAAAAATAAGGAATGAGGTGACCCAAATATGGTCTCCATTGTTGCAACCTGCAAAACAACTCAACCCTTAATAGGATCTGCGCTGTAAATGAAAGATGAAGCTTGGCCTTAAGCCTTATAGTCAAAAATGTAGTACAAGACTCCTCCAAGAGCTTCTCAATGGAAGAGGTGGGAATCCTAATCAGCAACACTCGGTGCTAAATAGCACTCAATCTCACCTAAACAACAAGAGAATGATATATGTGTAAACAGACCATATATTTAGAAATATCATTTACATCAACATAATGAATAATGGCTACCATCCTCTTCCTTAAATAAGATATGAGCTTGCAAACCCTAAGCCCCATCCAATAATAGCACTACTTCCACGCAAAGAATCTCCATCTAAAACTGCACTGCCTCTCATTGATGACCACTCCTCCATGACAGCACTATTGATTTGGTCAAAGTTGACCCAGTCAAGGTGTTCCAGCCCCTTTCCACATCAAAGGGTGCTCAATCAAGCTACCAAGATCTATCCTTTTCACATTGGCATTGATTTATTGGACCTCCATTATCCTCTTATTCATAAAAAAAAGCAGCAAAACAAAATTTAATATTCCAACTAGCTCATGGCTAATTTAGGAATATTACATTCCTCAATGGCATAGTCCATTTGATTAATTGTTGTGTATCATCTAAGGTCTTTGACACACTGTAAACCTGCTCTTCCAAAATCTCTTTTATCTTCTCAAAATGCACTTTTTGGACATTATGTTTCCTTTCCTCTTTCTTCATGATCTAATAACTTCAACTATTCCTCAAGGACCTCAAACTCTTTTTTTTCAATAATTTTCTCCTTTCCTTTCTTTGTCTTGATGACTTGAACCTCTTTTGCAGGTGATGATAGGTCAATGATAATTGGTGGTGGTTGGACAAAGTCAGTGACCCTCTGAACTTATTTAATTCTCTCCAAGAGTTTTCTATCATGTCTTGTCATGGGTTTCCTAGTCTAAAACATAAAACCTGCATCCTCACCTTCAAACTCTAACGTCTTTGCCGATTTAGCTTTCTTTGGCTTCTTTCCTCCCTCATCTATATCCTCAGCTTGGAGTTTGGGAGTCTCTTCAATATCAATAACATGTAGAATTTCTACTAAATTTCCTTTAGCCACTGTTTGGCTCCTTGTAATCCTTTTGCTGCCATGTTTACTCACATTTGGCTCTTGTTTTGTAGGTTTTCTCACAATTGAATTTTGTTTTGTAGGTGAAACAGTAGGTGTATCAAGCTTCTGCAACTTCTCTATTTCCATGACTACCAGCTCACTTTGCTTTTCCCCTACTGGTTCACTTTGTTCTGCCACTAAAGGTGATGGTATACCTCTAGGTTTAGGAGTTATTTTAGGGGTAATTGCATCCACTTCAAAACCACTAACAAACAGAAAAGAAGACCAGTCTTTGTCTAGTACTTTTAACTCATCTAAAACCAGAAACTTTATTAAACCATGATGAAAAAGTGAGGTTTCACTTCCTTCAGTTTTAGCTTGAACTTTATCTGCCATTTTTTCTAAGCTTCTGTATAAATAAAAAGGTAGATCAAGAGATATCTTACCAAAAAAATGTAGAATAAGCTTGAAGTGGTAAGAACAAACTTTATGATATCTCCCTTCACAAGTGAAATATCTATGAATGATAAGCAATAGCTTTCAGAAATTATCTTTCATGCAGCTCCTTGGAATGGCATTTGTAAGGTCAATCTCACTATTTTTTGGCTTGATAAATTCTTTACATTCCTGCATGTTGAATTTGAAACCTTTGACCCATTTTTATTCTCCTCTTGGAATCCTTGTTACTAATACAATGGTTTATGGTGTTATAGTGAGGTTCAACATTCCCACTTTTGCAGATGTCCCATTGAAATTTAGGGAAAACTCTTTAGAAACTTGTACATGGCATCCTTGCAATCTTTGGCAAAACTGCAAACACCCTGTTCTTCTGAAAACTTCTGCATCTATTGGGTCTTCATTTATCATGTTCATGTTTGATGGCTCGTATCTAAGATAGTGGCCACCTTTTTTGGTCTTCCTCTTTGCAGCCATGGTTCTTTAATGCCTTCTCTGCCTCTCTTTATCAGTGAAAGATGCAAATATTTGAAAATACAAACCACAGCTTGGGCTCAGTGAAATAGATCTCTAGAGCTCAATAGCATGCAAAGAGGGAATGGAGAATGAAAAATGACTTAATTTGGAAAGATTTTGAAGTTCGATGACAACTCATGGCATAATGATGACTCATACATGCTTAAAATGGTGATAATGACTTCAGAAATGACCATTGTACCTTGATATTAACCCTAACTAACTGGAATGGAATCTACCCTATCCCTTTCAATCATTTACTGACACCTAGCAGCTGTTTTGACAAGACATACATGAATCCTTACTTTCGTAGCGTACCTAGTATATTTCTAGGCAGTTTCGCTATGAAAGTATTAGCAGTTTCGTAGTGAAATGTGCGTTTTCTCTGTGTATTTCACTACGAAAGTAGCGATTCTTGGCTAAAAAGCATTTTTCAATGTTATAAAATTGCGAAATGAAAAATGTCTGAAAATAATGACTGATGTGACATGAAAATATTTGAATGAGGGTGAGTTTTGGACTTTAGCATAAGATAATAAGAAAATTTTAAAATTTTCCTTAACCAAGTAATGAAAAATGAATTCTATGACCCTACCTTTGACACATGAACCTCTAAGACTTTGTCAAATGATGTTTCATTTTTTCTTAGTGATAACAGAGATGAAGGGTCATTATGAGATGGAGATGAAGGAGATGAAGGGGAATAATCTAATGATGATGAGTGAGTCATGGGATGAGATGATGAAGGGACATTGTACATGCTCAATGGATGGCTCAATGAAGATATCATTGGCTATGAAGGTGCTCCAAGAAATGTTCAGCTGATCAAGATGGTGGAGGACTATGATTTTTATGAGTGAATGATGGAATAGGCTTTTCATTTTCTGTTCATAATCCTTCTTCTGAGAAATGTAGGCCATCTTCTCTATACTCCGGAAAAGATAATAGGGTATGTTAAGCATCCTCAACCTAGTGAAGTGCATCAAGAGCCAGATGTGATAGGAATAGAGCCTTGAAAATATTCCTTCACATGAGAAATATTTCATTATAATTTTCAGCATAGGTGCATATCTATTCAAGAGGTGTGAAAAATGGAAAAATCTCCTTGTTTTATTTTGATGTCTTGGTTTGAGGAAGAAGTCATAATCATGTTTCTTCAATATTCCTTTCTTGAACCATTTCTCCCCAACATTAGGTATTCATGTAGCATCTGAAATGATAGTAGTAGACAAGGTGAAAGTGACCACAACTAATTCAGCTTGATTGTCATGGAGTCCTGATATGAACAATCTAGTCAACACAAGGTTGTGTTTAACCCTCTTAACTTTATCACAAAAATCATAGCAGCAAACATGTTTAAAGAATGTGACAATCAATGGAGACGCTAAGATTTCTTTGGCGTTAGCAGGCTCAAGTATGAGTACTCTTCCTCCTCTATGTGACTTCTTTCTCTGTGTTTCCTCTACTTCAGTTAATGGTGTTTTTTCCTCTTACGTTTCCATGGTATTTTTGTTTAAAACCCTAGGGATTTAGGGAAGGAAAATGGGGTAGGGAGATGGGAAAGGAAAACTAATGGAGATCTTTGATAGGGATATGTGATATGGCGAGGTGATAGGGAATAATGTTTAGGGATATGAGGAATAGGGAAGGGAATAGGAGAAAGAGTGATGGGAATTGGGTTTTAGGAGCCTAGGTCTAGACTAGGACCTAGGGCTTAGGGTTTTAGGAATTAGTAACTTAGGGATGGGGATTATGATAACGAGGATTAGAAAATAATTTTTAATAATGTAAAGATGGTATTGAGTGTAAGGAAAATGGGATTCTGAGAGTTATGAGTGCAAGGGAGAAAAACTAGGGTTTTACTTCAAGAAGACACAAAACTATAATTTCAACATGCAAACTGTTACAAAACATTTTGTCACTGTCCCTACAATCCACGTCTTGCCCATTGGAGCGTCATTTCCATGATTAATAAGCAATTTCATGCCTTGCAAAGACCATCAGTGTATCCCTTTGCATGAGAGTAATATTCCTTCTGTTGACAGTTCCCAGAGCAGAGACTCAAAAACCCTTGTTTTGGCGTTGGCACGGGTAGTCAATTATGCCCTCGTGCCAAAGAGGAAGATTAAAACTATGCCCCGTGCCATCTGGTGCTCTGTCCCACCCGCGCCAAGCTGTTTATGGAATGTTTTTTAAAAATAGAGGTGGAGGTTCCACTCCAACCACCTCGAGGATGAGTCATTGGGACTGGTTGAACTAATAAACCACAGACTCCCTCCTTTATTTTATGGTTTCCACCTCTTATGGGAACTCCCTAAATGATAGGCCTCCCTCCCACCTTTGTAGGGATCCTAACCTCCTCCTTTTCCTCTATAAAAGGAAGCCATCTCTCTTTGCGCAAACTAGCTGAATGGTTGACTAGATGAACGGATGAAGAGCTGAACTTGGAGAAATACAGGAGATATAGGATAAGAAGGAATTACGTTGAGAAAGCTTGAGTCCATGCCTTTAACCCATCCAAATTCGCTGACGAACATCTGAGACGTGCTCCGATTGAACCCCGCTGGAGGAGACCTCGACATCAAAGATTTGGTTGTATCTCTTCCTTTCATTAATACATATACGTGACTACTGTTTGGTTCCAATTTTGTGTTACAATGTTTGTTTAATGAAATTTGTTTAGCCCTCTTTGAATGGATAATATTTATGAATGAAATGTTATTATGTCGTATGCTGTTCTTGTTTTCTGATTCTATGTGTAGGTATACAAGCATGACTGTGGAAGGATTGTGACTTGTCGAGACAGGAGTGAGATGCCACCACCACTACAGCAACAACAATAGCACTGGACTCTAGGTAGGTTGATCTACCATGTCCTCTTTCATTCAATAATTAGGAATCAACACTTTAGCATGTCTCTTTGTTTCTAGACCCACTCTAGGGCTAGAGCGATCGTCTCTGTCTGCAGAGAGGATTTACCTGTTTAACAAATTGGCGACTCCACTGGGGAATCAGTGAGAGTTTTTTCGTTTCATCTTGTTGGATCAGTTTCAATCATTGATTTGCTTACTTTCCTTTCCTGCTTTGCTTGCTTAGTTTACATCTTCTGTTTAGCTCCAGAGTGTCAAGATTAATCTCTGCTCATTAGGTTTTGGTTTTTCCTCTTTTTCCCATAGTTATCTGGGTTGGCACGTTTTTCCTTTGAACAGTCACACCAGTTGGTGCAGGTTGCTCTTTTTGCAGTCACGCCAACCCCTATATGGTGCGGATTACAGCCTTACAGTTGCGCCGACTCCTGCAGGGTTTGGTTTGGCCTACTTAATGAGTCTTTTGGTCAATTGTGTTTGCTTCTGGGTTATTAATTATTTGTAATTATGCCTTTGAGACTGTTTTGATTGCTATCGGCTTTTTTTTCTCAGTCATTTTTCCACTTTCTTATGAGTGTGAATTGAGGCCTTAGGGTTTCTAAGGGTTTGGTACATTGAGCCCTCTGTTCAGAAACCAAGTCGTTTTGATTGATTTCAGCCTCGTTCTTGGGTTGATTGCACTAATTTTTCTTGATTCCTTTGAGTGATTTCTTTGGTTAAATGATCATTTCGTTTTTCTATTGATTCTTCTCCTTATTGCTCCAAGAATTGATCACATTGCTTGTTTTGGATCATTTTGAAAACTTTCTCTTGGTTTGGAAGATTGCAACATTAGTTTGAGTGATTTCTTATGTTTGTTTTGCATTTTATTGATTCATTCAATTTCGATTACTAAAAAAAACTTAAGCTAGTGTTTGTTTTCATGTTTCATGTAATTAGTGCATCATGTACTTCTTTTCATTGAAAAAAAACATATTTTGCATTCTTTCTTTGCACCGAAAGTGAAATTTTCTTTTGCATAACTAGCAACTGATTGTCTAGGAAAGAGTTTCATTTTCATTTGATGCTGTTAGATGCATTAGTGGATTTCTTCGCATAATTTCATTGTTTGCTTTTATTTGAAAGATCTCTATCCTTCTCATAACTAGCTTTCATTGAATTGGAAATGATGTTCATTTGCATATAGCCTACATTTAGGAATTTTGAGATCCAAATTCGATAGGGCCTTAAAACTAAAACATAATTCAAGATCAACTTTAAAATTCACTTAATTAATATAAGGAAGCATTGAAACCTAATGACACATTTGGAGGTCTAGGCTAGAGACGTGTTTCGGCGTCTTAAAACCTAGTAGCTGTCGTTTGCCTTTTGGCTTAGACAACGCTAGTACGGACTTGTGCTCCCCGTACCGTCGAGTATATAAAGGAATACCCCTCTAGGTTGCAATCCTTTTATCCATAGGAAGTTGAGTCTGCCACCTTGTAACCGTGATACACTCAACACAACATTCGGGGAGACTATCTACACGTACGTTAAGTCCTTGGTCATTTCTCTTTCATTTTATCACCAAGGTGTATATGGAAGTTCATGGAAACTTGGTACACCCTCTTGCTTAGATTACCTGAGTAGTCATTTTGGTCTTTTAATGACTCTCTAAAAGTGAAAATATCATCAAGCGCTTCTCTTTACATGCTCGTTTCAACCTGAAAGTGATAGAGTCATATTTTCCTATTTCTTGACTCTTAAAATATGAAACGATAGAGTTTTGTTTCAGTGTATTAAAATATTCACTGCCCACAAAATATTACTGGTTAAATTTATTTTCCTTAGTGTGTTTTTTTTACGATTGTTTCCAATGACAACGTTTCCGGAGTTTACCAACCAAGGAATCCCCTCTGAAGGGAATCTTGGTCCTTTTCCTGATTTTGGGAATGTTGGTGCTCCTTATATGGCAACATTATCCCTGCCTGGGTTAATTGTTTGGTTACTTGTTTGGTTATTCTTGACCTTTGTGGTCTCGAGTATTCCTCCCTCTGTTCAACCATCTCCTCCACCTAGACAAGAGGTCTAAGGTGTACCTCTCCCCTTCATCGCCTATTTCTTCATCCTCTTCTTCTACTTCGCCTGGTGAAAGTCTAGATTATAGTAACCAAGTGGCTAAGAAGAAGAAGAAGAAGACGAAGAAGAAGAAGTCAGATAAGCAAGAGGCTAATGCTACAGATATTGTGTCTCGCACATCTTCCATTGATAAACCATACAACCTTCCTCGAAAAGTCAAATTCCCTTGCATGTTGTGCAAAGGTTACCATATTCTTCGAGACTGCCCTATCATTCTCAAGGTGCTTGAAGCATGGTCCAACGGCCATCCATCGTTGCCTTTGGCTTCTAGAAGTCATATTGGTGGCACATCTTCAACTAGTATTGATAAGACTTGTAAGAAATAGGGTAAGATTACCAATCCTTGTAAGTTGTGTGAAGGGCATAATCCCATTCACCTTTGTTTGTACATGGATGAAGCCAAGAGAGTGTTGGAAAACCCAACTGTTTCTGTACCTTGCCTTCCATCTGGTTACCAGAAGCTTTCTTGGACTCCTCCGCTAGTTGATTCAGCGATCGGTCAAGAGTCGTCCTTGATCGATCTTATTCCCCCAGGAAATTCAAATTCACGAATCCATTCCCAACCAACCATTGGTTTAGGAATCGGTCGACTTGATCCTGCTTACGATTCATCAGGTCTTTTTCGTTGAGAGTGGTCTCATCCCCATCACGTTCTTCTTGTTTCTTCAGATTGCTCGGATTTAGAGAAATATTCTTTCGTTCCTGTAGTTCAAGAAGTTGACCTTCCTATTCCCATGTTTGTGGTCCAGGAGGATGTTCCTCTTTCCCTGGTAACACCAAGGGATGACCATCTTAGTTCAATGGTATCCCCTCCAAGTAGTTTGATCGCTTCCTTCGATTGGAGTCGATTTGCGGGATACCGCCTTCCTTCTTATGTGCCTTTTGAGATCGCGGTAGAGACCTTTGATGTGGTCATACCCAGCACCATTATAGATGAAGGCACGTCTATTAGTATTATGTCTTCCACTACTTGGAAATTTTTTGGTTCTCCAGCGCTTGTGCCTCTTACACAGAATCTGTTGGCTTTTAACAGAGGAACTAGTCAACCGTTAGGGATCCTTCTAAAGTTGCCTATTACTTTGGGAGGAAAAACCATCTATATAGACATGATGGTGGTCCAAGGTCCCTTCGATTTTAATTTACTCTTGGGGCGCAATTATGCTTATGCCATGGGTGCGCTTGTCTCCTCCCTCTTTGGTGTGATCTTTTTTCCACACAAAGGTCAGATCGTGACCATTGATCAGCTTTCATTCTTTGGTCCTGACATGACATCTGGTCCACCATCATCCTTTCTGAGTATTTATCCGCCAATTTTATCTTCCCCTCTGCAGGTTAATTATGTGGCTACCTGTCCCATGCCCGCATTCAATGATAGTGCCGTTGTGCATTGTGTGTTGGGGGCATTGGGTCCTAATTTCCGAGATATGGTTCTCCCATCCAATGAGAACCTCTTAGACTTCCTGAATTCTTATTCAACATGATGAGTTGTTTTCAGAGCAGAGTTTCCTTCCTTGTGTTGAGCTCCTTAAAAAATGAAACAAGCTGGTCAGAGCACAATTCTTTTTTTTGTGTCAAGCTCCTTAAAAAATGAAACAAGGTCATCGGAGCAGAGTTCGTTTTTCTTGTGTCAAGCGCCTTAAAAAATGAAACAAAGTGTCATGAGGATGGTTTGTATTCTATTTAAACCTCATTAAAAAATGAATTAGGTCATGAGGATAGTTATTTTAATGTTTCAACCTCATTAAAACAAAAAAACACGTTCTTGTTCTATGCGAGCCTTTGATCCAACCTCGTAAAATCCCAGTTGAGTTTTTCTCTGATCTCGTAATTTGAACCTTCACTCCATCTACCCTTCATATGGATTGAAGCTTGGGGGGCATGTACCTCGAATTGAGTCACCATGCTAGGGGCATGCCCACCTTTTCAAGAATAGTTTATCTTTGTTTCATGCTTGTGTCAAAATGAAACCAATTTGCAAGCATAGTTTGTTTTTGTTTCAAGCCATTTTATCAGCCTGTTATTGCCAGATGCGCCTTGGTTTTATCATTCCACCGTCACCATCTACTTGGCCAATCATATGCCTTCACTTGATTGTTTTACCCATTTCTGAGTAACATTTGTAATGAGTGGTCTTGTTAGCCAACATCTTAACCTTTACTTGTTCTGAGTAGTTCCACTATCACCGGAAATAGTTGCTACCCTTAATACCACTCATTCCTTCAGGTGGATTCGTCTTTCAGCTCTTTTTTGACTCTCTAAAATTAAAAAGGTTACCGAGACTCTTGTCGTTTTGAACTCATTAAATGGCTGTGAAGCGATATCTACCAGTATACATTTACCCCTTTTTCGGGCTAGGATAGATTATTTACGAAAAAGGAATACCTTAGCCTATCGCGACTAAAAGGTTCTTTCATATATTTTTTTTCTACCTTTTCGAATCTGAGAGACTATTTATGAAAAGGGCCATGATGGAGTTTTATTTTCTGGCTTCTTTTCAAACTCTCTAAACATGAAAAGATGTCGAGGTCTCCCTTTTTCAGACTCGTTAAACCCTGATGACATCGGATTTCGTTGCCATGACGTTACTCAAATTCCTCCTTCCTAGGGCTCGTAAAATGTACTAGGAGGGATTTGTCCAAAGGAAAAACTTACAGCATAAGCATATGCTATCCCCTTAAATCTTTTTTTAAAAAATAATTGGGTTACTCGCCAGAAATGGTGGGGGAAAATGGAACCAAGTTTTAGTTATGTTGGCAGTATGTCGCTCTTGAACATGGCACTTGTTTGCATTCGTGTCGGGTTGGGGACATATAATTTCGTCATTTTTTCCTTCATGGGTTTGGGTAATCTCTTTTGACCTCTCATATTCTCTTTTCCACATCATCATGACCTCATATCCTTTGATGTAAAATACTGCCAAATCCAATGTCGTGCCGCATATATGTTCAAGAGACGTTTTCCTCTACAGTTTTCAACCTTCCTCTGATTCTCTGTTGGTCCTGATTCACTATTATCATGTTGCTCTGTCTCGTGTCAATGATGTGGGAGACATTATGGCTCACCTTCGAACATGTCACTTCCTGTCGACTTCATCTCATTATCCTAGAATTTGATCTAGAGACTCCCTTCTAGTACATTGGATCCTGCATGCCTCAATGGCAGGTTATTCGTATTCAAAACAAGGTCCACCTCATTGGACTTCGATCGAGTGATTCTGCGGGTGTTAGATGCCAAATCACTATTCACATTCCATAGATTGTACCGGTTGTACATTGAGAGCCATTGTCATTCTTGGTGGTTTCTCTCGTGCATGTTAACAACTTTCATCATTGGCTGGTAATCAGGTGATTTTCTTTCATGTTCGACTTCAAATCATATATTCGCATGCTTAAATTTGTACTTGTTCAGGTTGAGATGGAGCGCAAGACCCTGAATTTTGTCTGATAAAATCTAGGTTGCGGATTTTGGTGGATTATCATGACTTATTGCATGACTCTTTTGGATGGTTGCGACCATACCTGAGTCTATTTGTTGCTCCTTACTACTGGATGACTGTGTCCATACCTCGGATCTCAGTTTTCATACACTCTATTACGGATGGTTGTGCCTATACCACATGATCATGTATCAGAGATATCAGTTGTATTCGTAATTGCAGGTTTTCTGACAGTGGTGTTTGGTTCGAACGCGTTCTCATAAGACATTTTGCCCCTCCCTCTCACTCGGACCTCATGATTTAGGGGGCATCTGTTACACAACATTTTGTCACTATCCCTACAAACCCCATATCGCCCATTGGAGGGTCATTTCCATGATCAATAAGAAGTGTCATGCCTTGCAAAGACCATCATTGTATCCCTTTGCATGAGAGTAATTTTCCTTCCATTGACAGTTCCCTAAGCAGAGACTCAAAAACCCTTGTTTTTGCCTTGGCGCGGGTAGTCAGTTATGCCCTCGCACCAAAGAGGAAGGTTAACACTGGGCCCCGCGCCAGCTAGCACTCTGTCCTAGTTTTCCACGTGCGCCAATTTGTTTATGGAATTTTTTTAAAAAATAGAGGCAGAGGTTCCACTCCAACCACCTCGAGGATGAGTCATTGGGAGTGGTTGAACTGATAAACCATAGACTTCCTCCTTTAGTTTATGGTTTCCACCTCTTATGGGAACTCCATAAAGGATAGGCCTCCCTCCCACCTTTGTAGGGATCCTAACCTCCTCCTTTTCCTCTATAAAAAGAAGCCATCTCTCTTTGCACAAACTAGCTGAATGGTTGACTAGCTGAACAACTAAAGCGCAGAACTTGGAGAAATACTAGAGAGATGGGATAAGAATGAATTATGTTGAGAGATCATGAGTCCATGCCTTTATCCCGTCCAAATTCCCCGACGAACATCTGAGACGCGCTTCGTCTGAACCCCGCTGGAGGAGACCTCGACATCAAAGCTTTGGTTGTATCTCTTCCGTTCATTAAGACATATATGTGACTACTGTTTGGTTCCACTTTTGTGTTACAAAGTTTTCTTAATGCAATTTGTTTAGCCCTCTTTGAATGGCTAATAGTTATGAATGAAATGTTATTATGTCATATGTTTTTCTTGTTTTCTGATTCTATGTGTAGGTATTCGAGCATGAGTACAGAAGGATTGTGAATTGCCAAGACAGAAGCGAAAGGCCACCACCACTACAGCAACAACAATAGCATTGGACTCCAGGTAGGTCGATCTACCGTGTCCTCTTTCATTTAATAATTAGGAATCAACACTTTAGCATGTCTCTTTGTTTCTAGACCCACTCTAGGGCTAGAGGCATCGTCTCTGTCCGGAGAGAGGATTTACCTGCTTAACACAAAATTCAATAGATATGACTTCAGAAGGTGATTTTATGGCAAATGCCTCTTATTGGATTGCTAGAAGTGAATGGATGAGTTGAGAAGTTGTGGAAGCATTTCTGATCATTTGGATGTTTTGTTAAACTTGTTGGTCATTTGTGCCATCAGCAACGTATTTGCGCCATTAGCAACGCATTTGCGCCCTATTTTTGGGATATTTGCACCTTGTTCAACTGATTTGCACCCTGTCCAACTGATTTGCGCCATGGCTGCAAATTTGTGCCACCAAGAACTAATTTGCACCCTCCAGAACGTATTTACGCCCTCTTTTCACGATATTTGCGCCCTCGTTTATGCTTTTTGGCCAATTGTGCTCAGAATTTTGAATTTTTTGGCTATTGGAGTGTTGGCTCGATCTTTTACAGAGGAAAATGAATATCATTTGATGTCTTTTATTATAAATAGGAAAGTGAATTTGAATTTAAATTAAAAAAACACACTTTTCTAATGTCTTTTTTTCACTTTTCCGAACCATTTGCTGATTACCCTTTTCATCTGACTTTTCTCTCTTACAGGATGATTTTGCCGGAGTTTTTCATTTCTCTCCTTCAGTTTGGCATATGTGTTTTTAGTTGGCAGCTATGGATTGAAAATATTACATATAGAAAACATAAAATTACATAGAAAATTAAAAATAAATTACATATCTGTTTTCATATCAAAATGACATTTTGATATGAAAATCATAAAAAACCAAAATTTAAAATTTAAAAATATGATATTCACATCAGATTGTAAACTTCTGTGATCCATAATTGTTTAAACAACTCTTCCAGAAAAATCACAATATAATTAGGAGGGCTGACACGTTTCGAACTACCTAGTGTAGTTCATTATCAGGACTTTGCTACTTGTGCAGATCCAAATAGTTTAATATAAATACTACTGAGATGCAACAATCACTTGCCAAGACCTAGTCAATATTTAACGCAATATAACTTTATAAAAATAAAATATTAATATAAATAAAACCTAATATTAAAATTAAAATTAATAGGGGAGAATGTTAGAATAATAAATTTAAAATAGAAATAAAAATATAAAAATAAAAATAAATTAATTCATCAATAAAAATATAAAATAAATAAATAAATAAACCATAAAAAATATTAAAATAAATAAACAAATAAATGAAATAAATAAATAATAATTAAAAATATAACAAATAATATATATATATATATAGATATAAAATAATAATAATAATAAAAATATAATGAAATCTAGTGAATAATCAGGACTTGTCAATACTAGAGCAGTGGTCAAACAAAATTTTATCGAGTTGAATGAATTACGAGAATTTTCAGACCATCTAACATCATTATCCTTCTTCAACATGCTATTTAACTCTCTAAGGTGTTATGCTAGGTTAGGAATGAACCTACGTAGGAAATTCATCCTACTGTTGAAGGCATGAATTTACTTCTTGTTTTTAGGGAAATAAATTTGTTGTATTGCTTCAACTCTAGTAGGATCTATCCTGATCCCGTATTTTGAGATGATGTGACCCAACAACTTACCCTCTTCCATAGAAAATAGGCACTTCTTAGGATTTAGGGAAATCCCAAATTTTCTACATCGCTAGAACACAACTCTCAAATGGTGTAAATGCTCATCGTCTGAATTTGTATAAACAATCAGATAATCTAAATAAACAACAAGGAAGACATCTTTTTCATAACAAAAAGCTATGTCCATGGCATGCTGGAAAGTGGCCCCGACATTCTTCAAACTGAACGAAATTTTAGCATATTTAAAGGTACCCCATGGTGCAGTGAATGTTGTTTTATCCTGATCATATTCATGCACAAGGATCTAATTGTAGCCTGAGTAACCATCCAACAATGACATCCTGCTGGCTCCTACAACTCGCTGAAGTATGTGGACCATCTTGGGCAACAGGTAATTGTCTTTTAATGACACTTTGTTCAAATTTCTGAAATCTATACATAGTCGAATTTCACCTGTCTTTTTCCACACTGGAACCAAATTGGAGATTGAATATGAAAATCTGACTAGAACTATGATGACTGCTAGGGAAAATTTTAAGGATGGAAAATTATCTTGAAGTTTAAAAAATTGGCGAATCTCACTAGTCCCTAATATGAAAAATAGAAAAATTTTATTGATGTATTTGTAAATTTATTCAAATTTATAATGATATTATATATATTTTCTATATAATTTTGGTGGTTTTTAAGGTAAAATAATTTTATATTTTAAAATTTGGGCGAATCATGTTTATAAAAAAATGGAAATTGGCGAATATTATTTTTGGAAAACCCATGGAAAATTAGCCCACCTGCGAATATTAGCCCCTAAAATTTTCCATGATGCCTGCCTTATAGAGATTTTTTACCTCCTTCTCAATGGACGGAAACAAATTTGGGTTTATTCTCCTGAACTTCTGTCTAAAAGGATTTGGGTTTTCCTTGACTGGGATTGTGTGTTGAATGATATCTTTATTGAACTCCTTTAGATCTGATTAATCCCAGGCAAACATGTCAGAAAACTCAGTAAACAAATCAACATATTTATGCTTTACCTTTGATTGCAAAGATTTTGAAATCTTAATGAACTTTGGCTGCTCTGTTGTTCCAATATTAACATATTCTACACGTTTTTCTCTGGGGACCAAATTAGGTTTTCTCACCACATCATCTTGATCAAATAACTCTTCCAAATGTATGAGACCTTTTGGAATGTTATCTTCCTTGAGCTGAAGTATGTCAATCTGATCTGCCTCAATAACTTGGTCATACTTGTCGTACACTTCGTCCATAGAGTAGTTCTCGAACTCACCTTCACTTTGAAGGAAATTGTTCACTTGTTTATCATTCTAGAAAACTTGCCAAAATTTCAAGTTATCCAGAATGGCAGGCTTGTGATTTATATGAATCTCAAACTTTTTATTTGAAGACATTATAGATCTGAAATTACTTGTAGTAGTGGCTAATGAACCAGCCATCAAGTTTTGCAATTTTGGCACTACCTTAAGTGTATATTCTGAAAAATTTCTTAAAACTTCAACTATTGCATTTCTATATTTCCTCATCCTTGGGAGATTATCTTGATACTCACCTTTTATTTGTTTAATCATTAGCTCTGAATCACTGTAGACTACAATTCTCGTAGCTCCCATTTTTTTTCAGAACTTTCAAACCGTTGATGAGAGCTTCATATTCAGCCTCATTATTTGCACAATCAAACGCTAGTTTGTAGGAACACAACCTTACATTATTTGGGACCTTATTTTTCTGTTGAAATGGGTTGTGGATCCATAAACCAATGCTAGCCCCATCTTTCCCAACGGAACCATCAAAGTCCATGCTCCAAAGACCATCTTCTTCTTCAAGGTGCTGAAACTCTTGATTCTGATTTGACACAATTTTCTGATTTGATTCTTTATGCTGTTCTAAAATTTCATCGTCCTTCTCTGATGGATGTTCGCATATAGTAGGTAGATTCTCTTTCTCTTTTTCTAACATTATTCTAATGCAATGTGAAACTTTAGGAACATCCTCTATTTCTACTAATTGACAATCAACATAATTTAATCCAAAATCATTGTACAATATAAAGAACTCTGAGTCTGTATGTACAACATTGATAGGATGATTATTAGGCATTTCCTTACTTGTGATCATGTACTTAATTTTAGTATCACGGTATAGTTTTCTCATTTGACTGAAGATAGGAATAGTGGCATAGGAAAAGTCCAACTGTAGTGTACCTCTCAACTTAACACCCTAAGATCTTGATAACAACATACCAAAACGTTGTGGAATATTAGCAACTATCACGTCCATAAGGAATTTTTGGCTGGGATATGCTCTAGGGAGACAACTAGATATTTGATTAGAACCAAACAACATACATGACTAGAATCGAAAGAATATAGATCAGGATATGGGTGGGTTATGTTAAGGACAAGCTTCTCCATGATAGCTCTGGGCATGAGGTTGTGGGAGGCCCCAGAGTCTAACATAGTGTTATGAAGGATGCACTGATGGAATTTAAGACTTAGGTAAAATGGTGGAACCTCACTATCTTCAGACTGACCATCGATGGTGGGACCAAATATTAACTCGGGCTGCTCATCCTATACATTAACCATGTTGGATAATGGGTCAACTTTCAAATTTTTGACTACATGGCTTTTGTATTTATCAATTTTGACCAATTCAGCAAGAGGAATATACACCTTTAACTTAGAAATTTATGACTCTAAATTAAAAGGTATAGTTTTATCTACCTATTTTATGATAACATCCCTTTTCTCAACATGATCTCTCGGTGCCGCTTCTTTTCTTGGAATATCTCTTTCTTTGATAGGTGCACGTGTAGAAGATTGATTGTTTATGTTCTGATTTGGAGCTACAATCTCTTTACCCTTATTTTGAACTTGTTTTGGTGGTGCTTCATTCTGTTGAATTGTCTTCTTTGGAGGTGGATTTATTGGAACATCACGTCTCCTTAAGGAGTACTGACTTTGTTGGGAACACAATGCATTTAGGTATCCTCTCTGATAGTCATCAGATTCTACTTCTAACTCATGATCATTCACCATTATGAAATTTTTGTCATTAGGTGAACTTGTTTTTTCCACATATTCTTCATCCTCGGTGAGAAATATGGGTTGACCATTGGCTTTGAAAAGAAGGTTCTCCTCTACTATTGGTTTTTCCTCTTCATCACTCTGAGCATAGTTTTGTTGAAGTGGTGTTCTGATTTGTTGTTGCTGCTATGTTTCAAGAGCTCTTTGCTCTCTCTACTTTATCCAGAATTGAGGCTGATGTTGTTGGCCTCGAAAGTTCGGATTTCTAATTTTTGGCTTTTTCTGTCTATCTGAAATAGACATCCTATCAAATATTCTTGCCATGGTTTTGAGCAAGGCATCAAATTTAGTATTAGATGAAGTGGAAAGTTCCTCTTTGATAGTCACTTTGCATTCAGTTTTAAGTTTGGAATTTTTAATTGACAAATGATTAGCTCCAAAACTCACTGAATTTTTTATCATTTCTTCAAGGGTAGTGGGATTTATTTCTCTCAATAAGTAAGTCATATCTAGGTCAAAAGCATCAAGATAAATGTAGAAGGGCTAAACCAGGTGGTGGTTTCATTTCATTTGGGATGGAATTATAGATTTTGAGGTATCGGGAATTGTAATCAGGCATTGATTCATTGGGGTTGTGTTTCAACGAATCATAATCAATAAGGATTTGTAAAGGGTTTTTATTCCCATCCCACCTAGTTAAGAAAGCATCAGTTAGTTCAGCAGGAGTCCTAATAGAATTGGTTGCTAGGGCACGGAACCAAACTTTGACTTCACCTGAAAAACTTTGTGCGATGATTCACATCTTTGCATCATCTGCATGTAACTCCTCAAGATCTATGAAGGTTATAATTTTGGCCATGTACTGATGGGCAGTGATTTCCGAGTTTTCAATGAAAAGGGGAAGCCTTTGGCCATATCCTTGAGGTAGATCAACAAGATTCCCAGGGAGAACTAAAGGTCCAAAATGAGCCATAATTCCTACTGAATGTGGTGGAGGGGGTGGAAAGAAGGATATATTGTTCTGAAGGGGTCCTTGAGGGGGAAGTTTAGATGATGATGGGATGGATGATGAAACAATAACTGTTTGGGAAACTTCAGGGATATGAAGGGTTTCTTTTTGGTATTGAATATAGGATTTTTCAGCAGTGTAAGTTAGGGTATTTTCTAATTTTTCTAGCTTGTAATACTGTCTCCAGATCTTAACATCATTATCATTTGAAACTTCAACTAATGATGGATTTAACTCTAATCTCCAAGGTTTAGGGAATACTATATTCAAATCAGTCTTGGATTTGGTTATAAACAATGATAACTCAAATTTAGTATCAAATACTAAATTTTGTATGGCTACCAAATCATAAGGTAATGAGAAAGATCTTACCAAATTTTGCGGAGGAGATTTTGACGAGCTTGAAACTGGCTAAGATCTTTGCCTTCTTAGGATTCTTTCAAGATCTTTGATGAGAGATAATGAATCTGGATCGGGATTAGACCTGGTATACCTTATTTGAGAAGCTAGATTTTCCATTGCGGAACTGCAATTATGAAATCAGCCTTATGAAACTCGATCCCATCATCCAAGGGATCAGTTTCCAATGGATATTTGTCGTACACCCAGGGAAACGTTTGTCTCTTCTTTCCCTGGTAGCAGCACCAATATGTTATCAGTCTACCAAATTCCCAAGGTTGAAGAAGGAATCCCAATAGAGGTATCCATAGACCAAGCTTTTGACTTGGTAGCTAGCCCTACCAAGTTGGAGAGGGCTCTCTCCACGAGATCATAGCTAGTAGGGTTGGAGGAATTAGGGTTTCTAGGCTATATATAGAGTGTAGGAGGTTGTTTGAATTTGATTTGATTGGGGAGTCACTGGATGAAGGAATTAGTTCAAGGAAAGTTAGGTTAGGGCAAATGAGTTAGGGTTGCAGGGATCAATGGGTCAAGGTAGGTACAATTCTTATCACTTGAAGAGGATTGTGATGGAATGGTGTTGAAGCTGAAAGAAAGCTAAGAAAATCATAGGAGATTTATTTTTCTCAGATAGATGAAAGTGAACAAAATATGATGAGTTACCCAAAACAGAGTATGTACAAACATGTATTATGATTATCTAACTTGTAAAAGATCATAACATAGAAATGAATTGAACATGAGTACAATACATTCAAACATATGATACTAAAGAAAATACAATGATAGACATTCAATAGCACAAGTATCCCATAAAAGTAGCTGTAATTCCTCTTTATTAGCTGGCCAAATTGAGTACAAAGTTTCCTTGATCAACTAGCAAACATACAAATTGATTCCAACCCTTCACCAATGTGAAGAAAAGAGATAAATAGACATCAAAAAAAGCTTCACTCATCCTCAGGGGTCGAATACATGAGGTGAGAAAGAGATCCACTCATTTCTGAACTAAAAAACTGAAGTGTAGGGTTGTCCACATGACTCACTCCTAATTACATTGAATTAATTCATCATGACTCATTAATGACTTTAACCCTATGAATATACTCTAGGTAAGTAATCCTTGACATAATTACATTTTACCATGATAAATTACATGAGTAGAAAGAATATTTTCTAAAGAAAAGTAAAAATTGGAGAGAAAATTTAAAAAAACTAGCAAACTTGACATTTGCGCCATTTCTAGACATTTGTGCCATCCTAGTTCAGGGATAGTTTTGGAGGCCTTCTTGGTGTCAGAATGAGGCCCAAGATATCTTGTTTGAAAGCACTACCTGTCCTCTTTCCAAATATGCCTAAACCTATGAAAATGGAGGTCATATTCCCCATCAAAAATCCAATCTCCCAAGGCTGGTATTTGCACAGTGCCAAGGTGAAAAAAGGGGCATAAATGTCATTTTTGGTGGTTTTTTGGGCTTTTCACCCATCGAAAATGAAAACCAAGGTTGGAAACATGGTTTTCTGAGATGTAAGAGTCATTATGCATCCAATGGTGCCTTCCTTCACATCAAAAAGTGTTTCAATTATTTTCATAGTGCTCAAATGCCCAATTTTCTGCTAATTAAAAGCCTAAAAAAAGCAGAGTTTTCCAGATTTTGACAAAAATTTCCAAAATTCTCCAAAAATTTTGGAATGGCTGAGGTAGGTGTGTCTAAGATTAGAGGGAAGCCTGAGTCCAAGTTCTTTTCCACCTCCTTGGTCAACTTTTCAATTTTGGCATTGGCTCTTTTAAGCTTGGCCAATGCAATTTTCTCTTTCTGGGCATGAAGTTTGACCTTTCTCCTGAACAATTCATTGTCCTTGTTGGCCTTCTCCAACAAATTTTGCAAGTGTTGGTTGGATATATCAAGCCTTGGTTCCCTGTTCTGATTGTTTTCTATGGGAAGATACTCATTTAGGGTTAGCTGGTCAACTAGCTCAGCTTCCCTTTTTCTCTCTAGAGCTAGAGCTCTTTACAACCCTCTAATTATATGTCTCTTCCTTGGTACCTGTTCTTCCTCCTCATCCAGTAAACCATACTTCTGCAATGCTTCATCTAGCATTTCCTTGGCCTTATGAGTCTCCCTTGGAGCAGTGAAGTGCTTCACCTCATCAATGACTTGTTTGGTCTTCAACTGCTCATTTTCTTGCTCAAGAAAGTGAATCACATATATAGCCATGTCAAGATTAGTTTGAAGTTCACTAATCTTGGCATATTTAGCTTTTATTGCTGCATTTGTGATTTTGTCTTCTTCATCTTTTTCTAGGTCAACAATGTAAAATTCGTGCTCTGTTTCATGACTTTCCTCCTCATCATGAATGAGTGGCTTAATGACCTTCTCTTTACCTTTATATACCTTTTGTGTTTATGATGAAGACATGGCCCCTTTCACTTCAAGTGAAGCAAAAACATGCCTATAGCCTCTCTGGTATGTTTTTCGAAATGTCTCAACCTCAACCAAACTAGCCCACTTAAGCTCAATGTCATCTATCCTGCTAGGTGACCCAAAATCATTATAAGATGGTGAAGAAGGTTCATAATGAGATGGAGATGAAGGGTCATGATGAGATGGAGATGAAGGAGGTGAAGGGAACTGATCTAATGATGATGAGAGAACCATGGGCTGAGATGATGAAGGGACATGTTGTACATGCTGAATGGATGGCTCAATGAAGATATCATTGGCTATGAAGGTGCTCCAAGCAATGTTCAGTTGATTAAGATGGTGGAGGACTGTGATTTTTATGAGGCAATGATGGAATAGGCTTTTCATTTGTTGTTCATAACCCTTATTCTGAGAAATGTAGGCCATCTTCTCTATACTATGGAAAAGATAATAGGGTATGTTAAGCATCCTCACCCTAGTGAAATTCATCAAGAGCAGGATGTGATAGGAATAGAGCCTTGAAAATCTTCCTTCACATGAGAAATATTTCATTATAATCTTCATCATAGGTGCATATCTGTCCAAGAGGTGTGCAAAATTAAAAAATCTCCTTGTTTGATTTTGATGTCTTGGTTTGAGGAAGAAGTCATAATCTTGTTTCTTCAATTTGCCTTTCTTGAACCATTTCTCCCCAACATTAGGGATTCCTGTAGCATCTAAAATGATAGCAGTAGATAAGGTGAAAGTGACCCGAGCTAATTCAACTTGATTTCCATGGAGTCTTCATATGTACAATCTAGTCAACATGGGGTTGTGTTTAACCCTCTTAACTTTCCCACAAAAATCATGGCATCCAATATGTTTAAAGCATGTGACATTAAATGGAGAAGCTAAGAGTTATTGGGTGTTATTAGGCTCAAGTATCAGCACTCTTCCTCCTCTATGTGACCTCCTTCTCTCTGTTTCCTCTGCTTCAGTTAATGGTGTGTTTTCCTCTTATGTTTCCATGGTATTTTTGTTTAAAACCCTAGGGATTTAGGGAAGGAAAATGCGATAGGGAGGTGGGAAAGGAAAAATAATGGAGATCTCTGAGAGGGATATGTGATATGGGAAGGTGATAGGGAATAATGTTTAGGGATATAAGGAATAGGGAAGGGAATAGGAGAAAGAGTGATGGGAATTTGGTTTTAGGAGCCTAGGTCTAGAATGGCACCTAAGGCTTAAGGTTTTAGGAATTAGTAACTTAGGGATGGGGATTATGATAATAGGGATTAGGGAATGATTTTTAACAATGTAGGGATGGTATTGAGTGTAAGTAAAATGGGCTTCTGGGAATTATGAGTGAAAGGGAGAAAAACTAGGGTTTTACTTCAAGAAGACACCAAATTATAATTTCAATATGGAAACTTCAACAGATATGACTTAAGAAGGTGATTTTGATGGAAAATGCCTCTTACTGGATTGCTAGAAGTGAATGGATGAGTGGAGAAGCTGTGGAAGCATGTATGATCATTTGGATTTTTTGTTAAACTTGTTGGTCATTTGCGCCCTCTTTTCGGGATATTTGCACCATGTTCAACTGATTTGCATCTTGTCCAACTTATTTACGCCTGTCTACAGAACTGCGTCACCCAGAACTAATTTGCGCCCTCTAGAACGTATTTGCACCCTCTTTTCATGATATTTTCTCCCTTGTTTCTACTCCTTTAGCCAATTGTGCTCAAAATTTCGAATTTTTTGGCCGTTGGAGTGCTGGCTTGATCTTTTAAAGAGGAAAATTAATATGATTTGATGAATTTTTTCATAAATAGGAAAGTGAATTAGAATTTAAATTAAAAAAACCCACTTTTCTAATGTCTTTTTTCACTTTTCTGAACCATATGCTGATTACCCTTTTGATCTGACTTTTCTCTCTTGTAGGATGATTTTGCTAGAGTTTGTCATTTCTCTCCTTGAGTTTGGCATATGTGTTTTGAGTTGGTAGCTAGGGATTGAAAATTACATATATAGAAAACATAAAATTACATAGAAAATTAAAAATAAATTACTTATCTCTTTTCATATCAAAATGAATTTTTGATATGAAAATCATAAAAAACCAAAATTACAAATTTAAAAATATGATATTTACATGCTGATGATCTTCTACAGGTAAAAATAAAATGTTTATTGAGTCATTCTCAGACATTTTTCTGAATTTTTTGGGATGAAATGGTGCATTTTTGGACCTCGAAAAATAAAACCTAATGACCTAATGGGACCTTGAATGACCTGACTTCCATGATTGACTTTGACTGAGATAAGACATGGTGAAACGAGCTTTTCAAAGTGTTAGTATGCTCAGACAGACATGAAGATGAGCCAACAAATGTGATTTTCTTAGGGAGAGTGAATTTTTATGACTAGGGCTACCATCAGTGAAACAATTTTTAGCATGACCTAATGGAATGATATAAAAATTTCAGAGTGGGACACCTAAAATGCGAATGAAAAGAGTGATTTTGATCACTGATGGTAGAATGCATATTCTAACACTAACATTGTCCTTATTGGGGGTGACAGCTTGGAAAGGGGTGTCAAGAACCACAAATCTTTGAATTTTGTAGATTAGTGCATCTTTTGTTGGGCCAATACGGTAAAAAAAAAAAACTCAAAATGAAATGCAGGACTAAATACTAACAACTCAAACACACAAACTGACTGAAACTAAGTGAAATTTGACTGAACTTGACTGAAATAATGACTCAAAACTGAACTTACTCTTGTGAAAACTTAACTTGAAATAATAGAAACTCAATGAAGCTCCATGGCCTTCACTTCGAGCTTCGAACTCCAATGCTTTTCCACTTCACACTTGTAGGAGTATCAAACTGATATATACAATGAGGATGAAAAATTTTCATAATTTTCAGATGAAAAGAGATAGTGCTTAAGGAACCTACCATTAACTGACCCTCCTAAGAAAATTTTCCCATCCATTTATTCCAAGAGATATGCATTTTGTTCATGAGAAGCTGCAACCTTAAAAGGACATTTCCATAAATTATCGAACTTCCCGTGCTTACCTTTATCTTCATTCCTGGAATCCCATAAGAGTACCACATCATCGATCTTGAAATCATCTTGTGTGGTTATCCTGTCATAAATTTGCTTGATCTTATCATGGAGCTTGGAAGTGTTCTGAAACACTTATTCCTTGTTTGTTGCAAGTTAATCATTTGGTTTATTCTACACTAAATATCATTTTCTTCACTTCCGACCTCTTGTAGAAGTTTCATGACTGGGACAACCAGTGAACTAGGGAAAAATGTATCCACATTGTAAACTACTTGAAATGGAGACATGCCAATGGATCTATTGTTGCTTACTCGATATTACCACAATGCATTTATTAGCTTCTTATGCCAATTCTTTTTGTTTGCCTCCAACATATTTTTGATTATGTTGATCAAAGACTTATTGGAGGACTCCGCGAATCCGTTTCCCTGTGGATAATATGCCATAGAATGACCCAATTTAATGTTGTACTTATCACAGAATTCTATCATATTCTTCGATTTGAAAGCTGCAGCGTTATCTGTGATGATCTTTCGAGGAGAACCAAACCAAGACAAAATGTTATCTTCTAGAAACTGAATTATAACTGAGTCTATAGCTTGTCTAGTTGGGGTCACTTCGATCCACTTTGTGAAATAGTCTGTGGTGGTAAATATCCATCTATGTTGAGCAGATGAGGGTGGATGTATCTCACCAATAAATCTAAGCCCCACTATTGGAAGGGTGCTTCAACTGAAATGGACTATAATGGTAAAGGAAGAAGCTTGCATTTACCTTGGAAAATTTGGCATTCATGGAAGCTCATGACCATCTTGTACAAATTTGCAAACAATGTAGACCAATAGTAACCCGCTCCCAGTACTTTGTTGGTCGTATTCTTCCAGACGTACAAGTGACCTCCACAATATCCCTTGTGGAAATCCTTCATCACTTCTTTGGAATCATATTCTACTAAGCAATTGAGTAACACTCCTCTAGGATCCTTCTAGTAGAGTGCACTATATAGTATGTAGTATTTCGAAGCCTTAAGCTTCAAGGACTTGCTCTTACTCTTTGACATTTCTGGAGGAGGGTTCAAATGTTGTAAAACATAAATAATATCATCATATCATGGAGATGAGGAAAAGAGATGTGATACCTAAACACTTCATTAGGGGAATTTTGAGGACTAAAATGGGCCTCATAAGGAAATTATAAAATAATAGTGGAAATAATAAAATAATATTTGATTACATCATCAAATTTTAGAGGGAAAAAAGAAAAAACTACTTTTTCAACTCATATTTTCAACTTATCTCCCAAAGTGTTTACTCAAATTTCGAGCGAGAGTACTCGTTGGATGAAAAATTTAATTCCTCATCCAAGGAATACCCATTTTTCACATTTTCGATGGGTCCTACTACATGAAAAATGAAAAATACATGAAAAATGTGATTGTAATCACGTTTTTTTTATGTATTTATCATTTTTCGTGTCGCAGGGTCCATTGAAAGTATGCAAAATCGGTACTCCTTGGATGAGGAATTAAATTTTTCATCCAATGAGTAGTCCCACTAGAAATTTGAGTAAAAACTTTGGGAGATGAAAATACGAGTTGAAAAATTAGTTTTATTATTTTATTATTTTTTTAATATTTTTACCCTTTTACCTAAAAATTGGTGAATAATCCCCCATGGTTGACATCATCATATTTAATCCTATTGGTTCTTATAAAGTTTATTTTTGTTGTACATTTTTCTTAGGAGGCCCATTTTAGACCTCAAAATTCCCCTAATGACACCTTCTTCACCATCGGATAGTGTTGATATGTGATTGATGTCAAGTGCATGTAGATTATACTCAACCATGAGCTTGGCTAAGCCTTTTCCTTTGATCAGCTTGGTCAGCTTGATATCAAGGTCATACTCTAAAATTTCTGATATCCACCTACCTCTTCTTCCTCCTGGATCTGTTTTCTTAAGTACTTATTTAACTGCTTCATTTGGAACATATGCCAAAATATTTGAGTGTAGAATATAAACACGGAAGTCCTTGAGTGCTTTGACACATGCCAATGTTTGTTTCTCAATTATGTTGTAACATAGGGTTGCATCCCTTATTGTGTGATTGAAGAATGCTATTGGCAGCTCCGTCGCATCTTTTTCTGCATAACCATTGCTGCCAAAGTATGCTCAGAAGAAAAAGAAAATATAATGAAATCTAGTGAATAATCGGGACTTGTCAATACTGGAGCAGTGGTCAAAGAAACTTTTACTGATATGAATGACTTACGAGCATTTTCAGACCATCTAATATCATTCTCCTTCTTCAGCATGTTAGTTAACTCTCTAATATGTTTTGCTAGGTTGGGAATGAACCTACATAGGAAATTCATCCTACCATTGAAGGCTTGAATTTCCTTCTTGTTTCTAGGGAAATCAATTTGTTGAATTGCTTCAACTCTAGTAGGATCTATCCAGATCCCATATTTTGAGATGATGTGACCCAACAACTTACCTTCTTCCATAGAAAATAGGCACTTCTTAGGATTTAAGGAAATCCCAAGATTTCTACATCGCTGGAACACAACTCTCAAATGGTGTAAATTCCTATCATTTGTATTTGAATAAATAGTAAGATAATCTAAATAAAAAACAAGGAAGGCATTTTTTTCATTACCAAAATCTATGTCCATGGCACACTAGAAAGTGGCCTCGACATTCTTCAAACCAAACGACATTTTAGCATATTTAAACATACCCCATGGTGTAGCGAATGTTGTCTTATCATAATCATCTTCATGCACAAGGATTTGATTGTAGCCTGAGTAACCATCCAACAATGACATCCTGCTAGCTCCTACAATTGACTGAATTATGTGGTCCATCTTGGGCATCGGGTCATTGTCTTTTAATGACACTTTTTTTAGATTTATGAAATCTATACATAGTCTAATTTCACTTGTATTTTTCCTCACTGGAACCAAATTTGAGATCCAACATGAAAATATAACTGGAAAAATCATGCCTTCCTTATTGATCTTATTTACCTCCTTCTTAATGGATCACAACAACTTTTGTTTTATTCTCCTGAGCTTCTGTCTAAAAGGATTTTGGTTTGGCTTGATTGGGATTGTGTGTTGAATGATATCTTTATTGTACTCCTTTAGATCTAAGTAATCCCAAGAAAAAACCTCAGAAAACTCATTAAACAACTCAACATATTTATGCTTTACCTTTGATTGCAAATATTTTGAAATCTTGATGAACTTTGGCTGCTCAACTATTGCAATATTAACATCTTCTACACCTTTTTCTATGGGGACCAAAGTAGGTTTTCTCGCCACATCATCTTGATCAAATAACTCTTCCAAAGGTATGAGACCTTTTGGAATGTTATTGTCCTTTATTTGAATCATGTCAATTTGATTTTCCTCAATAAATTGGTCATCCTTGTCGTACACTTCATCCATAGAGAAGTTCTCGAACTCACCTTCAATTTGAAGGAAATTGTTCACTTGTTTATTGTCCCAGAAAACTTGCCAAAATTTCAAGTTATCCGGAATGGAGGGCTTGTGATTTATATAAATCTCAAACTTTTTATTTGAAAACATTGTAGATCTGAAATTACTTGCAGTAGTGGCTAATGAATCATCCATCAAGCTTTGCAACCTTGGCACTACCTTAAGTGTATATTCTGAAAACATTCTTAAAATGTAAAGTGCTACATTCATGTATTTCTCATCCTTGGGTGATTAGCTTGATAATTATCTTTGATTTGTTTAATCACCAGCTCTGAATCATTGTAGATTTCAATTCTCCTAGCTCCCAATTTTTTCATAATTTTCAAACTGGTGATGAGCACTTCATATTCAGCCTCATTATTCGTACAATCAAATGCTAGTTTGTAGGAGCAAAAAATTACATTATTTGGGACCTTATTCTTCTGTTGAAATGGGTTGCAGATCCATAAACCAATGCCAACCCCGTGTTTGCCAACAGAACCATCAAAGGCCATGTTCCAAAGACCATCTTCTTATTTAAGGTATTGAAACTATTGATTCCGATTTGACACAATTTTTTGATCTGATTCTTTATGATATTATGAAATTACATCTTCCTTCTCTAATGGATGTTAGGATGTAGTAGGCAGATTCTATTTCTCCTTTTCTAACACTATTCTAAAGCAATCTGAAACTTTAGGAACATCCTCTATTTCTACTAATTGATAATCAACATCATTTAATCCAAAATCATTGTAGAATATAAAGGACTTTAAGTCTGTATGTACAACGTTGATAGGATGATTATTAGGCCTTTACTTATTTGTGATCATGTAATTCATTTTAGTCTAATGGTATAGTTTTCTCATTTGACTGAAGATAGGAAAAGTGGCATAGGAAAAGTCCAACTGCAGTGTACCTCTCAACTTAGCACCCCAGGATCTTGACAATAGCATACCAAAACATGGTGGAATATCAGAAACTACCACGTCCATAAGGACATTTTTGGCTGGCATATGCTCTAGGGAGACAACGAGATCCTTGATTAGACCCAAACGACGGACACGACTAGAGTTGAAAGAATATAGATAATGATATGGGCAGGTTATGTCAAGGCCAAGCTTCTCCGTGATAGCTTTGTGCATGAGGTTGTGGGAGGCCCTGGAGTCTAACATAGTTTTATAAAGGATGCATTGATGTAATTTAAGACTCAAGTAAAATGGTGGGACCTCACTATCTTCAGACTGACCATCGATGGCGGGACCAAATATTAACTTGGGCTGATCATCCTCTACATTAACTATGTCGGATAAGGGGTCAACTTTCAAAGTTTTGACTACATGGGTTTTGTATTAATAAATTTTGACAAATTTAGTAAGAGGGATAGACACCTTTAAATTAGAAATTTCTGACTCTAAATTAAAATGTATAGTTTTATCTACCTCTTTTATGATAACATCCCTTTTCTCAACATGATCTCTCGGTGCAAATTATTTTCTTGGAATACCTCTTTCTTTGACAAATGCACTTCTAGAAGGTTGATTGCTTCTATTCCGATTCAGAGCTACAATATCTTCACCCTTATTTTGAACTTGTTTCGGCAGTGCTTCTTTCTGCTGAACTATCTTCTTTGGAGGTGGATTTATTGGAACAACACGGCTCCTTAATGAGTACTGCCTTTTCTGGGAACACAATGCATTCAGGTATCCTCTCTGATAGTCATCAGATTCTACTTCTAACTCATGATCATTTGCCATTATGAAATTTTTGTCATTACGTGGACTTATTTTTCCACATATTCTTCATCGTTAGTGAGAAATATCGGCTGACCATCGGCTATGAAAATAAGGCTCTCCTCTACTGTTGGTTCTTCCTCTTCTTCACTCTGAGCATAGTTATGTTGAAGTGGTGTTCTGATTTGCTGCTGCTGCTGCTGTGTTTCATGAGCTCTTTTCTCTCTCTACTTTATCTGGAATTGAAGCTGCTACTTCTATGTTTCATGAGCTCTTTTCTCTCTCTGCTTTATCCAGAATTGAAGTTGTTGTTGTTGGCCTCAAAAGTTCATATTTCTAATTTGTGGTTCCATCTGTCTATCTAAAATAGACATCCTATCAACCATTCTCTCCATGGTTTTGAGCAAGGCATCAAATTTAGTATTAGATGAAGTGGAAGGTTCCTATTTGATAGTCACTTTGCGTTTAGTTTTAAGTTTGGAATTTTTAATTAAAAGATTATCTTTTACACTCACTGAATTTTTGATCATTTCTTCAAGGGTAGTGGGATTTCTTTCTCTCAATGAGTAAGCCATATCTGGGTCAAAAGCATCAGGATAACGCATAACTAGGACTAAACCAGGAGGTGGTTCTATTTCATTTGGGATGGAATTATAGATTTTGAGGTATTGGAAATTGTAATTAGGCACTGATTCATTGGGATTTTGTTTCAAGGAATCATACTCAAAAAGGATTTGTAAATGGTTTTTCTTCTCATCCCACTTGGCTAAGAAAGCGTCTGTTATTTCAGCAGGAGTCCTAATATAATTGGCTGCTAGGGCACGAAACCAAAATTTGAATTCACCTGAAAAAGTTTGTGCGATGATTCACATCTTTGCATTATCTGCATATAACTCCTCAAGATCTATGAAGGTTGTGATTTTGGCCATGTGTTGATGGGAAACGATTGCAGAGTTTTCATCAAAAAGGGGAAGCCATTGGCCATATCCTTGAGGTATATCAACAAGATTACCAGGGAGAACTAAAGTCCAAAACTAGCCATAATTCCTACTGAATGTGGTGGAGGGGTTGGAATGAAGGATGGATTGGTTTGAAGGGGTCCTTCAAGGGGGACTTGAGATGATGATGGGATGGATGATAAAATAGTAACTGTTTGGGAAACTTAGAGGATATGAAGGGTTTCTTGTTGGTATCGAATAGGCTTTTTCAACAATGTAAGTTAGGGTATTAGCTAAATTTTCTAGCTTGTAATATTGTCTCCAGATCTTAACACCAGTCTCGTTTGCAGCTTCAAATAATTATGGATTTAACTCTAATCTCCAAGGTTTAGGGATTATTGTATTCAAATCAGTCTCGGATTTGGTTCTAAACAATTATAGTTCAAATTTAATATCAAATACTAAATTTTGTATGACTACCAAATCAGAAGGTAATGAGAAATATATTACCAAAATTTTAGGAGGAGATTCTGAAGAGCTTGAAACTGGCTGATATCTTTGCCTCCTTAGGATTATTTCAGGTTCTTCGACTAGATATAATGGATCTGGATCAGGATTATACCTGGTATACCTTCTTCAAGAATCCATATTTTCTTTTGAGAACCTGCGATTATGAAATCAGCCTTGTGAAACTCGATCCCATCATCCAAGGGACTAGTTTCCAATGGATCTTTGTCGGACACCCAGGGAAACTTTGGTATTTTTGTTCCCCTACAACGGTGCCAAGATGTTATCTCTCTGCCAGATTCCCAAGGCTGAAGAAGGAATCCCAACAGAGGTAACCACAGACCAAGCTTTTGACTTGGTAGCTAGCCCTACCAAGTCGGAGAGGGCTCTCTCCACGATATCACATCTAGGAGGGTTGGAGGAATTAGGGTTTTTAGGCTAGATATAGAGTGTAGGGGGTTGTTTGAATTTTATTGGTTGGGGAGTCATTGGATGAAGGAATTAGGTCAAGGAAAGATATGTTAGGGAAAATGAGTTAGGGTTAGAGGGATCAATGGGAAAAGGTAGGGACAATTCTTATCACTTGAAGAGGATTGTGATGGAATGATGTTGAAGCTTAAATAAAGCTAAGAAAAGCATCAGAGATTTATTTTTCTCAGACAGATGAAAGTGAACAAATTATGATCAGTTACCCAAAACAGATCATGTGCAAACATGTATTTGGATTATCTAACTTGTAAAATATCATAACATAGAAATGAAGTGAACATGAGAACAATACATTAAAACATATGATACTGAATAAAATACAATGATATACATTCAATACCACAAGTATACCATAAAATTAGTTGTAACTCCTCTTTATTAGCTGGCCAAACTAAGTACAAAGTTTCCTTGATCAACTAGAAAACATACAAAATGATTCCAACCCTTCACTAGTGTGAATAAAAGAGCTAAATAGACATCAAAACAAGCTTCACTCATCCTTAGGGGTCGAATCCATGAGGTAAGGAAGAGATCCACTAATTGATGAACTGAAAAACTGAAGTGTAGGGTGGTCCAAGTGACTCACTCCTCATTACATTGAACTGATTCATCATGACTCATTACTGAATTTAACCCTATGAATCTACCCTAGGTAAGTAATCCTTGACATAATTACATTTTACCATGATCAATTACATGCGTAGAAAGAGGATTTGTAGAAGAAAAGTCAAATCTAGAGAGAAAATTTGAAAAAATCAGCAAACTTGACATTTGCGCCATCAATTGTGCATTTGCGCCATTTCTGGATGTTGTGCTATCCTAGTTTAGGGTAATTTTTGGAGGCCTTCCCAGTATCCAAATGACACCCCTCAAAAATCCAATCTCCCACAACTTGTATTTGCGCAGCACCAAAGTGAAAAAAGGGGCAGAAAGGTCATTTTTTGGTGGTTTTTTGGGCTTTTAACCCATCAAAAATGAAAACCAAGGTTGGAAACATAGTTTTATGAGATGTATGAGTCATTATGCATCCAATGGTGCCTTCCTTTTCCTTAAAAAGTGTGCCAATTATTAGTGGAGCACCAAGGGTGCTACGCAAATGCCCAATTTTCTACTAATTAAATGCCTCAAAAAACACAGAGTTTTCCATAATTTGAAAAAAAGTTGCAAAATGCTTCAAAACTGTTGGAATGGATGAGGTAGGTGTGTCTAATCATGGAGGAAAGCCTCAGCAAGTATGTCCAACTTCTTTTCCACCTCCTTGGTCAACTTTTCAATTTTCGCATTGGCTCTTTTGAGCTTGGCCAATGCAATTTTCTCTTTCTAGACATGAAGTTTGACCTTTCTCCTCAACAAGTCATTGTCCTTGTTGGTCTTCTCCAGTAGCTTCTCCAAGTGCTTTTTGGATCTATCAAGCCATGGTTCCCTGTTCTGATTTATTTCTATGGCAAGGTGCTCATTTAGGGTTATTTGGTCAACTAGCTCAGCTTCCCTTTGTCTCTCTAGAGCTAGAGCTCTTTTCAGCCCTCCAGTTCTAGGTCTCTACCTTGGTACCTGATCTTCTTCCTCATCCAGAAAAAAATAATTCTCCAATGCTTCATCTAGCATTTCCTTGGCCTTATGAGCCTCCCTTTGAGCAGTGAAGTGCTTCACCCTATCAATCACCTGTTTGGTCTTCAACTGCTCATCTTCTTGCTCAAGAAAGTGAATCACATATCTAGCCCTGTCAAGATTAGTTTGAAGTTCACTAATATTGGCATCCCTACCGTTTATTGTTGCATTTTTTATTCTATCTTCTTCATATTTTTCTAGGTCAACAATTTGAAATTCATGTTGTGTTTGTGGACTATCCTCCTCATCATGAATGAGTGGCTCAATGACCTTCTCTTTACATTTATCTACGTGTTGTGTTGATGATGAAGGGATGGCCTCTTTCACTCCAAGTGAAAAAAACACATGCCTATAGCCTCTCTAGTAGGTTTTTGGCAATGGATCAACCTCAACCAACCTAGCCCACTTAAAGCTCAATTTCATCTATCTTGCTTGGTGACCAAAAATCATGATAAGATGGTGAAGAAGGTTCATAATGAGATGGATATTAAGGGTCATGATGAGATGGAGATGAAAGAGGTGAAGGGGACTGATCTAATGATGATGAGTGAATCATGGGTTGAAATGATGAAGGGACATGTTGTACATGCTGAATGGATGGCTCAATGAAGATATAATTGGCTATGAAGGTGCTCCAAGAAATGTTCAGTTGATCAAGATGGTGGAGGACTGTGATATTTATGAGGGAATGATGGAATAGGGTTTTCATTTTTTGTTGATAATCCTTCTTCTGAGCAATGTAGGACATCTTCTCTATACTTCGGAAAAGATAATAGGGAATCTTAAGCATCCTTACTCTAGTGAAGTGCATCAAGGGACATGTTGACGGGAAAATTTGTCCGGCCAACAGTAGGGGATCTCCCCGGTAAAAGGTCCCAATTAGACCTTGAACTGTTTGGAATAGGGATCCCATCCGGGGTGTGGGTCTGGCTACCACTGATTTCTCCCTTCTTTGGGTCTCGCTTAAACTCTATAAAACAACGGATACACACCTAATCAAATGATACAAGACATATGATTGATGCATTTAATGTACCTATAACACTATGAGTAGCAAGAGGAAATAATAAAGCATGCAGACCGAAGGAAGTGTTGTTAACAATACTTCATTCGGGTCATGCTTGTAAACTGTTCTGACCACGAAAGAAACAATTCCTCATGGCAAGAACACCCTTCACTTCCTAAAAGTTTTAAATGATAACACAAATTCTAATAAAAAAATCCATCAGTGTTCGTTAAGAAAGTGAAATGACCTCAACCACGATTAACATACTCAGCAAACTGTTATGCAATTGTGATATGAATTAAAGATACAGTTCCCTTAATCTAAAGACGTTCAAAAACTGAAAACATAATACTCAATAGCGCTCATACATATGACAACACCAGATCCACAAAGGGATTTTTCAAAATGCTTGTATTCATGCTTAAATGTATAATCCTCTGGTAATACAATATACTCAGCTCGAGTCCCAAACCAAAGATCATTTACAAGTTCCCAAAGGAAGCATTTATAGAGCAAAGCTTGCCTTTTGGGCTCCCTGACTTTTCGCTTTCGTGATTGTTGGGCTGCCTTGCGACCCAATCTTTTCTGCGACCTGTGACCTAAGCCGCTGTTGCAACCTGCGACCTGACTGGGTTCTGCGACCTTGCGACCTAGTCGCTGGGTCGCGCCGTCGAGCATTTACCAAGGGATGCAACTTAGCGACCTGGCGACCTCTGCGACTTGCGACCTTGGGGGAATTTTCGACCTGCGACCTCAAGAGATTTTGCGACTTGCGACCTCCAGCCATTAGCGACCCTCGACCTGAAGAAATCTGCGACCTGCGACCTCAAGCAGATCTGCAACCTGCGACCTCCTTGGATTTGCGACCTGCGACCTGGGGTTTTCACCCCTTCTACATTTATCTTTCAGAGATATCATGACCCTGTTCTTTGGAGGCCATCCTTAGCCCTCGTCATGAAACAAAAGCTCCTATTTGCTGGTGATGTTGTGCATCTTCATAACACGAGGTTTTGAGGTTGATTTGAAACCCAGATCTGCATCCTCCGGAGAGAGTTAGCAGTTCTTTCAATTTGGGTAGACATAGTTGTTTCAGCATCTTCTCATATAACCTGCAGATGAGCGAATTTAAATCAGCCATATATATATATATATACACATGTTAGGGAATCAACATAAAAGATGCAATAACTTCATCACAGCTAAAACTAGTTGGACCCCTATGTGGTCAAATGTTCTGCCATTATGTCATCAGGGATAATGGCTCAAGTGGGTTTTCTTTGTGCTTTTTCAACCATTTGTAACGTCCGTTGGTATCGCTATGGATTCAGTGCTAAGGGTCGACCCGTAATTACTTTGGTGAGACATGATGCTCCCTCCTTCTTTCTGAACATGATACCATATAGAAAGAATTTATGAAACGTGGGCATTGACCTAGGTCCGCTGCTTCTATCTCCCTTGATGATATGGATCTTCCATACTTGCGACCCTTGAAGTTGTAGACTTGGATGAAGTCGAATGCTTCACAAAGGTGAATCTGGTGATCATATAGCGGCATTCCTATTAAGTTGTCGACTGCCCTCTGTGGCATAGTTGACCATGCTTTTGTATCAATATTGATCACGCATTTTATGAAAGAAAAATGCTTATTTTATGATCATTGAGGCCTAAGATTTATGGCGCGCTTAGCTCCCACTGCGATGTAAATGATTTCCCACTTGAGAGCCGTTGGATCATAGTATGAGGTCCCTCCCCTACCTCAAAAATATTTCGTGCATCTTGCAATGTATTCACGTTAGGTCGCAAACTTGGGCGGGAGTCGCTGAGTCGGGTGGTCGCACCTTGGATGAATTCGCTTGATCTGCAACCGGGCGATTTGGTCGCACAACTGCATGGTCAGGGGTCGCGTACGTGACAGATTATCTTGGGCGCTGTATTTGCGACCTTGCGACCTGATAGGGGTCGCGTTGTAGTGGGGTCGCAGCCCTTGTCATCTGGTGCAGATTGCGAGCAGTGAAAGGAACATGCCTCTCAGTGATCATGCATTCCTTTTTTGGCAGTTATCAATGTATCGAATGCAGGTTATCAGTGTTTTAATCCTTTTGAAAGGAGTCTGTCTTTATGGCAGCCAACACGATGGATCATGAGGTTCCTGCATGAAGCAGTAATCTTCGCTCCAACTGCTTTTACCCCTTGCCTCTCTTGAACTCCGCCACACCATACTTAAACATTTGCCATGCGTTGAAAAGAGGAATGATGAGTTGTGCTCGAAGCTCTTTAGCAGGCTTACAAAGCCAAACAAACAATTCAAAACTTCATGCGATTGTTACATAATTTCTACGTGCAGTAGCTATGGCACCTTAACTGAAGTTCTACCTTCAAAAGGCAACGACAGACTTAGAGAAAGACCCTCATTCTTTAGTTCCTGTCAATTTTGATTCCAATTCACAGACTGTAGGTGTGACAGAGCAAACGATGTCTGGTGCAGGAGCTACTATTTTCTTCGCCCCTATTTTAATCCTTCGGACATCGTCAAGGTTTTACATTTGCCCCATGTTTGTTGTTTAAAAATAGAACAATCCTCGGTGCATGCACGGAATCATTAGACTAGATCACAACCTTGGGCTGGCCAGACGATGACAGATTTCAAAAGGGTCGCCATCCTTTGGAAATCACGTTCCATAGTTGCTATTTTGCTCGTTCAAATGAGCATTTTTCTTTTCCCCACAAACCTATGACAATGAGAAAGATGTTACAGCGAAACCTACGCGCATGCAATTCGTGATGGAACTATATTGCCACTTTTCTTTGCTTTCACGGCTAAATCCACTCGCATGCGTTTAGGATGGAATCATATGCCACTTTTCACGCTGGATAATAGCAAACACTTCTGCCTCCACCGAAACACTGATTTAGTGATATGGACGGTTACTAAATATTATTAACGCATTCCTGGGAGGCGTAACGTAACGCTCGGCACTTGCAAATTTCCTCCCTGAGGTGGCAAACGATATCCTTTCACACGTGGCGGAGAGGCATCAATGAGCCATTCCATACTGGAAACAGGCGAAGGGTAGGAAACAGCTGGTAAAGAGCGCAGTTGGTGCTGACAAGAACGTTGAACCGGCTCCAAGTTGTAAACTTTGAACATTATTATATCCGCTCCAATGTTTCACCATAGTTCGAAACTCCACCGTCGACATGCTTGCGTCCATTTGTACGCACCATAGTTATTTTAACATGCTATTATAGGTTCGTTATGATGTTTGGCTCCAGGTTTAATGCAAAGCTTTTGACGACTATATACATAACTTCTCCAAGCATTTTACCATAGATCGATACATATCTCGTGGTTTTGAACGCAGAATAACAATGCATTGTGTGAGAAAAGAGTAAACATATAATAAACCCTTTGAAGTCAATACCCCAGGGATTTCTCACATTGTTGTGACTTGGCTCTCGAAACTACTTGCATGTGTCCGGTTCTGCCAGTGATACTGCAATTCTATTGGCTTCCGCTCCCTCATTTGGATCATTTCAGTTTCTCTTGGTGGCAAGTTTATAATATAAGAAACGGTGTCTAAAGCGGGAAAAAGATCGGAAACACGTGGTTTCAAGACTAGGGTCTCGTTCTTATCTTCATCTGAAATATCTAGATAGAATTCCGCCATAGAATTATTGGAGCCATTTGTAATGTTTTACATATAGTTCTGATCCGTGTTTTAATCGTAAAGTTGACCACCTTATATATCTGCCTCAAATGTTTTAACATAGATCAAAACTTCGGCATGTAAGATTTTTCTCGGTGGTCTTATATGGTTTTGAAATCATATGTGTTTGCGCCTTGGCATTAAATATACAACGTAACCTTGGCCCATCGAATGTGCACCCCTTATAATGTTTTCACATAGTTTTTCTCCACGATCTCCTATGGTTTTGAAACCATATGATTTATTTTTGAATTTATGCTTATTTTATCTGCTTCTAAAATAGCAGCATTTGGGATTGTTTCTTGATCAACACCTCCACCAAAATGCAGCTTCCTGGTAATTGTGTCATCATCATTTTCATCCTCAAACACTCTCATCCTCAAGGTCGCCAAGAGTTGATAGAGCAACACCATGATGAGTAAGAATGTCATATTATCCATCTGATAAAGTGTATTTTTCCTTCTTAAGCATCGGTGACTGTCGCTCACACTAGAATCTAATGATAGCCTTATCTGCATCTTCAAGAGCGTCATCATTTTCCCCAGACCGCATGTCCAAGAAAACATTAGCTTTGCCACTTTGTTTGTATTCTTGTAAGAGAGTCTTCTTCCTCGTGATTGACAACTTCCCTAACCATTGTGCTCTTGTTAGTTGGGTTCCAATCTCTTCCTCCTAACGCGATGGTGATATTCTTTGGTATATCATCTGTGGGATCACCTGCACGTAACATTATAACACTAATTAGTTTACAATTACCCTTTAGAGAACGGTGCCCCCCAAATAATAAATATTAGACTATGAGCTCGGCGAAGTGCTAAAACAGAGTGCCTGGATCAATCCATGATGCAAGCGCTCTTAATGTAAATACACACAAGTTTCCATTCGAATGTATGTGTAGCGATCCTTCGCACATGGCATGATTGCAGCAAAAACTCATGAGGGGTTGGGGATAGGTCGCTGGGATGTCACTGACTACAGGTTTGGTGAAAGACTTTAATGACTAAGCGAGCAGAGGGGGACCCAAAATTTTAAATATACCCAAAATTTTGGGTGGTGTTGTAGCGGCTACAACAGGACGGATGTGATAGGAATAGATCCTTGAAACTTTTCCTTCACGTGAGAAATGTTTCATTATAATATTCATCATAGGTGCATATCTGTCCAAGAGGTGTGAAAAGGGGAAAAATATCCTTGCTTGATTTTGATGTCTTGGTTTGAGGAAGAAGTCATAATCCTGTTTCTTCAATCTGCCTTTCTTGAACCATTTCTCCCCAACATTAGGAATTCCTATAGCATCTGAAATGACAACAATAGATAAGGTGAAAGTGACCCCAGCTAATTCACCTTGATTGTCATGGAGTCCTAATATGAATAGTGTAGTCAGCATCGGGTTGGGTTTAACCCTCTTAACTTTCTCACAAAAATCATAGTAGCCAACATGCTTAAAGCATGTGACAGTTAATGGAGAAGCTAAGAGTTCTTTGGTGTTAGCAGGCTCAAGTCTGAGCACTCTTCCTCCCCTATGTGAACTCCTTCACTGTGTTTCCCCTGCTTCAATTAATGGTTTGTTTTCCTCTTGTGTTGCCATGGTATTTTTGTTTAAAACCCTAGGGATTTATGGAAGGAAAATGGGATAAAGAGATGGGAAAGGAAAACTAATGGAGATATTTGATAGGGATATGTGACATCGAGAGGTGATAGGGAATAATGTTTAGGGATATGAGGAATAGGGAAGGGAACGGGAGAAAGAGTGATGGGAATTGGGTTTTAGGATCCTAGGTCTACAATGGCACCTAGGGCTTAGGGTTTTAGGAGTTAGTAACTTAGGGTTGGGGATTATGATAATAGGGATTAGGGAATGATTTTCAACAATATAGGGATGGTATTTAGCATAAGGAAAATGGGATTTTGGGAATTATGAGTGCAAGGAGAAAAACTAGGGTTTTACTTCAAGAAGACACCAAATTATAATTTCAACATGCAAACTTCAACAAATATGACTTAAGAAGGTGATTTTGATGGAAAATGCATCTTACTAGATTGCTATAAGTGAATGGCTGAGTGGATAAGTTGTGGAATAATTTCTGATCATTTGGATGGTTTGTTAAACTTGTTGGTCATTTGCGCCACCAGCAACATATGTGCGCCCTCTTTTCAGGATATTTGCGCCCTGCTCAACTTATTTTCACCCTGTCCAACTAATTTGCACCATGTCTACTCCCAGAACTAATTTGTGCCCTTCAGAACATATTCCCCCCCTCTTTTTAGGATATTTGCACCCTCATTTCTTCTCCTTTGCCCAATTGTGCTCAGAATTTCGATTTTTTTGGCTGTTGGACTGCTGGCTCGATATTTTAAAGAGTAAAATGAATATGATTTGATGTCTTTTGTCATAAATAGGAAAGTGAATTTGAATTTAAATTTTAAAAAACCACTTTTATAATGTATTTTTTCACTTTTATGAACCATTTTTTTATTACCCTTTTCATCTGTCTTTTCTTTGTTGTAGGATGATTTTGGTAGAGTTTGTCATTTCTCTCCTTCAGTTTGGAATATGTGTTTTGAGTTGGAAATTTTGGATTGAAAATATTACATATAGAAAACATAAAATTACATAGAAAATTAAAAATAAATTACATCTCTATTTTCATATAAAAATGGAATTTTGATATGAAAATCATAAAAAACCAAAATTACAAATTTAAAAATATGATATTTACATGTTGATGATCTTCTGCAGGTGAAAATAAATTTTTTATTGAGTCACTCTCACACATTTTTCTGACTTTATTGGGATGAAATGATGTATTTTTGGACCTTGAAAAATAAATCCTAATGACCTAACGAGACCTTGAATGACCTGACTTCCATGATTGACTTTGAATGAGATAAGACATGGTGAAATGAGCTTTTAAAAGTGTTATTATGCTCAACAAGACATGAAGGTGAGCCATCAAATGTGATTTTTTGATGGAGAGTGAAGTTTTGTGACTAGGGCTACCATCAGTGAAACAATTTTTAGCATGACCTAATGGAATGATATAAAAATTTCAGTGTGGGACACCTAAAATGAGAATGAAAGACTGATTTTTATCACTGATGGCATAATGCATATTTTGACAATAACAATATCCTTGTTAATTTTGTTGGTTATATGTTGGTTATGAGCATGTTTTATGACAGTTATGATGTATGGATCTCATCATGTTTTGGTTGATAAATGAATGAACAATGTACATATGACCTAATATATGATTATGCAACTAATGTGATAAGAAATTAATGCTTCTTTATGATTCTCGGATAAGTATGAGACCCCTATGCTCATATTTTTTGTTATTACCTCTAGATTACATAATTGTGACATGTTTGACGAAATGTATGTCATGGCTAGTAGGGGTGTTACACAGTAATTTGTCACCGTCCCTGCAATCCCCCATCCAGCACATTGGAGGGCCTTTTCCATGACCTGTGAGAAGTGACATGACCTGAAACCACTTTCATGGCATCCCCCTTGACAAGGAAAATCATTCCTCTCCAGACAGTTTCCTATGAAAAACCTTAAAAACTGACCTTTTGGCCTTGGCGCGACTAGCCAGTTCAGCCCTTGCGCCAATGGGGGAAATTCACCGAAGAGGGTGCGCCAACTGGCGCTCTATCCCAATGTATTACTTGCGCCAAGCTTAATAAGGATTTAAAAAAAAAAAATGGCAGAAGTTTGATTCCAACCAACTCCTGAATGAATCTCTAAAATGAGTTGGGAGGTTTCGCTCCGGATCTCCATGTAGGGGAAGTGGTTTTCCACCTATCATGGAAGCTTCCTTGAGGATAGGGCCAATCCCACCATTGTAGGGATCCCAACTCCCTTTCCAACATCTATATAAGCTTGCCATTTTCCCTTTGCAAGCTGGCCTTAATGGTCATAGAACTAAGAGCTGAATCAGTAGCAAGGAGACTATCGCTAGACAGCCTCTGAGAGCAAAGCTGAAGAGAGAGAGCTTTGTCCCATTCCCGACGAGCTTCATTGAGATGTGCTCTGCTGTCGACCCGTCGAAGGAAGATCCAGTGTCAGAGCTCAGGTTGTATCTTTCTTTCATTGTTATTAATAATAAACGAATTTGATTATGGTTCCATTCATATGTTCATGTCTTATGTTATGAATTATATCTTCTCTGACTGATATATGGTTACATGTTTTAGGTTTTACATTGTGTTGTTTCTTCGTGTACGTGCAGGTGTTCGAACGTGCTAAGCGAGAGAATTGTGATATGCCAAAGCAAGGATGGAAACACCAATTGTCTACAAACAACAGCAGCGTCGGACTTAAGGTAGGCCTCTTGTCGTATCTTGGTCTTTTGTAACTAGGAACCTGCGTCTTAGCGTGACTCGGTTGTTGCTAGACCCGATCCGGGCTAGTAGGGATTGCCTCTATCCGCAGAGGGGATTTAACTCTCCAAAAAACTGGCGACTCCGCTGGGGAGACATTGATTGGAGTTTGTCTTGTCTTTTCGGTTGATTTTGGTCTTTGTCTACTTGATCAACTCTTCTGTTTCGCCTTTTTCTAGTGTTAAACCTCTGTTTAACCTCACCATACCTGATTTTCTCCCTGTTTGATCCTTTTTATTTTTGTCATTAGTAAACTCGACTGGCGCGGTTTTTTCCCTGAAAGTCGTGCCAATTGGTGCTTGTTGCTGGTTAGGCCCCCATGCCAATCTTGTTCTGGAGCTAGTTGCAGCCAAACATTCGTGCCAATCCTGTGTGGTGCTAGGGTTTGCTTGTTTCTGAGCCTTCTGAGCTTGATTTTTGGTTTTGGTGTCATTTTTTTTACTGCCTGAGTGTCCTAAAGCCTTGGTTGACTGTGTGTGACCTCTATCCTCCAGTTTTTTTCCCTCTACTGTCGGTTTTACATTCTAGCCCTAGGGCATCTATGTGCTATAGTGTGTCGAGCCTCCCGTGGGAGTTTTTTGGTTTTCATTTGTCCAGTCAACTTCGTTGTTGCTTCTTTGCATTCGTTTGGTTTTTTTCCATTGTTTTATTGCGTTATTTGAGTGATTTCTCTCTTTCTCATTCGAGTCTCACTTTGTCTCGTTTCGAGCCTAGATTACACGGTTCATATGAGTTTTTGGGATTCCTCTTTGATTTGAGGGATTTCTCTATTAGTTTGAGGTCTGATTGTGTGTTTTGCATTGAGTGAACTTGCTTGCTTTCACTCTTTCGCTATCATTTCTTGAATTGTTCTTTTCATTAGTTTTCATTTTTTTTTAGTGCATTTTGCTCTTAAAACAGTGAAAATACAAAAAATCAATTCTTGTGCTTTTGATTAGTTAGTGTAAATTGAAAACTTTTCTGCGTTATTAGTGTTATATAACTCTAAAGGAAAAGCTTTTTGTTTCATTAGCGTGCATTAGAGACATTAGTGGTTGTTTTGTGATCATTTTGTTATTGTGTGAAAGCTCTCAACCTTCCCGTAGTTAGCTATTCATCGAACAAAGTGATATATTGTGGCATGTAGCGTGCATTTAGAGTATTTTTGAGACATAACATTCTGTAGGGCCTAAAATTGAAACATAATTGAAGATTAACTCTAAAATTTATTCAGTTTACCTTAAGGCAGCATTGAAACATTAACGAAATATCTAGAGGTCTAGGCTAGTGACGTGTTTCGGCGTTGTTAAACCTAGTAGCTATCGCTCGCCTCTTGGCTTTAGATAGCACTAGTATGGACTTGTGCTCCCTGTACCGTCGCGTATATAAAAGGAGACCCCACTAGGTTGCTATCATTTATCCGTAGGAAGCCAATTTTTCCACCTTATACCCGTGATACACCAGACACAACATTCCACGGGGAGATTGCCTACATGTACGTCAAGTCCTTGGTTGATTTCTCTTTCATTTTTGAACCAAGGTGTATATTTCAGTTCAAGGATATCTGGTACACCCTTTTGCCTAGATTTCCAGAGTAGTCATTTTGATCTTTTCTGACTCATTAAATTCGAAAGAGATAGAGTTACCTTTTGTCCGTTTCTCGACTCTTAAAACATGAAACAATAAAGTTTCTAAGTTTCAATGTGGTAAAATAAATCACCTGCGATCACACGCCCTTTTAGAGTTTGCTTGTTGGCCGTTTGATTATGTGCCTTGGTTTTTTCCCGTGTTCTTTTATTTGATCTCTTCCTCTTTTCATTACTGTCACAGTGGCGGAACCCTCAGTTTCGTCTACTGGTAGTCCTTACACAAACAATTCATCAGAGGTCTCTCAGTCCTCTGATAAACCTCAGCAGCCCATTGTCTCCAAGTTTCTTGACGGGGGACTAGTTCTATCTGAGCTTCCCTTTGGAGGACCAGTTGAGTTCAATTGGCCCTTATCCAACGCTTGGTTTGGATTTGGAGTAGGGGAATATTTCCCTCCTCTTACATCAGATTCACCTTTTTTAGCTGTTGTTATTCCTCCTAGTCCTCGCCATCTTTTAGAAGATCTAGCGGCAGGGTCAGATATGGACTCATCCATTCCTTCTCCTAGTGAGGAAATCCCTACATTTGGTGAAGATTACCAGCTGTTCCCAGAAAAAAACCCTGACTTATCTGTCATGTCTTCGCCTAGTCCTTCGTTTCCAGCGGGGTATAGATCCTTAAGTCAGATTGTGGCCGCTGTCGCCTCTATGGGAGTAGCAAATCCATCTACGAGGCCGGTTATTCCTTCGTTAGGGATGTCCCTGAGGACACCTCTCACGTTATCTCCTCAGGTCACATCAGTACCTGTTAGGCCTACTTTCTGCGTGGCTAAATCTACGCCTGCTATTACTACTCATTCCGTCAGGACCGCGTCGCTTCCTGAAGACGTCTACATAGCATCTGCTATTCCGGAGAATATCTCTCCTGAGGAGTATCGGTTGTCTCTACAACAATCGAACTCCGAGGTTGGTCAGTCCTCCCAAGATCCCAACCATCCTTATTTTTCCCATTATGGACAGGATAGTACACCCGTTTATGTTTTTCCATATCAGTACGATGAGCAGGGAAACCCTCTACATTTTCCTGCTCCAAAGGCTTATCAATATGTTCAAGGTTATCTGTCTGCCCAGGCTGGGCAACCCTCCAACCCACAATGACAACCCTTCCAGGGCCAACCTTCGGGCCATATTGGTTATCTATATGACCCGCAAGGACAACCCTTATAGGGCCAACCTTCGGGTGAGCAGGGGTTGTTATATGGTCCGCAAGGATAGTCCTACAACCCTCAAGGTCAACCTATATAGCCTCACCCTGTGGTCCAACTAGGGCAACCTCTGGGTCCTACAGGTCAACCGGGGTATCAACCAGGACTATTGTATGGTCCTGGGGGGCAAATCCAACCCTCTCAACCTATGGTGCAACCTCTGCAACCTCAGTTTCCTATTGGTCCGAATGTTGCATAGCCAGGGCCCTCTTATGGTCCTGTTACAAGTCAAATTGGTTATCAAGCACAACCTGGCCCTATCCTGCCACCAGGCCAACCAACTCATCTGGGGCAGCTTGGTGTCCCTCTTCAGCCAAGTCAACCTGTTCAGCCAGGACAACTTGTTCACCCGGGTCAACCTGTTCAACCAGGGCAGCCCGCTTAGCCAGGTCAACCTGTTCAACCAGGCCAACCTGCACATCCAGTCAACCCTGCTCAACAGTCGATTTACTCTATGCCGCAGCCGAATCCGCCTGTGCACCCAACTTATCAGGCTGAACAGGGCCCCACTTACCAACAGCCCACTCAACCCCAAGGCGGTTATTACCTTCAAGGTCAATCTCGACTGGTTTACAACCCGCCCCAAGGTTCTAATTATTATCTTCAAAAATCGGGCTATACCTATACTCAGCAGTCGAATCCTCATACTTTTCAAATGGGGCCAACATATAATCAGGGTCCATACCTCGGTTATCAACCCCCATACACTGGTTATTAGCAATCGTATCAATCTAATTATACGGCTTACACCCCCTATGGTCAGAATCCCCCAAGATAGAACCAATGGGGGAAAATTTATGCTCAACCAGGGTGGAGTATAGGTACAGGTCCTTATCGAGGGCCTGGTATGCCTTTCAATCCTCAATTACCTTTCCTTGCTACGTTGGAATTTCCGGACGTATCTAAATTGACCAATGATCTGATTCTTCACAATCCTTATTGGCCTTCGGTTCCAACCAAGGTTCCCGGTGACTGTCCTAAATTCGAAGGTAAAGCTAGAGCGCTAAGTGATGATTCTTCAAACTCTTGGGTGGATGATTTGTGGTGTTCTTCAAACTCTTGGGTGGATGATTCAATTCGTCTACGTATTTTCCAGTGCACTCTTACCGGTGCTGCCGCTAAGTGGTATATAGAATTACCCCGCGGTATCTTTCAAGTCTTCAATACATTAGCTATGGCTTTTCTGACACATTTTCAGTTACCGGTTCATTACAAAGCCAGGACGCATCTCCTGACTTCTCTCAAGCAGGATAAAGCCACCCACATATCTGATCATATTCATGAGTAGCGACGTCATCGTAGACTGATCAAGTTTGATATACCTAATCAGCTACTAACTCATTGGTTCACTACCTCCTTTGTTAGCAAGATCGCTCAAGATATTGCTATGGGGGCATGTGTGACCAAAGAACAAGCCATCGCTCGTGCCCCAGTACCTTGATCTGGTGTACTCTCAGTCTAGCATGCTTTATGATATTTTGACTGGTGCCTCGCGACCAGGGACCTCTAAAGCACCAGCTACCCCATCGGTGGACGGTGTTATTGGTTCCGTTTCTCAAACTTCTCAGAAGTCGTCTAATGGGAAGCAGAAGTCTAATTCTTCCAATAATTCTTCTCTTCCCACCCCTCCGGATTCTGGTAAGACTGTGGAGGTCAATGCCGTTCAGGCCAATCCTGTGGAAAATGCCTCCAAAGGGAAGAAGAAGGGCAAAGGAAAATCCAAACCCGATGCCTTGAAACCAGAGTCTTAAAAACCTCATGCTGACAATGGTTCCCAATGTAAACAGAAGTACCCCTGCCTTATCTATGAAGGAGACCATTATACCAACGATTGTCCCCGACGATATGAAGTTAGTCAACTTTTGAAGGGCTCCAAAGGGACTCTGGAAGTTCTCAAAGAACCATTCCCATCTTAGCAGACCCAGATGGTTGAGCAGCCTTCACCATCTACACCATTTGGGTCCCAAGTTTTTATGATGAATGGTGTTGCACCTGTTTCGATTGCTACACATTCGAAGGATTATGCTGGATCATAATATCAACATGGTCTCTAGGTCAAATGACCCTTGGATCATACCTTAGCCTGAACAGGTGACCTCTTTCAGAGAATCAATGCCTTTAACTCCAGTTGAAATCAATTACTGCGAGATCGTCGCTGCATCTGATCCTCCTCCTCCTGAACATGCTCCTTTGAGCATGGCTTTAGATATATATTCTCAATCCCCTTGGCTAGGCGATGCAGATTCGCCTGACCCTTTAAGAGAATTCTTCCCTTCCGATGAAGCTATTGTTGAAACGATGTCTCTTGAAGGTCTGCCGTGGAGCGATGAGCATCATCGTTCCTCGTTCATGCCTGGCTTGGGGGCAATGTCTGATTGTCTAGAGCGCTTCGCATCTCAGGTTCCCACTCCGCCTCTTCAAACACCGATATTGACTCATGAGGTCCTTTCGGAGGGAAATATGAGTAATATCATTCAAACCATGCCTATCGACATCTCCGTCAAACCGTGGGTAGTCGAGAACATTCATGTGGGAGTTACCTGTTCTCCTAAAGAGATTCAGGTATACACGAGCCTTTTTCGCGAATTCAGAGATGTTTTCACATGGTCCTATGAAGAGATGCCTGGGATTGATCCCAGTATAGTCGTGCATGATATTCCTACCTACCCAGGTGCGAAACCCGTGCATCAACGTCTACGCCCGGTGCATCCCCAGAAAGTCACAGCCATAAAGGCAGAAGTTGAAAAACTTCTTAACGCGGGATTTATATATCCAATTCCCCTCACAGAATGGGTTTCAAATATCGTCCTTTAGATAAGAAGCAGGGCACTATACGGGTTTTTGTTTATTGCCGAGACATCTATCGGGCCTATCCTAAGGACAATTAACCCACTCCTTTTATAGATCAAATCATCGATGAATGCGCGGGGAGTGAGATTTATTCCCTTATGGACGACTTCTTCGGGTACAATCAAATTAATATTTTACCCACTGATCAACATAAGACCGCCTTTATCTGTCTGTGTGGTACTTTTTCTTACACAAATCTCCCGTTCGGCTTGAAAAACGCTGGGGCCACTTTCCAGCATGTTATGTCCTATGCTTTCCATGACATACGTTATATTGTTCAGCCGTATCTGAACGATTTTCCAGCCCATTCAGCTCTACGTGAGGACCATCCTGAACACCTCCGCCAGATTTTTCTCCGCTGCAGACGTTACAATATTAGGCTCAATCCTCACAAGTGCGTCTTCTATGTGGATTCTAGTTGTCTTTTGGGATTTATCGTCTCTAAAGACGGAATTCGTCTTGACCCCAGAATTTTTCTTTTGGTTTCTGACTGCAACCCCGTGACATACATCCTGTCTTGACAATTGCTAGGGGGCAAGTACTCCAAATGGATTGTAATCCTTCAGGAGTTTGATTTGGATTTCACAATCGCCAAATCGAAAAAATCATTGGTTTTTTTTGATCTTATTTGCTCTCTCCCGACAGACTCCGTTCCATCCCAATCCGAGGATCATATCCTGGATGAAACACTTTTTCTTATCATCACTCGTGATCCATGGTACGGTGACATTATCGTGTATCTTCAAACATCCACGTTCCGGTCTAAGTTGACAAAAGATGCTCGACATCGCGTTTGGCATCAATCTCAACCATACCGCATTGTAGGAGATACCTTGTATCGTGTCGGAGTTGATTCCATGCTTCGTCGATGCTTGACGCTAGAAGAGGGTGAGAAAGTCTTGAACGACTGTCACAGTGGTGCCTGTGGTGGTCATATGTTTGGATATACCACCGCCCAGAAGATTCTGCATGTGGGTTTCTTCTAGACGTCTATATTCAAGGACTGTATTGTTGTAGTTCGAAAATGCTACGTGTGCCAGATCTTTCAGCGCAAGATGCGCGCGCCACCCCTACCCTTGCATCCTGTCATTACCGTAGGCCCTTTTGCAAAATGGGGCATATATTTTATGACATGTAACCCTCAGTTGGCCGGGGGGCATGCTTATATAATCGTTGCCATGGACTACTTCACTAAGTGGGCTGAAGCGATGCCTACATTAATGTCCGACTGTAAGACAGCTGCTCAATTCATTTTCAACCACATTATTACGCGTTTTGGAGTCCCTCGGGCTATTTTCATCGATCATGGCAATCATTTTTGGGATTAAATGATGGCTGAGCTGACATCAAAGTTGGGCTTACGCCATGATAGCTCAACGCCATACTACCCCCAGGCGAATGGCCAGGTTGAGGCTGTGAACAAGGTATTGGTCATGATGCTTCAACGAACGATTGGTATCCACAAATCCAATTGGCATCTCCAAATGTTTTCAGCTCTTTGGGCCTATCAAACGTTTGTAAAGAGCGCGGCCAGATTCACACCTTTCCAATTGGTGTATGGTCTGGAAGGGACTCTCTCGGTTGAATGTGAAATTCCTTCTCTGAAGTTGGCTATGGAACTATTGCCCGACACTTCTTCGGAGGAATAATATCTCTTGTATTTGGAATGACTGGATGAAACCCACCACTTGGCTGCCTTGGTCATTGAGGCACAGAAAAAGTGGGTCAAAGCCCACTTCGATCAATCGGTTTCTCCACGTTCTTTCATCGAAGGGGACCTCGTCCTCTTATATGACCAAGCACATGATAAAATTGGAGCGAGAAAATTCCAACCCATGTGGCATGGGCCCTATATAGTTAAGCGAGTATTAAAAAATGGGGCCTATGAGCTAATCGACTATGAAGGTATTCCTATGGCGCAACCTAGAAATGGGTTGTACCTGAAGAAGTACTACGCTTGAGATATTCTTGTGTGGTGTGTATGTACATAAGTGAGTGATTTCATTTTTTTTGCATGTGTGGTGTGGTGTGCTTTGTAAGCGCCTTTCTGTTGATTGGTTCTTCCTGATTGTGCAGATGTCTATTACTCCTTTTTTCGGTTTTGTGGATGGTGCCTCCCGCCGTACCAGGAATCTATCCTCGGAAGCCTAGGTAATCTATGATCCTGCTGGTGAGTTGGTTAATTTACAATGTGTTTGTCTAGGGCCTACCAAAAATAATGTCACGAAGTATAGTGCCATTTTGGAATTGTTGAACGAGGCTGTTAACCTCGGTATTCGTGTATTACTTATATATCTGGACTCACAGCTTGTAGTGTTACAACTTAATGGTCATTATTCAGTTAGAAACCCATCCATTTTACGACTGTATCTACGTATTAGTTTATTGGAAAGAAATTTTGATTACATTACATATCAACACATACCCAGACACATGAATGTGTTAACAAATGCAGTAGCTAACATGGTTTTAGATAGATATTTACACAACTTGTAAAAACATCATCATATGTAAAACGATCCATCCAGAAATAGATATATATATGTGTGTGTGTGTCGAAATGTTTGCATTTTGTGTACATCGCATAAAATTAAAAAATATACATGCATGGTTTTAATACTAGCCAGAGACAACATGTCTCTCAAAAATGTGCAAATGAAAATCCCTAGATGACTAATCAGTGTGGTGCTCGTGGTAGCATGTCACCGCCTGCACCAGTCGCCTCAGTAAACGATGAAGGCGACTAGGCACCCCCACAGTGTGCCTCTGATAAGCCATTGGGACGTCTGCTAGCCGAGCGTAATCTGGGATCCCCCGTGCGATACCCTCCAAGTTATGCACTAGCTCACTCCCCTCGCCACCCTCAGCTTGAGGATTGTGTGCGAGAGGGGTCCTCCGTGCGATGGGCGACATCCCGGCGGGCCTCTCTGGGCTAACATCTGCACACATATAGGATTGTTTGTTAGAATAGACATGTATTACAAAAAAAATAAAAAATCATAAATACATAAAATAAAAAAGAGTCTTACCCAGCTCCTCGTCCCAGTCATCCCCCTCCGGGAGTGGAAGATCTTGGTCTCCCGTGAAGTCGGTATAGGCATAGGGCCAGTCCTCAACAACGATCGGTTGTCGCTGTAGCCATGCAAAAAACTGGGGCCTCCATGACATTTTTTGGCCCCCTCCTGATCTGGGCATGGGTGCTGCCCATCGAGCCATCCTTGGCTCCCTCAATGATGGCTCGGTAACTATCACCCCTTGGCCCTGGAAGATTGGTAGTCGTTCAAGGATGAACGATACCAGGATGGAACCATACCCAAACTAAGAGGAGCTGTGCCTTAGTTGCCTCATGCAGTGCCTCTGACCCTGCAGCCCACGTAATGGTGTGGAGCACTACTCGGAGTGCTAGATCGGGGACTATGTGGATATCGACATTCCCACTTCCTGATCCTATCCGTACCCCTGGGCACACTCTTTCCATCACCATTTCCATTTTCTCACCAGATGGCCTAGTCCCTATCAAGATTGGAACTGGAACTTTGCAGGACAATTCAGTTATGAAATAGACGTCGGATACTTCAAGTTCCAACACTTGGCCTCGAAGCCTGAATTTTTCTTCGTTCTCATCCCAAATGCTGATCAAATACTGCAGTAACTCAGGTTGTGCTCTCAAACATGGTGTTAAGAAAAAAATTTTTAGACCGTAGTTTCAGAGAGCGTTCATGCATGCTTCATTCCCCATGGTCATTTCATCTTCTTCACCATGCTCCCTTTCCTTCCACTCGATCACCATTGTGGCTGTGTATCTGCACCAAAATGGTCATAAACACCTCATTAAATCTCTGGAACACTCAGAAATTCAGCTGATTGGTTCACATTTTGATAAATTCAAGCGGAAATTTGAGTTGCACCATTGGCGCGACTGTTTTCTAACAATCGCACCAACTTGCACGAACCCTTTTCAAAAAGGAGTCAATTGGCGCGGGTCCGTGCCCGATACCCGCACCAATTGGCCGAGCCCTAATTTTGCAAAGGTCCCCTCAGGGATCCAAAAACACAATGGAAATCTATGAGAAATGAATTAAAATAAAGCTAAGGAGAGCACCTCTTACCTGGAACGAATGAGAACTGAAATGACGTACTGGATTGACCACAATCGTCGCCGCAACTTTGCACAGAAAAACTCACTGTTGCTCTCACAAGAGGTTAAAAGTAAAAGTGAATATGTTTTTACTATTTTTGGCATATTTATAACTTTTCAAAGTCAAAATTAGGTTTTGAAGGTCATTTTTCCAATATTTTATTATATTTTGTCGAAAAATGGGTTTTACGCTCGCTTTCATGTGTAGCAACAGGTTTTCACACAGCTTGGATGGCGATACGAGTTGTATTTTATACTTTTTCGGACTCGGTAAAAACACGAAAAAGTCATTTCTGGAGTCATCTTTTAGCTCTTTTCTGACTCTCTAAACATGAAAAGATTATCGTGTCGCTTGTCATTTTGATCCCGTTAAATTGGCTACGAAACGAAATCTACCCAGTATACGTTTACCCCTTTTTCGGGTTGGGATAGATTATTTAGGAAAAAGGAATACCCTAGCCTATCGTGACTAGGAGGCTTTCTCAGACACAGTTTTCTACCTTTTCGGATCTGAGGAACTATCTACGAAAAGGTATTGTTGGAGTTCAGTTTTCTGTTGTCTTTTCAAACTCTCTAAACATGAAAAGATGTCGAGTTCTTCCTTTGTCAGACTCGTTAAAACCTGATGACATCGGACTTCGCCGCAATGACATTACTCGAGTTCCTCCTTCCTAGGGCTCATTAAATGTACTAGGTTGGATTTGTCTAAAGGAAAAACTTATATGACAAGCATATGGTATCCTCTTCAAGCTTGTGTAAAAATAAAGAGGTACTTGCCATAAATGGTGGGGAAAATGGAACCAGTATCATCATTGTGTCGGTAGTATGTCACTCTTGAACATGGCACTTGTCTGCATTTGTGTCGAGTTGGGGACATCTCATCTCATTTTCTGCTTGCCTCCATGGGTTTGGGTAACCCCTTTTGACCTCTCATCTGCTCTTTGCCTTGTCATCATGACCTCAGTATGTTTGATGTCAAATACTGCCAAATCTAGTGTCGTGCCACCGATATGTTCAAGAGAAGTTGACCTCTGCAGTTTCAACCCTCCTCTGATTCTCTACCGATCCTGATTCACAAACATTATGTTCCTCTATCTCGTGTCGATGATGTGGGAAACACTACGGCCCACCTTCGATCAGGGTCACTTCCTGTCGACTTTAGCTCATTATCCAGGAAGCTGATCTAGAGACTCCCTTTCGGTACCTTGGAGCCTGCATGCCTCAATGGCAAGTTCTTCGCATTCGATGCAAGGTTTTCATCATTGGCCTTCGATCGGATTATTCTATGGGTGTTTGATTCCAGCTCACTGTTCACATTCCGTGGATTGTACCTATATTACCTTGAGGGCCATTGTCATTATTGGTCGTTCCTCTCGCATCTGTTAATGGCTTTCATCATTGGCTAGTAATTAGACGATGTTCTTGCATGTTCGACTTCAACTCACTCATTCACATGCTAGGACTTGTACTCTGTTCGGGTGGAGATGGAGCGCAAGACGCTGGGTTTTGTCTGATGGAATCCAGGCTGTGGATTTTGTGGAATATCATGATTGGTTACATGACTCATTGAATGGATGGCTGCGGCCATACCTGAGTCTACTTATTGATCCTTTCTGGATGGTTGCGTCCATACCTTGGATCCTGATTATTGTTTACTCTATTATGGATGGCTACGCTCATACCACGTATCATGTATTTGGGTTATCAGTTGCACTTGTCTACGTAGGTTTTCCGATGGAAGTGTTTTTAGTTGGGCACGTTCTCGTAAATAATTTCACCCCTCTCTCTCTCTCGGGCCTCATGCTTTAAGGGGAATCTATTACACAGTAATTTGTCACCGTCCCTGCAATTCCCCATCCAGCACATTGGAGGGCCTTTTCTGTGACCTATGAGCAGTGACATGAACTGAAACCACTTCCATGGCATCCCCCTTGACAAGGACAATCATTCCTCTCAAGATAGTTTCCTGTGAAAAACCCTAAAAACTGACCTTTTTGCCTTGGCGCGACCAGCCAGTTTAGCCCTCGCGCCAATGGGGGAAATCAACCAAAGAGGGCGTGCCAATTAGCGTTCTGTCCTAGTGTATTACTTGTGCCAAGCTTAATAAGGATTTTTTTTTAAAAATAAATGGCGAAAGTTTGATTCCAACCAACTCCTGAACGAGTCTCTAAAATGAGTTGGGAGGTTTGGCTCTGGATCTCCATGTAGGGGAAGTGGTTTTCCACCTATCATGGAAGCTTCCTTGAGGATAGGGCCAATCCCACCATTGTAGGGATCCCAACTCCCCTTCCACCATCTATACAAGCTTGCCATTTTCTCTTTGCAAGCTAGCCTTAATGGTCATAGAACTAAGAGTTGAATCAGTAGCAAGGAGACTATCGCCAGACAGCCTCTGAGAGCCAAGCTGAAGAGAGAGAGATTTGTCCCATTCCCGACGAGCTTCATTGAGACGTGCTCCGCTGTCGACCCGCCGAAGGAAGATCCAACGTCAGAGCTCAGGTTGTATCTTTCATTCTTTGTTATTAATAATAAACGACTTTGATTATGGTTGCATTCATATGTTCATGTCTTATGTTATGAATTATATCTTCTCTGACTGATATATGGTTACATGTTTTATGTTTTACGTTGTGTGTTGTTTCTTCGTGTATGTGCTGGTGTTAGAATGTGCTAAGCGGGAGAATTGTGATCTGCCAAAGCGAGGACGGAAACGCCATCTTTTCTAAAAACAACAACAGTGTGGGACTTAAGGTAGGCCTCTTGTCACATCTTGGTCTTTTGTAACTAGGAACCTACATCTTAGCATCAATCGATTGTTGCTACACCCGATCTGGGCTAGTAGGGATCACCTCTGTCCACAGAGGGGATTTACCTCTCCAACAAGGGATCTAGTCAAGTAATTAATAAAATGTGTTCATTAGTACCTTTGTTTCATTTTTATTTATAATTTTGGAAAGTCCCATGTAGTTTTCGGAAGTGGCCTAAGTCTGGGCCCTGAAAAAGTCGCACAAAATCGAGGGTCGTTGGCACAAAACTAGCTTAAAAAGTCCACAATTATTGGCTTGCCTTGTTGTGGGAGTGATTAGAGACCTAGAATCGCAATGTTTCCTTGTCAAGGGATCGACTAGGGTGTTTGGTTATTGAAAAGGAAAGTTACTTCAGGGATTAAGCACCTGGAAGGGTTGGTTGGATCCTGGAGGTTTTGCGGCATGTGTAGAAGGTCAGATTGGTTTTGTTTTGTCAGTTCCATTTCCTTAACTACACATGTGTAGTTGAATCACATCATAGTAGCCTCTCGTCACATGATTACCCTAGTGGACCGATTAGCTTAGGTAAATGTCAGAGGAGGGTGGTTACAAATTGAGTGGTTGACACAATAGTCAACTAAGTATTTGACAAGTTAGTTGGGTTGAATAGAAAAAGAAATTAGTAGATGAATTGAGAATATTTCGAATAATATGTTAGGTTCCCTTGTTAGTGCATGTGGATTTGATTTCCCTCACTTCAAAGGGAATTGGTTACATATTGGTACTATGTAAGGATGACCCTATGGTTTTATTTAGTATATGAATATGAATAATGAAATGATTTTTCGTGAAATACCAAACAAATGTGCAACATTAGTCACTATATTTTAATACATTGATGGACGACAAACTTTGTGCAAGGCGAGTTGTGTGTTATGGAGGAATTCCATTAATTATGAATTAGAATTGTGCATAAAAAATGTTAAAAATATAATATAAATTTACTTATGAAACAAACCCATGGTAATTAGTATAAATATAAAATGAAAATATGTAAAGATTGACACACTTACATATCAAATAAATCTATGAGAAAATTAAAGGAAGTCTTGCCATAGATTTTCTTGCAAGCCTTGGCTAACTCCTCCCAATCATAAGTAGCATTGTATAACTCATCCATAACATAAAAAGTGTTAGAGGAAAACCATTTAGATGTGCCAATGACCACATGATACTCATAAAATGTACCATAGTGGAGAAATATTCAAAGAAAATGTAACCATCCATAATCAAATGGACTAGGTGTAGGAGGATGAAAAGTAAGGATTTCATGGTAAAGGAAACCCATGGTAATTAGTATAACTATAAAAGGAAAATATGTAAATATTGACACACTTACATATCAAATAAATCTATGAGAAAATTAAAGGAAGTCTTGCCATAGATTTTCTTGCAAGCCTTGGCTAACTCCTCCCAATCATAAGTAGCATTGTATAACTCATCCATGACATAAAAGTGTTAGAGGAAAACCATTTAGATGTCCCAATGACCACATGATACTCATAAAATGTGCCATAGTGGAGAAATATTCAAAGAAAATGTAACCATTCATAATCAAATGGACTAGGTGTAGGAGGATAAAAAGTGAGGATTTCATGGTCAAGGCTTGTGATGTATTTTTTCGATTAGATTTGGAATTATTTTTATCTAGAAGTATCCCTCTACCAATTTTCTGGAACTCTAAAATATCACAGTAGTTCACATGTCTAGGAAAAACTTTACATACAATTTCTAAAGTATTATAGTATGTATCTATTTCTATGAGGATATTTATCAAACACCAAGTGCCATTTATCAATTCTATTATTAATTATATTCCATTTTATGTACCAATCAATGAAAATGTGCAGTTTGTAGCACCATTTCTACATGCACTAACAAGGGCACCTAACATATTATTTGAAATCTTACATTTCTAATATGTGGATGTAGAATATGGAAGGGTTGCATAAGGGGACAAGCATTAGGTCTTTGGTTCTTTTTCATTTTTTTCATATCTTAGTCACTAAGATTATCTATAACACGATATTTTCAAATTTCTATAATTAATAATATTGTATAAATCACGGGGGCTTCACTCAATAAACCTGTAACATACCATGTGCGATCATAGCATATTAAACAATACCCTTAATTTGAGTACATATTGGAAAATACCACTAAAAATCACATTATTTAACCCCCTACCAATATAAACCAAATACACCTTCCCAATTTAAAATTCCCCTACTTTCACTATATATTGTAGGTATCAATTTTTTTATTAACATTTTTTATACCCCTTTATAGATTTTCATTAAATTTGATCTCCGTTTTTTTATACCTACCAATATAAAAACCCTTTATCGCTTATATATCCCCCAATATATTATGTCATTTTTCCCCCATTATATATCCCCAAATAGGAACCTGCGTGTTATGGTATTTCTCCCGCAGTGAAACCCATGTGGTATAAATATCCTTAGGAAATGATGATGATGTGAATGAGAGTCACATGTTTGTCTAACCAAGTGATAGAAATGTCCCCCCATATATACATAGATATTGTGTCTCAAAGTTGTGATTTCCTCCAATACTTCATAATTTTTATCATAAGGGGGGTTAATATCTTGAAGCTCTTGGTTTTCCATTTCTACATCTTACATTGGAGGGTTTTAGTTTCATTTCTATGTTCAACATTTTGATTGTAAAAACTTTGAGAAGAATGAATTTTTGGGTTTTCAATTTGAAACAAATAATGTCCCTATTTATGATACATAAAACGCCTTGATTAAACATAAACCATAATTTTATTAACAATAAGAAAAAAATCTAGGATTTTAGGAAAAGAAGAAAAAAATTTGCATTAGTAATGCCACCTATAATAAATAAATTTGTGTTCATCCGAATTTCAAATATTATTCTGTGACACTTATTTATTAGAGTGATTCTTTAATAAATTGGATGATCATATCATTTATGGGTGGAAGAGTGGTGTTCTATAAAACACAATTGCATTTTTTCATCTAATGGATTTTTAGAATAGAAAAATCCATAGCCCTTTTTGTTTTTCATGTACAATATAAAAATAAAATATAATGTGTATTGGAGTGATTCTTTACTCAATTGGACGATCATATCATTGATGGGTGGAAGGGTGGTGTTCTATACAACACAACTAAAATTTTTCATCTAATGACTTGTAAGAATAAAAAAATCCATAACCCTTTGTATTTTTCCAAGTACAATATAATAAATAAAAGGTATATGTGTATGTCTTTTATAATACATATGATTTATATTATGTAGAAAATGCCTAAGCCTAATAATCTATTTGGTGCTACACTAACATCCATAATGCACCTAATGTCTTATTAGAAATAGAAATCCATAGCCCTTTTTGTTTTTCTATATATAATATAATAAATAAAAGGTATAATATGTATGAATTTTGTAATACATATGTTTTATATGACACACACAATACTTAAGCCTAATATCTCTTTGGTGCTTCAGTGACATTCCCAATGCACCTTGTAACAACCTAAAGTTAAAAGCTCATGTAATAAAGTTAATAAAGGAAAAATAATACCAAGTTCATGGGACACTTATTCCAAGTTGAATGTTGGGAAAAACATCGTGGTGGGCATCAATTGTTGTTTATTATGGCTAAGGAAATTGGCAAAGGCATTGGAAAAGGAATTGGCAAAGTCTTTGGAAAGGAAAAGTGGAATTATTGGCATTTATTTATAAAAATAAAGGAAAATAGAAGAAATGGAGATGAAAGGCCACATGTTTGCATGAGGAGGAAATTGAAGGAAAATAGAGGAAAATAAAAAAATTAGAGGCATCAATAACAGAAAGGCATTAGAGCATCAATTTGGATCCTTTTTTCAGTTTTTCTTTGGAATCGGCTTCAAATATAGAAGAGCACCAAGAGGAGAAAGCAGGAAAGAAAGCAAAGGAAGGACAAGGGAAGGAAAATAAAATAAATGAAGGATTGGATCAATCACCTTCAACATGAGGACTTGTAGGTAACAGGTTCCATATGTGATTTCCTAGCTGAAGTGTGAATGCATGGTGCATGAATTTTTGTATTTGGTTAATTTTTTGTCATTGGCATGGGTTTTTCTTGGTTTGAAAATGGTTTTAGCCTTTCCTTTCCATTTCCTGAACATCCATGGAGTGATGGTATTCATTCTTGGTTGAGCTTTGGATTTCTAGAAAGTTTTGGATCCAAGTGAGGTGGTCTCAGGAAAATACCAATGGTTGGCGGTGGATATGGTTTTCTCTAGGAAGCCCTTAATAGGTGGGTGGAGGCACAAAAATTCCTCAATGGATGGTGAAGGAATTATGAGGAATCCAAGCTTGGTTTGATTTTGTGATATCAGGATTGTTTTAGGTGAGATCATGGTAGCATGAGGGTGGAAGTGGTTCAACCTATGGATTCCCTTAGTTGTTTATGTCTTGGTTGATCCCATGAGATCCCACATTCATTCTTGGAATATGGAACTAGGGTGATTGGCTGAAATAAATATTTAGTTCAACCCAATCTATGGTTGGGTGGTACATGTAAGTCCCTGACTTGGTTGGATTTTGCATCATTTAATGAGAGCTATTTCTCTATGGAAATATATGAAACATGTGTGCTGATTAATATGATGATTTTATGGTTGTTATTTCATGGTTATTATGATGATTATTTGATGGTTATAAGCATGGATCTGTTATATACTCTAGCTATGGCTTGTTCATGATTTGATATGTATTTGGTTCGTTGATGAATGCATGAACTAAAAAATGTTATTGCAACTTTTAAGAGAGGGAATTAGACCACCTTGGTGAATTTCAGATCATTTTTAGGCCCCTATGTTCATATATGCATTCATAACCTGTATATTTAATATTAACTATATGTTTGACGAAATTATTGTCATGGTTAGGCCTAGTTAGGTAAATTAATTGATCAAGTTTTATATTAATGGTTTTTTCCTTGTGTCATTCATTGTTCTAGAAAGTATTATGAAGTTCTAGGTAGTGACCTGGAGACTAGCCCTGAAAAAGTGGGTCAGATTCTGGGGTCGCATGGTCAGAACTGGGAAATATATATGGACTGCAGTCGCTAGGAGGCAGGGTTATGCATGAAACTAGAGGGTCACATGCAGTGGATTTCTTTATTATGAAAGAGATTGGGAGCCCAAATTACTAAAAGGACAATCTAGCTCATGGTTTGGGCACATGGAGTGGTTGGTCATCTCCTGGGGGTCCTATATCTCTTGAGGAAGGTCAGTAAAGTTTCAAATTGTTGATTCCACTTCCTTAACTGTACTTAGGGAGTTGATTCATGTCACAGTAGACCTCAACTCATGTTTACCTAGGCAGGCTGGTGAAAGTGGGTAAATGTGGGACGGGTGGTTACAAATTGGTATCAAGGTAGGTTGCGCTCCCTTTGGGTAATATCTAATACCATAGATTGATATTTGAGCATGGTCAAACACTTATACCGGATGGGCTAGATGCATGTTTTTATTCATGAATTGTCCTGGTTTTGGTTATCATGCATGAAGTCATTGTATGTCACTAGTATTGTCATGCATGATGTCTATATTTTGATATGATTATGTATATTCATGTATCGTGTTAATTTGGAATGTTTTTTCAAATGAGATAGCATCCCATGAATGTCATTGAGGTAATATTTTGATTATGGTATCTATTTGTTTGATCTAACATGGCATGTTTGTAGGAAGAAGAGGATTAGAGATGACGAGCAAAATGGTGGACTACAATTCATGTGGCTCTCCCTATAGATCAGTTGAGTAAAAAGGATATAAGTGTTTTCCTGATATAGTATATACCTTGAGGAGTTTGAGGGTAGAGATCAAAAGTTGCAAGGAATACAATGATTGGTTGGTTGAGGCTCAGGAAAGACTTGCAAGGGCTTAAGAAAAGCATCCAGAGGTTAATGCACTGATCCCTTATAGTTTTTTAGACTTTCACATGCAGGGAAAACTGAGGATTGGTCAAGAACATGAAGATAAGACTAATGGGGCATATGGTAGCAGGTCTCAGTCATGATACAGGCTGGATAGAGGGGAAACAGTGAGAGGTGGAAGATCATTGGATACCCCTGACGTGAGGACTGGTATGTATGGGTTTCATTCTAGTTCCTCATCTAGGAGACATCATCACCATCATCACCGCCATCATCCTTATAGGAGGAGTGATTACTTTCCTAAGGAGTTCAAGAAAGTCAAGCCTCCTACATTTGATGTAGAGATGAAGAAGTTAGAAGATTCAAAGGCATGGTTGCTTGGGATGAAGAAATTCTTCAGATTACATAAATATTCAGAGAACATGAAATCCAAAATAGCTACCTTCAGTATTAAATGGAAAGCAGATATCTGGTGGGAATATGTGAGTAATGTTATAGGAATTTGAGAAGAAGAGTTGATTTGGGATGTGTTCGAGAGACTCTTCAAGAAGAAGTACATATCTAAAAGATATTACGATGACAAAGCTAAGGTGTTTTATGAGATGTAGAAGGGTTCATTGACATATGATGAGTATACTAGCAGGTTCCTGGAGTTTTTGAGGTATATGCCTTACCTTAAGGATGAGAAATAAAATATTCAAAGGTTCATGAGTGGGTTTCTAACAACATATAGTGACCATATTAAGTTTGATGAGCCTCAGTCATTAAAGGAATCCATCATTAAAATGACAAATTTCTATGAGAAATCAAAGCATAAAGTTGAGCCTAAGCGTGATTTAAAGGGGAGTGATAAAGATAAATGGAAGTGGCCACCGAAGCGGGGAAGACCTTAGGATGTAGGTGAGAAAGACGATGTTTCTCTTTAAAAGAAGCCTAATGCAACTGAGAAGGGACATTGAACTTAGTCTATAGAGAAGAAAAATATAGGTGATGGTAGGGGACCATCCCAGTGCTAGATTTGTGGCAAGATAATCACAAGAAGGATTTCCCAGTGTACCAAGGTGGCAAGTCTCAGATCTAGAGTTCTGAAGAGGCACAGACAATAGGGGATGTTGGCCATAACATTCCTCGAATTTATACAATTGTGGAAAACAAGTAAGAAAATAACCAAGCAAACATTATTGAGATGGAAGGTAAGATTTTTTATTGAGCTGTTTCTATTTTGATTTACCTTGAATCCAATTATAGTTATTATAATCCTGACTTGGTGGATAAGTGTGGTTTGAGAAAAGAAGTGCATGTTGAGTCTTGGTTGGTGCAATTGGCTATAGGTACTAAGAAGAGAGTTCATCATTGGGTAAGAGCTTATGAATTTGAGTTGAATGGTATGCCTACATCAAGACATCTAAATTTTCTTCCATTGGGATCATATAATATGCTTTTGGGTATGGAGTGGTCATACCTCCATAGGACCAAAGTGGATTTTTATGAAAAGGATATTGAGTGCTTGGATGATAATGGAGAAAAAATAATCTTGCAGGGTAAGAAGAAGGAAACATCAGTTAGAATGGTTACAAATATGCAGGACATGTGTGCATTTTTTGCAGTGCATATTTCCAGTGATAAAGGTTAGGATGTTGAGGATGCATAAGTATTCAAGAGGTATCCGATTTTACAATAGTTTCTAGATGTGTTCCCCACAAAGATTTCAGAGTTACCTCCTCATAGGGAAGTGGAATTTTCTATTGAGTTGGTACCACGAGTAAAACAAACATCAAAGGAACCTTATGGGATGAGCACTCCATAATTAGTGGAATTTAAGTTTGAGTTGAAGGAAATTCTTGACAAGGGATACATTAGTACAAGTTTATCCCCTTGGGGTGCATCAATGATATAGGAGGATCTTGCATCAATGCAGATCAAAAATGAAGTCTAGTTTATCTTCAGTTTCTCCAGTGTTCTGAATGAAGGAGAAAGTCTTCGTTTTATTCATGGGGAAATTCACTTCTTCAGGGTTATTTCATGGTAATTTCATGGTGATTCCATGGTCTCGAAAAATGTAATGGTGAAAGTGGTTCTAAACCTATGTAATGGTGTGTGAAAACCTATGGTCAAATCCTAAGGCCTAAGTCTAAAATATGGTGGAAACCCTAAACCTAAGCCATACCTAAGCACAAATGTCATATCATGAGTAATGTAAAGTTTTAAACCCATGCTATAAAGGTTTCAGACCTTGGTGTAAAAAATATGAAAATAACCCATATAACAGTCAGAATATATTAGTCTAATCGCGTGGGGAGATTGACTGCAACATAACCATCGGGAGTTGAAAGCATGTGAACACAGCGGTTTAATGCACAGTTGTTAGAGCCAAAAGTTTGAAAGACCACAAATCTCGCTACCGTCGGAAAGTGTGATTTCACATGGTGTTGCGAACAACCCTTAACTGTTTTCCAGAACCACCGGACATAACCGCGATGTGGTAGCCAACCACCAAACCGTCGGGACAACGTCAATCTATCACATGTAATTGTCAGCCAATCTCCACCATTTCCAGACTGTCAGCATTCTATTTTTATAACCAAAGTCTATCTGTGGGTTTTGAATGTTATTTGCATGCTATATAATTGAAGGACCATGCACCTAATCCCTAGTTGTTCCATTCTTATTGCACCGAGATTTTAATGTTCATTATTGTAAAAGACACTTACAATTTTTGGCCCAAGGGGTTCGACCTGAACCTGTCCTGCACCTATAAAATTACCTTTAGAAATGATGGAAGGGGAAAGAGTGATTTCGAAGGCTTGCATTCAGTTTTTGGAAGAGAGAGATAGTTTTGTTTTCAATGTTTCTTGGTCGTCTGGAGGCGGAATTGGGAACCGACACAGGAGTTTAAAAGTTGGGAGAGAGATATTTCTATTGATAGTGACCAAAGGTGTTTGCGAGTACATTCAGTCTGGTTTTTTCTATGTAAATACTTCCTTGGAACAATCCTTAATAAAATGGACACCCATATTGAAAGCAGACTCAGAGATGTAGTCCACCAGGGACGAACTCTATAATTAATGTTTCTTGTCTTCTATCTCTGTTATTTGCTGCAATTTCATGTTTAATATGCTTCTTAAGTTCTGGTTATATCGTTAAACCATTTTCTTTCCTTCAATATTCCACACTAAGAAATTGAGTTAACAATCAATTCACTACTCGAAAATATTCAATTCTAGTTTAGTATTAGATCAGATCTATTTCAGATCAACCGATATTATTCGTGAAGATGAATGATGGTACTCTAAGATTGTGCATTAATTATAGTAATCTGAACAAGGTGACGATCAAGAAAAGGTATCCATTACCAAGGATTGATGAATTTTTTGATCAGTTGAAGGGAGCAACATTGTTCTTGAATATTGATTTGAGATTATGATAACATCAAGTGCACATCAAAGAAGATGATATCTACAAGACTTCTTTCTGGACTAGGTATGGGAATTATGAGTTTTTTGTCGTTCATTTTTGTTTGAATAATTCTCCAGCTACTTTCATGTGCTTGATGAAGAATGTGTTTCCATCCGTACTTCGACAAGTTTGTGATAGTATTCATTGATGATATATTGATATATCCTAAGAATGAGGAAGAGCATACGAAACACCTGAAAATAATGTTAAAATTCTTGAGACAAAATTAGTTGTATGTCAAGCTTAGTAAATGCAACTTCTTTCATATAGAGGTACATTACTTGGGACATGTTTCCAATGAAGGAATAGCAATGGACCTGGAAAAGTTAGAACTATCATGGAATGGGAAACTCCTAGGAATGTGGATGAGGTGATATCATTCATGGGGCTAGTAGGTTACTATAGGTGTTCCATCAAGAACTTCTCACGTATTTCTATCCTATTAAATCATTTTAGAGCAAAGGAAATAAATTTTAATGGACAGAGGAATGTTCAACTAGTTTTGAGCAGTTGAAATAATTGCCTACAAATTCTCTAGTTCTAAATATTATGAAACCAGATAAAGAGTTTGTGGTGTGTACATATGCTTGCAAGAGAGTACATTGTGGAGTCTTGATGCATGATGGAGAGGTGGTGTGCTATGAGTCAAGGAAACTAAATGAGCATGAAAAAAACTATGTGACTCGTGATCTTAAGTTGACAACTATTATTGATGCCTTGAAGATGTGGAGGCATTATCTTCTTAGCAAGAGGTTTATTTTGATGAGTGAAAATAGTGGATTGAGGTATCTATTTGACCAACCTAATCTGAATACCAAGCAATCTAGATGGTTGGATACCCTTAGTGAGTTTGAATTGAGATCAGATACATTAAAGGAAATGAGAACAGGGTTGCATATGCTCTTAGTAGGAGAGTGTAGGTAAGCCATGTTGCAGTTGTGATATCTTATGGTACAAATTTACAAGATCAGTTCTTGTAGGCAGGGCAACATGATGATAGGTATCATCTTCTTAAGCATAGGTTACAACAGGGTATAGGTGAATAGGATGTGGATTATCATCTCACGGCTATGGCTTGGTGATATTTTGGGATGGGATCTATGTGTCAGATGGCAATTAGATCAAGAATATTATCTTGAGGGTGTTTTAGGTCAAGCCATATTAAGGTCACCCGGGATATCATAAGACATTGACAGTTGTGAAGAAGTTCTACTATTGGCCGAATTTTAAGAAGGAAGTGGAAGAGTTGTTGCTAGATGTCTAGATTGTCAGCAGGTGAAAGTTGAGTGTAAGAAACCAACTGGTTTGTTACAAGCTATTTTGATTCTGGATTTGAAATGGGAGGTCATTTCCATGGATTTCATTACAAGTTTACTAAGGGCATCTGCTAGCGTTCTGTAATTTGTAAGAGATTGTGAGAACTTATCACATTGGCCAACATCAAACCAACTTTGGAAACTGGGATCTAGCCATGCTAGCTTCAAAGAGGGCTCTCTCTATAAGATTTAACTTTGTTTGAATAATTTTTTACGCTATTTATGATCGTACTTGGGTTTTGAGTTTTGTTTTTGGTTTTGGAAAATTGATTGTATTCAATGGATTAATGTCTATTGGGAAATGGAGTCAAAATATAACTGGATGGTTGCATCAACTTTTCACATAGTAAACACAGGGCAAGCTAGGAATATTTACTAGATATTTTTGAATTTATAAATGGAATATGACAGAAATATGAAGAAATTCAGCATAACTAAAGAGCAATTAAGAATTATTTAGTTTGGCTTTCAGTGGAAAAAATTATGATTGTAAACACAGCCAGAATAAGGTACTCAAAAGTAGATCCTATTCATCATGATTTTTGCTTTACAATTAGAATTCAGATGATTACAGTGAAATATGACAATGAAACATAAGAACAGAAGAAAAAAATCACCAGTATTTAAGCCACAAGAATCCTGTGAATGGTCTGATTATTATTGATGCTCTAGTGCTTTGGAAAAGCTTACAGTACTCCAAAAGACAGTAATAGTTCTGATCTCAATCAATCGACCTTTGATAGTTCCAAAACTGAAGTATTTATACAAAAAATTACAACAAAAATTACTATAATATAGTCTATAAAAGACATGATATTTTTAGGCTTAAACTTGGATTAAAAACTCTAACTTATTACAAAATTATAGTCTCGGTGGAATGCGTTATGCAGAGAAAATGCTTATGTAGTGGGACAGTTAAAACGTAGACCACCTTTTACTGATATGCTGGCAGACTAGATGTTGTGCTGGCGATTGAGCTGTTGTATGAACTGAGTGTTGAACACCTTTTGTTGCCTGACTCAAAATTTTTGTATTTTTTTCACCCGAAATCCTTTTGCCATGTTAAAAAAAATTTTGTAAACAAAATAGCATGAAAAACCAATATACCGGACATGGAATCTTTTAAATTTCAATTCGGAATCTGCATCGCATCTTTTCACTTCGCAATATTTAGAGCTTAAGTTTATTAATAATGTGATTGAAGATGCGATACGAAGTGGGACGTGGCGTGGATGGATTGGTGGGACTAGACCGCAGTGCATATTGCAACTTTTACATTTTAGTTATAAGCGCGGAGGAGGTAAATACTAAAAAACACGAAGTGCGAAGTGCATGGAGGAGGTAAATGACGTGGCAGGGGAGAGTGGGACTGACTGTATCGCAAATCGCAGATCTTAGTGTTTTGTTAGACGGGAGTTAACATATAAAACTTGCGAAGTGCGAGGAGAGGGACCCACCTTCATCACAATTGCAATTCGAAAATCTTCAACGGTAAGGTAAGGTTTCATGATGTTTCATGTGATATGTATTTCAAATGGTTGTGAGGTGTGGGGCAGAGCTGTTGTGGTGGGCCAACCACTGCATCGCAAGTTAAATAAAATTTATTGAGGGCATTTTAAAGGTAAGTTAAAAATAAATGCGATGTGATATATCTTAAATCAGAAATAATAGATTTTAAGGTTTAGTCGCGATGTGAAAAGGTTATAATATATGATCTATGATGGAGGATGGGGAAGAAAGGGTGACATGGAGGGATGGCCCAATTTAACCGCAATCGGGGAAATCGGGAAAGCGGAGGTAAACAATGATATACCGAAAAAAGGCAAGGTTTAATGTTTTTCAAAGGAAAATGAAGTGGAAGGGAAGTGGGTCCCACTTCATCATATATTGTCTTTAGAAAGGTTTGCAGGAGATGACAATCAAGGTATTTTGGGATTTGGCATATAGGAAAAGTGATTTTCAATGTGCGGGATTATAATGAAATGTATGGAAATAAATGAACGGGGAAGGAAATGTAAATAAAGGGAAATTAATGAATTGAAAGTATGGGGGGATATATGCTATGGTTTAAAACTTTAGGATATTGATTAATAATCAGAATTTAAACCATACAAATAACTTTGTCGTAGGCGCATTTAGACTAGAATCCAATCAAAACCTTTAAAATAGAATGAAGTTTTTATTTTTCTTTCTCGCTTCCCTAACATTTTGTTTTGCCTCCTATGTTTAGAGAATCTAACACCTAACATTTTAGTTTTCCTTCTTTACTTAGGGCGTCTAACATCTTAAAGTTTTATTGACATGGCTGCCTACAAAAATAATAATCTTCCTAACATTTTTAACCTTTTGATTCTTTTGCATCCATATCCTACCTTATCATTTTGAAAATGGTTTAACTAGTTATGCTAACTTATCAAAACAAATGATGTTACAACATCTCCCTTGTTTTAGATTAGAATATTGAACCAGTTTTATTTTCTACCGAACTAATTAATCTGTCAATATTAGACAGTTTAACAAATTATTTTTAACTACCCTAAAACAAGCAATTTAAACCTAATTCAATCGTTCTTAAACTATATGATTGAATTTTATTGAGCTTTTGTGGCATTTTAAACAAGCTACACACAATTTATTTTCAAAAGTAAGCTAAACTAAGAGTAGTGGCATTTGGATGTGCAACACTTTCAGAATTTTATTGTTTTTTCTTCTTTTTGATGGGGTTCACATCTTATATTTTTTATTTATAACATATACCCTCTTTTGATTTTTTTTGTTATTTTTTTTTTAAATTATTTGCAGATTGGAAATCATTTTACAAAATAAATTTGATAGATAGAATAAACTCAATCCCTTGAGATCCTATGAAATATAGGACCCCGACAGTGGCTCCAATTGAGGGTGGCACTTCCATGCATTTAAGTGTCAAAAATCCTATGATCAGTAGCCTTATCCTTCTGCACATCTAAGCAATCTGTAATTTTATTCCTTTTCTGCTTCAAAAATATTATGATGGTTTGTTGATCATGGCTCAGGGCCTTCTCTGCGGGCTTCAACCTTAATTAACAAAACATCCAATCCAATCTATGTTGACTATGATATTTACAATGGTGTAAAAGAATCTTTAGACTAGGAGAAATAATGCTTCAACATCCTACCATTTATAAGACCACCAGGTAACTATGTTCCATCTATATATGTGAGAAAAAATGCATTATCACCTCTAAAAGTGTTTATAATATATGGTCCTATCCTTAAATTATCAAACTTGTTATTCTTCCCTTTGTCTTCTCTCCTTGCATCCCATTTTAAAACTTTGTCACCAATAGAAAAATCAGCTGCCTTGGTCCTTTTATCAATTATTTTCTTGATATTTTCCTAAATGATTTGTGTTCTGTTATACACCTCTTCTCTTGTTTGTTGTAGTTGAATGGTTTGATGGACCCTTATGAGTGCATCATTTGGTTCCACTTGTAACTCTTGCATTATCTTCATCACTGGTAATTCTAGAGAAGATGGAAAAACAACATCCATTCCATAGACAAGTTGGTATGGTGACATACTAATGGACTTCTTGGTAGTAAGCCTATCAACCCAAATTTCACTGACTAACTTATTATGCCAAGACTTTTTATTTTGTTCTAATAACTTCTTGATAATGTTTACCATACTCTTATTGGATGATTCAACCAGTCCATTACCTTGTGGTTAATAGGCTATTGAATTTCCTAAAGAGATATGATATTTATTATAGAATTCAATCATCTTTTTGGATTTGAAGGCCGTTGCATTGTCAGTGACGATTTTCCTTGGGTAGCCAAATCTGGACAAGACACTGGTCTCAAGGAACTTGGTAATAACAACATTAGTGGCATTTCTCGAAGGGATGGATTCTATCCATTTAGTGAAGTAATTTTTGGCTGTTAAAATCCACTTGTGTTGGGTAGAGGAAGGAGGATGGATTTCACCTATGAAATCCAAACCCTATTTTTGGAAAGGGCTTTCAACAGAAATGGGTTTGAGAGGCAAAGGTAGGAGTTTATTTTTACCTGAAAAAATTTGACACTTCTGGGAGGTTGTGATTTTCTTATGAACATCAGAAAAAAAGGTAGGCTAGTAAAAAGCAGCAATGAGAATTTTATTAGCAGTAGTCCTCCAATACAGGTGGCCACCACAGTCTCCTTCATGAAAATCATGCATAATATTATATGCATCATTCTTCAACAAACATTTGAGTAATAGTCCACCAGAATATTTCCAATAAAGGACATTATCAATGATGCAAAATTTTATTGCGTTTAATTTCAGAAATCTAGCTTTGGTTTTTGTAAGACCAGGAGGAGAATTTAAATTAAACAATACATAAAGCAGGTCTGCATACTAGGGAGAATTTAAAAATTATTCATTGATTTGCGGAGTCGCCTGTTCCTCTTGATCATCCAAAGTTGCCACCAAATTTATGTCCAAAGCTTGAAAATTGGACTCAGCCATAAGCTTGGAAAGTCCTTTCCCTTTAATTAGTTTGGTAGGTTTTATTTCCAGATCATAATCTGAAATAACTACAATCCATTTTCCTCTTTTTCCATCTGGTCCATTCTGCGTTAAAATATCTTTTACCATAGAGTTAGGTACATAAGAAATTACATGTGAATGCAGAATGTAAACTCTAAAATATTTAATTTCTTTGACTAGTGAAAAGGCATGTTTTTCCATGATGTTTTACTTGAGAGAAGCATCTCTTAAAACTTTGTTGAGGAAGGCTATTGGCTGCTCAAATCCTTCACTGTTTTTCTGCAGTAAAACAATTGCAACGGTGTGCTCAGAAGCAAAAGAAAAGATTATAAAATATTTAGTAAAATCAAAATATTTCCTAGCCTCTATGCTCCATTTGATTTCAGAGTCTTTCTTGAGCATATCGGTTATGTTTCTAAGGATTTCAACAAGATCAAGGATAAATCTTCTCAAAAAAATTATTTTACCTATGAAGGCTTGAAGTTCCTTAATGTTTCTTGGAGGAATTATCTTTAGGATTGATTCAATTCTCTTGGGGACAATTCTAACTCCATCTTTTGAGATGATATGTCCTAACAGTTTGCCATATTCCAGGCCAAATAATGTTTTCGTAGGATTTAAAGATATGCCAATTTTTTTGCATTTCTCAAAGACTCATCTCAAGTATCTCAAGTGTTCATCGTCATATTTTGAATACACAGTTATATAATCCAGATAGATTACAATAAAGAGGCCAATTTCTTCTAAAAATGCAATGTCCATTGCTATTTGCAACGTGGTCCTTGCATTCATTAGTCCAAAAGGCATTTTCACATACATGAAAGTTCCCCATGGAGTGGTAAACGTTGTTTTATCATGATCTTCTGGATCAACCAAGAATTGGTTATAGCCAGAGAAACCATCTAGTAATGATATCCTACTTGATCCTATCACCTTTTGTAAGATATGTTCCATTTTGGGTAAGGGATATTTATCTTTCAGAGAAACCTTATTTAGATTTCTGAAATCAATGCACAACCTGATTTCTCCAGTTTTCTTTCTGGTCGGTACTATATTTGACACCCATTTCGAATATCTGAGAGGGACAATTATTTTAGCATCATACATTCGTTTAACTTCTTTCTCAACTAAAGGTAACAAAACTATATTTATCCTTCGAATTTTTTGTTTGAAAGGCTTTTGTTCTTCTTTAATTGGAATTTTTTGCTTAATGATGCTGGAATCATAAACTTTCAGGTCCTCATAACTCCAAGCGAACACATCAATGTATTCTTTGAATAGGGCTATATATTTCCGTTTGGTAATAAGATGTAATGTTTTTGACAATTTGATCATTTTCAGGTTTTCTTCAGTACCTATGTTTCATTCCTTGACTTCTGCTCATATGTTTCATTCCTTGACTTCTGCTCATATGGGCTCAATTTTAGGCTTCTTTTCTACATCATTGAAGTCAAAAAGGTCTTCTAACAGAGCTAATCCCCACGGAAAAAAATTATGCTTTAGTTGAAGCATTTCAAAATCTTCCTTTTCAGGATTTATTTCATGAATTTCTAATTTAGGCACACTTTTATCTAAAGGATTATTGACATCTAATCTATCACACTGGTTTACGAAAGGATTATATAAAACTATTTGATTTTCTACATGATCTTTTGGTTCTATTTGTCTTTGTTCCTGATTATCCAAATCTAACTATGTTTCCTCAAATTTGTCTTTTGACAGTAAGAAATTTTCAATTTGTTTTTAATTTCTGAAAACTTGCAAGTATCACATGTTAGCGATTTTTTACTTCAATTGTATGTGGTTTGTTTAGGTGAGTCATTTTACAAGTACTCGTAGAAACAACAAGACTATCAGCTATGACATTTTGATTTCTTGGAATCACTGAGAGGTCATATTCCACAAAAGTATCTAATAAATGGTGCACTTCATTTCTGTAGGCTCTTAATCTAGGGTTTTCAGTAGCATATTCTCCTTTTATTTGTTTGATGATTAATTCTGAATCTCCCTGTACATCAATTATTTTGGCACCTAATTTCTTAAGTAACTGCATACCTAACATTAGAGCTTCATATTCAACAATATTATTAGTACAATGAATATTAAGCTTATATGAATTCCCTTCACAATAATTATTAGATGGATTAGATAATCAGACTCCTGCTCCAGAGCCTTCTTTACTACAGGCTCCATAAAATTTCATATTCCAGAAGAGTTCTGGAGGAGGATTTAATTGGTCGAGTTGAATTGGGTTTTCATCGATGCTATTTCCAAATTGTGCTTCCATCTCAGCATCATTGAATAATATGAATGAATCCAAATCAGTGTGAACATAATATAGAGGGTAATTATGAGGTTTTTATTGACTGCATACCATATATTTCATGAGAGTTTCCCTGTACAACCTTCTCTACTAGCCAAAAACTGGTATTGTACCATAGGTCATATCTAGTTGAAGGGTTCCTTGTAAGTTTTCTCCCCAAGAATGTGATAAAAGAATGCCATATTAAGGAGGAATGTCTGCTACAACAATGTCCATAACTAGGCTTTTGGCTGGGATTAGAGACAAAGTTACACACAGGTCCTTGATAAGACCTAAACACTTCACTTTACTTTAATCAAATGAGTATAGATCTTTGTAAGTTCTAGTGATATCAAGACCTAACTTTTCCATTAGAGCTTTGGGCATTAATTTGTGTGAAGCACCTGAATCCAACATAGCATTGTGCAAGATTTTATCATGTATATTCAAGCTGACATAGAAATGAGGGATTGCTCCTTCTTGCAACTTACCAACTACTTCTGGACGAAAAAACAATTCAGGTTGATCATCATTAAGGTTGAGAGTGTCAGTAGTTTTCCCTATCTTCAGTACTTCCATTACCTAAGTTCTGTATGTTTGTTTTCTCATTAGCTCTATCAAAGGGATAGGAATTTTGACTTTAGCTAGTTCGTTTTCAAGATTAAATGATGATTGAATCTTTACAATATTGGAAATGTCAGGTACATCGACAGTTTCTTTAGATTTAAGTAGGGTTTTTTGACTGGTGGTTGGAACATTAGTTTAAGTTGGTTTAGAAACAAAGTCAATTGTCTTTTTAGTAGAAACCTCTGAAGGTTTCTTCCCAGGAGTTTCACTAGATTTCTTAGAAGGATTTTCTATCGTTTTCTTAGAGTTTGAATCAGAGGTTATTTTGGGAGGTTGATCAGAGTTTTTCTTAGCAGTATTGTCAGAATTTTTCTACTCCTAAGATTATATTGTTTGTGAACCTCCATAATGGAGTTCTCAAGTCCTTATTTTTATTCTTCAGATTCTTTTGACTCAAGCTCTGTTTGGGCTAATGAAAATAGTTGTTGGTCTTCTTTTGTGAGAAAAATAGTATCATTATTTTGTAAACCAAACAAATTTATTTGGTTGTCTTCTTCCTCTTGAGGGATACCTCAATTTTTATCAACATAATTGTCCTGAAAAGGGGGTCTAATTTTTTGGTTAGGTTCCCTTTGTCTAATCTGTGGTTGATTTCTCCTATTGTTTTGATTACGATTTCGGGGAGGGTTTTGATTTTACCTAGGGATATTTCTATCAATCACCATTCTTTCCATTTCCCTTACTAAAGAATATATCTTGGCATCAGGGCTAGAGGTTGATGCTTCTTATTATATTGTAACTCTCTTCTCAGCCCTCATTCTAGCTCTTTTGGCCAAAAAATTGGTCTCTACACTAAATGTTATGGTTTGCATTTCTTCTAAGGTGCCAAGATTTCTCTCTCTTAATTGATAAGCTATGTTTTTTTCAAAACCATCTGGAAACTTAATCAACACTAATCCTTTGGGTGGTTTTATGTGAGTAGGAATAGCATTATAAATAGAGTTGAATCTAGCACAATAATCCTGAACACTCTGTCCATTATCTCTTTTGATATTTTCATATTTTGAGAGAATTTGGAGGGGGTTCTTTTTGACTTTCCATCTATCTAGAAACTGACACTGTAGGACTGCTAGATCATTGATGGAAGTAGCTGGTAAAGGTCTAAACCATTTCCTAACCTTACCTCGAAGGGTTTGAATGAATAACCTCATCATAAACTCATCAACATCAATCTCATAGCGATCAAAGAAATCATTCATTATGTCTACATGATGCTGAGGAGTATTGGGTTGGGTGTTATCGAACTTGGGTATTTTGGATTGATAATATTGGGGCATAGCCCCTGGATTTTGAGGAATAACCAAGGGATCATAACGTTCAGCCATGATTAGAGGTGGAGGGTTGACAATAACAAGTTGTGGATTAATAGGTGGTGGAAGAGGTGGAAAAGTATGAATTATATGTGGAGGAGATGATGGATGGGGTGATGGAGAAGAAGGCCTTTGAGTGTTTATGAGAGGATAAGTAGTAGAATTTTTATAAAAGGTTGGACTCATAGATCTTTGTTGAACTATTTGGGATGTAATGGATGAAGCATCAATATTTAATGCAAACAATTCTATTGATTGTTGGAAATAGGCATCTGTAACTGCTGAAGTGAAGTCTAATACCAAATTTGAGGATCTTAAATGCATGGACAATTTCTTGATCAGATTTTGTTAAAGAAGGCAGACTTTTAGGTGAATCTAGATGCAGAATCGATTGGTCAATTACTAATGTATCTGCCCAATTTAGGGATTTGCTTCTAAATAGGATTTTCTCAAATTTTAAGTCAAATTTGATACCTTGTAAGGTTTCAAGATTATTTGGAAGGATTTTTCTCTAGGGAGAGGATTATTACTTCTCTAACTTTCAGATGAAATGACCTGTTTGACTTATTTTTGTGAAGTATCCTTAACTCTTTTTCCAATCCTTTGAGGATCATCTACTATTTCAGGAGGTTTGGGATCAGGATGGGATCCTGTATAAGGTCTCTTAGAAGCCAGTTTTGAAAATCAAAACACACACTATAAAATGTAACTCACACCAATCTTTGAATTTGAAATTGTACACTATATTTACAAAAAAAGAGTTGCAATCTCTATGAAATATTAATATAGTGTTTATTTAACCAGAGATTGAACTTAAGAGAAATTATGATTGCTTTCAATTCGTTCCCCAGTATGGTTGCCACTATGTTAGCGTTCTGTAATTTGCAAGAAATTGTGAGAAATAATCACATAGGCCAACATCAAACCAACTTTGGAAACTGGGATATAGAAATGCCAGCTTCAGTGAGGGCTCTCTCTATAAGATTTAACTTTATTTGAATAATTTTTTAGGCTAGTTATGATCGTACTTGGGTTTTGAGATTTGTTTGGGGTTTTGGAAAATTGATTGTATTCAATGGATTAATGTCTATTGGGTAATGGAGTCAAAATATAACTGGATGGTTGCATCAAATTTTCACAAAGTAAACACAGAGCAAGTTAGGAATATTTACTGGATGTTTTCGAATCTATAAATGGATTATGACAGAAATAAGAAGAAATTTAGCAGAACTAAAGAGAAATTAAGAATTATTTAGTTTGGCTTTCAGTGAAAACATTATGATTGTAAATGTAGCCAGAATATGGTACTCAAACTTAAATCCTATTCATCACGCTTTCTGCTTTACAATTAGAATTTAGACGATTACAATGAAAAATGACAATGAAACATAAGAACAGAAGAAAAACATCACCAATATTTCAGCCACAAGAATCCTGTGAATGGTATGATTATTATTGATGCTCCAGTGCTTTGGAAAAGCTTAGAGTACTCCAAAAGACATAAATAGTTTTGATCTCAATCAATCGACCTTCGATACTTCCAAAACTGAAGTATTTATACAAATAATTACAACAAAAAATCCTATAATACAGTCTGTAATAGACATGATATTTCTAGACTTAAACTTGAACTAAAAACTCTAAATTATTGTTAAACACACACATGGAGTATGAAGAAACTAAACACACACATAGAAAGATAAGCATGAGATAGTCATATTATTTACCATAGATGTACATTTATAATACAATGGTGTGACTCTTGGATTCATCTTCCAAGGTCACTTGGACTCCTTTGTGACTCTTCACCTTCCACACCTACCCATAGAGGATTAGGTGTTCAACATTCCCCCCCTTAATCCGTAGGGGTATGTGTGAGTCCAAGAAGAGAGTTGTAATACAAATCTGCAAAATATGCATGGCAGCACTTAGGCTGAATTAGCTCTCTGAAATGTTGGCTTAAAGAGGTGGTTTAAGGATGACCACCAACACTGGAACGCAACGCTTATTGCAGTTCCCAAAACTCTTCCAAAACTAGAAAGAAGCTAAGGGATATTGCTAGAGGAATTGTCCCTCATATTTGAAAAGGGAGACCTTCAACCTAAAAGAAGGGAAGTCTACAACCTGTGATGGTTTAAGGATGACCACCAACACTGGAATGCTTGATGCAATTCCTGGAACTCTTCCAAAGCTGGCAAGAAGCTGAAGTCTTTTGCTAGAGGAAGTGTTTCGAATTCTTTGAAGAGGAAGAATATGAACCTCACATGGATGGTTTAAGGTTGTCCATCAACCAAAGGCATGCTTATGGGCATCTGTGTCTCTGGCTACAACTCTGAATCTGGAATGACAAATTGTGGCTCAGGCTCACTTGAACTGTTGTCTCTGGCTAAAACTCTGAATATGGAATGAGAGATTGTGGCTCAGGCTCGCTTGATGTAGCGTCGAAGCTTGTAGATGACCACCATTTTCCCCCTTGTCAGGTACAAGGTGAGATGATGGCGAAAAATCAACTGCAAGTTTGTTCAATATTCGAGAACAAGTTCTGACATGTGACTTAAACATATTCTTGGTTGTCGATGCCCATTGCCAAGAAGCGATCCATCCAAGATGAATCTTTGTTCTTGCAGGAGGCTCGTTTCTGAAGCATCTGTGTGAATAATGGGTGTGCCGAGCACAATGCTTGCATGGATGAAGATCAAAACAGTGATCTTTCATATGGCCAACTCGATCACAATGTTGGCATTTTACAATCTGCTGTTGTTGTTGCTGTGGAGGAGGAGTAGGATCTGGAATAGCTGTAGGTGAACTGTCATAAAGAAATCTGGCACTCTGAAATTTGATGGGCTTGGAGTTGTCTGGAATATGAAAGGACAACTCCTTGTCATATCCAAGACCAGTTTTGTGCTTGTTATGGACAAGATTTTCCCAAGGTCTGATGATGGGCTTGGGAAGTGCAGACAGAGCTGTTGCATCTGCATGTAAATCTTCTCTTGTACAATGAACTGAATGTGAGTTAACTACAACTTTATATCCTTGCCGCTAATGGGAGTCCCTCTCAATTTTCTGAACAGAAACAGGTTCAGAATGATGACTCTTTTGTTGAAGTTCATCTTGCGGAAGTTGAGACTCCAAATGCAAAAACTCAATCTTGTCTTGTGCATCTTGCAAGCAACTTTGAATATTAAAAAGAGCGTTCTTGCTCATTTTTACCATATCATGAACAGTGGAATGAATGAGGTTATGCAAAAACTCTAATGCATCATTGATTTTAGCCATTTTTCTCAACAATTCAGGCAGCCTTAGGAAATAAAGGGTGTCGGCTTCAATCGATAATGCACCCGTTTACAATGTGATTCAACTTACATTAAAAAATACAAATGACTTCAAAGACAATTTTTTTAACTTCCAATTATGGAATTCCCAAAGAACAAACTCTGCTACTCAAATTATGGAGGGCCTCAAGGTGTAGACTTGGTCATCTAACCAGCAAGCAACAATGGCTCACATTATAGAAGTATACAACAATTTATCAACAACTCAAAGTTATACTTCAAACACTGGCTACAATTATGAATTAAGAAGCAATGCAATGTCACTGCAAATATTTTGTAAATGTGCAGCAAAACCACTGTGCAATAACCCTTTAAGGCAAATGATTTCTCTCTTCTTCAAAGAACTATTTTACACCAACAACTCTAATTCAACAAAAATATATTCACAAGCTTGGATGCTTCACTATCGATGAGTAGATGGTCTTGAGATTGCTATATTACCTCACAATAAAGACGAAGGCAAAACTATGAGTGAATTTATGATGCCACTACTATTTTGAAAATGATGACCAATTTTCAACATTTTCCTTCACATCTTTCAAAGAGTCACCCTTCTATACATGCCACAAATCTTGGTCATGTTTTATAATAGAGAAACATATAGAAAAAAATTCACTTTTTACTATATAGAAAATCCATATATCCATTTACTCATACACCATCTCCCTTCTCTCTTCTTCTGCCTTTTTTTTTTAAGGAATTAATTTTTTTTTTGGGGGAAAAATAGAGGTATTATCTGGGGGAGGTGTTTACTGGGGGAGATGAAATCTAAGGTAGGTGATTACTGGGGGAGGCGACTACTGGGGGGGGTGAAATCTGGAGAAGGCCAAACTACAAAAAAAAAATTAAAAATAAGAGGCCGAAAATAATAAAAACGTAGAGAATCTGCGTGGGAGACAAGGGGACGGGAGGGAGGCCGAGTGTTACATAGGGAGCGTAGGTGAGGGAGGCCAAGGGATCATGTGAGGGGAGGGCAAGTGTGGGTGGGGGCGAGGAATCGTTGAGGGGTGAGCGGGGCCCGTGAGGTGGGTGAGCCGATGGGAGGGTTGTGAGGTGGGTGAGCGGGAGAATCGTTGAGGGGTGAGCGAGTCGGAGGAGTGGGAAGGGAGGGTTGTGAGTGGGGAGGGGATAGGTGAGAGATGGGTGAGGGTTGACAACAGTGGAGGTGGGAGGAGCTGTGAGGGGGACGGGATGAACGGGTTGGGATAGGGGGGCCAAGTGTTAAGGGGGCAGGGATCGTGAGAGGTGGGCGTGAGCAGAGAGGGCCGTGGGGAGGCCGAGGGTTGTGAGGGATGGGGAGCAGGTGGGGTGGGAGAGTGGCTGTGACGGGGCGGGGACCGTGAGGGTGGAGAGGATGGGGGTCATGGATGGGGTTGGAGGTAAGGATTTGGGTGAGGGGGCGAGGGGGAGTGGGGAGTACATTAGCGCGGGGTTGGGAGTGGGGGCCGTGAGGGCCATGAGGAATGGGTAGGTGAGAGGGCCGAGGGCCAAGATCAGTGTGAGGGGGCAAGCATGAGAGAGATGTGCAGCAGTAATGGGGTGGGTGGGAAAGGCCGAGGAGTCAAGGAAAGTGAGGGCAGGGGGGAGAGATGGGTTTCAAAAAAATGCATAGTAGCAGGAATGCTGAAATATCTCTGGACAATATTTTTCTAGCAGCACTCTAATTCAATCATTTCCAAAATTCAGAGATACAGAATTTCAACACAACACAAAATATTATGGCTTTGATTGCAGATAATTTTTGAACAGTAAATTTAACTGTAGAATTGCATGATTGCATAATTGCAGTATATAGAGTAGAGGAATATGGCAGAGATTGCATAGTAATGTGCCGAAATAAAAGTAGGCAAAAATTGCAGGGAAAAATTGTAGAATTTGTAGTAAAAAAACTCATAATTTTCCAGAATGCTGAATGGTAGGAGCACTAAACAAAATTCCAGGAGCAGTAAAAACTAAATGTAGTAGGGAGAAGTGATAAAACCTGTAGACTTTAAGATGCACAGACTTCTCTTCACAAAAAATAATTTCTGAATGCTGCAAAAATGATTTATGAATGCTGCAAAGGATTTAAGAATGCCGCAAAATGATTTCTGAATGCTGCAAAGGATTTATGAATGCTTCAAAAATGCATAGGATTTTTGTTGGTTTACACAGGCCACAAAAACAAGTGGCTCACTCAAGATTGAGCTGGTTATGAACGTATCAGCTCTGATACCATGTTAAACACACACATGGTGTATGAAGAAACTAAACACACACATAAAAATATAAGCATGAGATACTCATATTATTCACCATAGATGTACATTTATAATACAATGGTGTGACTCTTGGATTCATCTTCCAAGGTCACTTGGACTCCTTTGTGACTCTTTGCCTTCCACACCTACCCATAGAGGATTAGGTGTTCAACACTTATTATAAAATTATAGTCTCGGTGGAATGCACTGTGAAGAGCAGGTGCTAATGTAGTGGGACAGTTAGAACATGGACCACCTTTTACTAATATGTTGGCAGACTAAATGCTGTGTTGGAAAATGTATTGTTGTATGAACTGAGTGTTGAACACCTTTTGCTACCTGACTCGACCTTTCTGTCTTTTTGTCACCTGAAATCCTTTTGTTGTGTTAAAACCTTTTTTGTAAACAAAGCAACGTGAAAAACCAATATACCAGACATGAAATATTTTAAATTTCAATTTTGAAGCTGCATCGCATCCGTGCACTTCGCAATATTTAGAGTTTAAGTTTATGAAGAATGTGATCGAAGATGTGATGTGAAGTGGGAAGTGATGTGGAGGGATTGGTGGGATTGGACCGCAACGCAAATCATAGCTTTTAAGTTTTAGTTATAAGCACGAAGGAGGTAAATACTAAAAAACGCAAAGTGGGAAGTGCGGGGAGGAGGTAAATGACATGGCAGGGGAGAGTGGGACTGATTGTATCGCAAATCACAGATCTTAGCGTTTTGTTATATGCAGTGGGGGTCAACATCTAAAACTTCCAAAGTGAGGGGAGAGGGACCGAGCTTCATCGCAATTGCAATTCGAAAATATTTAGCTGTAAGGTAAGGTTTCTTGATGTTTCATGTGATATGTATTTCAACTGGCTATGAGGTGTGGGGCGGAGCTGCTGCGGTGGGCCAACCGTCGCACCGCAAGTTAAAGAAAATAGATTGCGGGCATTTTAAAGATAAGTTAAAACAAATGTGATGCAATATATCGTAAATCGTCAATAACAGATTTTAAGGTTTAGTTGCGATGTGAAAATTTTATAATATGCGATGTGCGATGGAAGGTGGGGAAGAAAGGGTGACGTGGAGGGATGCCCCACTTTAATCGCAATCAGGGAAATCGGGAAAGCAGAGGTAAACGATGATATAGCGGGAAAAGGCAAGGTTTAATGTCTTTCAAATGAAAATGAAGTGGAAGGGAAGTCTGGCGGGTAAAATGGGCCCCACTTCATCGTATATTGTCTTTCGAAAGGTTTGTAGGAGATGGCAATTAAGGTATTTTGGGATTTGACCTATGGGAAAGTGAGTTGAATGTGTGGGATTATAATGAAATGTATGGAAATAAATGAACGAGGAAGGAAATGTAAATAAAGGGAAATGAATGAATTGAGAGTATGGGGGGATATATGCTATGGTTTAAAACTTTAGCATATAAATTAATAATCAGAATTTAAGCCATACAAATAACTTTTCCATAGGCACATTTAGACTAGCCGGTAATAAAAACCTTTAAAACAGAATGAAGTTTTTCTTTTTCTTTCTTGCTTCCCTAACATGTTTTTTTGCCTCCTTTGTTTAGAGAATCTAACATCTAACATTTTATTTTGCCTTCTTTATTTAGGGCATCTAACATCTTAACGTTTTATTGACATGGATGCGTACAAAAATAAAAATCTTCCTAACATTTTTAACTTTTTTATTCTTTTGCATCCATATCTTACCTTATCATTTTGAAAATTGTTTAACTACTTATGCTAACTTATCAAAAAATATGATGTTACAACATCTCCCTTGGTTCAGATTAGACTATTGGACCATTTTTATTTTCTACTTAACTAATTAAATTTTTCAAGATTAAACAGTCTCACAAATTATTTTTCACTACCCTAAAACAAGCAATTTAAACCTAATTCAATCATGCTTAAACGATATGATTTAATTTTATTGAACTTTTGTGGCAATTTAATCAAGCTGCACACAATTTATTTTCACAAGTAAGCTAAACTAAGAGTAGTGGCATTTTGATGTGCAACACTTTCAAAATTTTATTCTTTTTTCTTCTTTTTGATGGGGTTCACATCTTATATTTTTTATTTATAACATATACCCTCTTTTGATTTTTTTTTTATGTTAATTTTTTTTTTTTGAAAATTATATGCAAATTGGAAATCATTTTACAAAATAAATTTTACAGATAGAATAAACTCAGTCACCTTGAGATCCTATGAAATATAGGACCCTAACAACATCAAAGCAACATGATTACATCATGGTTGTGGTTGATATGTTGAGTAAGGTAGCTCACTTCATTCTATTAAATACTACTAATTCAAGCAACGAGGTAGCTCAGATCTTCATAAGGGAGATAATGACATTGCATGGTATTCCTAAGAAGATCATATCAGATAGAGATGTCAAGTTCACTTCTAGGTTTCAGAAGGATCTATTTGTAGGTTTGGGTATAGAGTTGGCCTTCAGTATAGCTTATCATCCATAGAAAAATGGACAGACATAGAGGGCCAACAAGATACTGAGGATATTTTAAGGATGTATGTCATACATCACCAGAGGAGGTGAGAGGATTATCTTCCACTGATAGATTTTGAATTCAGTAATGGTTATGAGGAGTCACTAAGGATGAGTCCATTTGAGGCACTCTATGGGAATATTTGTAACACTCCCATCAACTGTAGTGATCGAGTGAACAAGGTGTTGATTGGACCGAATATGTTGGCAGAGATGGAAGAAGAAATGCAAGTTATCAAGAAAAACATAAGGAAACACATGCTAGGAAGAAGAGTTATGCAGATCATCACAGGGAATTTAAGGAGTTTAAGGTTGGGGAGCATATGTACTTGCGCATCAATCCCAAGAATATTTCCTTGAGGATTGAATCATGTGCCAATTTGGCACCTCGTTATTACGGTCCTTTTGAGATCCTTGAGAGGATTGGACCAGTGTCCTAAACACTTGCACTGCCTCCAACAGTGAAATTCCATGATGTTTTCTATGTTTCATTGCTTAAAGGATATGTGAAGTATGTTGATAATGTGTTCATAGTGGTCTATATTGCAGGTGGAACTAGAAGGAGAATTCCAGTCGGAACCTCAGGGCATTTTGCAGCGAAAACAGCTCACGCTCTGAAATTGAGAAATCGAGCAAGTTAAAGTGTAATGGAAGTACCTTGGGCCCGATGAACCTACAAGGGAGATGGCTGATCAAATGCGGGTTATGTATCCTTCATTATTTTTTGATGGAGGAAAATGAGTTTTGGTATATGTACATATTTATGTGTAGTGTTATTGTAGATATCATAATGAGTTATGTTAAAAAGTTGCATTAGCATTATGGTTGTCATGTTGTCATGTTGTTCATGATGGTATTTCTTTTGAGAAAGTTGTTCATTGTAAATATTTCATCGAGCTACTTATAAAGCTCCACAGGAACTATGTTTTGGTTTCAGTAGTCTTGTTCGTTATAGGAGTCATAGAACACAAAGGACAGTGTTCCCCTAAGGGATAGGGATTTTTAATAGCCCCAGGCTAAAAGTTCATGTAATAAAGTTAATAAAGGAAAATAAGACCAAAGTCATGGGACACTTATGCTAAGTTGAATGTTGGGAAAAGCATCCTAGTGGGCCTCACTTGCTGTTTACTATGGCTCATGAAATTGGAAAAGGCATTGACAAAGGCTTTGGAAAGGCAAAGTTGCATTATTGGCGTTTATTTATGAAAATAAAGAAAAATAGGAGAAAGGGAGATGAAATGTCACAAGTTTGCATGAGGAGGAAATTGAAGGAAAATAGAGGGAAAATTAAAAAATTAAAGGCATAAATAATAAAAAGGCATCATAGCATTAGTTTGGAGCTTTTTGTAAGTTTTTCTTTGGAATTAGCTTTAGAGATAGAAAAGCACCAAGAGGAGAAAGTAGGAAAGAAAGCAAAGGAATGACAAGGAAAGCAATGCAAAGTAAAGGAAGGACAAGGAAAGAAAAGGAGAAACAAGGAAGGATTAGATCAAACAACTTCAGCAGGAGGACTTGCAAGTAACAGCGTCATGTGTGATTTCCTAGCTAAAGTGTGAATTCATTGTGCATGAATTTGTGCATTTGGTTCATTTTTTGTCATTGGCATGGGGTTTTCCTGGTTTGATAGTGGTTTCATCCTTGCCTTCCCAATTCTTGGATAACCATGTTGTGATGGGATTATTTCTTGGTTGAGCTTTAGATTTCCATAAGGTTTTGGATCGTGGTAAGGTGGTCTCAAGAAAATCTCAAGGGTTGGGGGTGGAAAGGGTTTTCTCCAAGAAGCTCTAATTAGGTGGGTCAAAACAAGAAAATTCCTCAAGGGTTGGTGAAGGAATTTTGAGGCATCCAATATTGGTTTTGTTTCGTGATCTCAGAACTGATTTAGGTCAGATCACGATATCATTAGGGGAGAGATGCTTTAACCTCTTGATCCCCTTGGTTTTTTATGTCTTGGTTTATCCCATGAGACCCCACATTCATGCTTGGAATTTGGCACAAGGGTGATTGGATGAAAAAAAGATTTGGTTCAACCCAATCTATGGTCCGATGGTACATGGAAGTCCCTGACGTGGTTGGCTTTTACATAATTTAGTGAGAGCTAATTCTCTATGGAAATCTATGAAGTATTTGTACTGGTTAATATGATGATTTGATGGTTGTTATCTCATGGTTATTATGATGATTATTTGCTGGTTATGAGCATGGATATGTTATATACTTTAGTTATGGCTTGTTCATGAATTGATATGTATTTGTTTGGTTGATGAATGCATAAGATAAAAAATGTTATTGCATCTCTTAAGAGAGGGCATTAGGCCTCCTTGGTGAATTTCAAATAAGTTTTAGGCCCCTATATTAATAGATGCATTCATACCCTGTAGATTTCATGTTCACTATATGTTTGACGAAATGACTGTCATGGCACTGACATGGTTCGGCTTGGTTAGCTCAAGTCCTTGATCAAGTTTAATATTAATGGCTTTGTCCTTATGTCATTCATTGTTATGAAAAGTCTTATCAAGTTCTGGGTAGTGGTCTGGAGACTAGCCCTCAACGAGTGGCTCAGATTCTGGGGTCGCATGCTTAGAACTAGAAAATATGGACTCCAATCACTAGGAGGAAGGGTTATGTTGATTGGAAGGGTTATGCATGCAAATGAAGGGTCACAATCACTGGCTTGCCTTGTTATGCAAGAGCCATGATCACTACAAAGGCAATCTAGCTTAGGGTTTGGGCACCTAGAGTGATGTTTAGCTCGTGGGGGTCTTGTAGCTCCTTAGGAAGGCCTGTAAAGTTTATCACTATCGATTCCACTTCCTTAATTGTACTTAGGGGGTTGATTCATGTCATAATAGCCCTCAACTCATGTTTACCCTAGCAGGACTGTGAAAGTGGGTAAATGTGGGAGGCGTGGTTACACACTTAATAGCTTGTTAGAATTAAAAAGTCCATAGCCTTTTATGATTTTCCATGAACAATATAATAAATAAAAGGTATAATGCACCAACATTTTATAATACATATAGTTTATATGATATACATAATGTCTAAGCTTAATCAACTCTTTGGCGCCACACTTGGCAAAGATATATAGAAAAATGGGTGAGGGTATTGGATTTAGAGTATGAGGTTCAAGAATAAGTCTGAAAGCCTAATTATATTCTTTGATAGAATTAAAACGTGGATGAGTAAGACAATAACTATTTCTTTTAATCATTCTAAATAAAACAAATTGACAAATACACAATGAACATATATATTTTGTTGATAGAACATGTATTTTCTTTATAAATGATCGATTAAATCCAAAAAAAAAGTACATCAATTATCTCTTAAACCAAAAACCTTCTGCACTAAATCTAAAAATAATATAAAATCACACTTGAATTCATTGTGATAAAATCCTACCCACAATAACACATCACTACTAATAGATTATCGGAACTTTTTATTCACTTAGGCCAATAGTTCCAATACTCTCGTATGACTTGCATATAAACTTATTTGCTGCCAACAACGTCCCTATGTTTCAAAAAATCTGCGGGAGTGCTGGAGACACGCAAGTTCTTTCAGCAGGCATGAAAAGGGATTTCTACAACTGATTTTGATTACACCCAACCTTTTCTCCAGCCGCATACGTCCTCCTCTTCTTCATTGGAAATGTTATGTTGTTCTTTTCTCTGTTATAACATTCAACAACACTGCTTACACAACCTCACCTTTAAAAAAATAATAGTAATAATCTCCTAATTTAAGGAGATTTCCTTTGATATATAAAATTTATTTGTTTTTTAATTACTTAATCCATATGCCTCAATTTTCAGAATTCTAACCTATAATCTCCAAACATGAAAACAAATATTCATAATTACAATCTCTTACTCAAAACATGAGACATATTATTAACCAATAAAGGAGATTAAGTGAAACTGGCATGAGATTTTGACCTTGGAAATGAAGGTGAGGGCCATTTTGACCTGCCCACAGTAAGTACCGTCTGCAAGAACCACGTTATAAGAAGTTGGGGGTAACCTCCCTGCCTCGAATACTCCGTCCAGTGGGATCCTTCATTCGCATCAACAAAGTCAATTTATCACAATTGCTACAGAAATATATGGAGGGATCGGTGGATGGATGTGAATTAGTGTTACCTTGCTTCTCCGAGAAAGTCATCAGAGGTGAAAGTATCCTTGTCCATGATTCCCACGATCAGATCAGAAACCCCTTCTGTTGTATTGAACACAAATTTCTCGTTCCACTCAGGATTACTGCCTTGACCTGTAACGATTTCTCATTAGTACAGAATTCGCCACACATCAGGCATATAGGGGAAACTCTGTAGAGGCAAAATATAACCAGGATTCCCAAAAAGAGGATTATTACTGACGGGATGCGACGCTGCTCTTTTGTCGCTGAGTTCGGTATTTGATGATGCAGTAAGGATCCATTTTCTCTGCACCCACGTTGACTCTATTAATACCCAAATCGAAGAATCTCCAGATGAATATACAAAAATTCGAATTCAATTACAGACAGAGAGGTTAGATCCAGTGGATCAGGGAACACAGAATAATGATTTTATCAGACAAGCATAAAAAGAAGAGTGGGCGATCATACTGAGAAAATCGGTTTTGTGCAGGCCCTTGGCGTTGACGAGTAACACCTCCAGCGTTCCGGTCGGCATATCTTGATCTTGATCTTGATGTTATGTTTTACAAAGCCGCGCGCACTCTTCGGATCCTTCGATCTAATCCTCAATCTTGGTCTTGATGTTATGTTTTACAAAGCCACGCGCACTCTTCGGATCCTCTGTTCCAATCCTCTCAGGCGTATAGAAGGCGCGGATGCGTTGTGAAGACTTACAGCTGAAGTAAGATATATAAATGGGAAAGGTTGGACTTTGACCCTATCCCGCGCAGGTTGCAGCCCGCCGTGTCAAAAAGTTCTTTCGCGTTTTTGGGTTTGAATTTTTTGTAGTGAATTATTATTTACAACGGATTTGAATAAAGTACATAAATTCCGAGATAAGGTGTCCGCGTTGGGCGCTCTTTTTAAATTTTATTTTATAATAACTACCTCAAAAAAATTAATTACATTAATTTGTTTAGTTTTTTCTTTAATTTTTTTTTTTTTTTAAGTTGGGTAGTTATTTTCATTTTTCATTTTTTTTCTCATTTTTTTTTTTAACTCCATTTTCATCAACATGTCGAGATACATCACCCCAATTAGGGAAGGGAATTGAACCTGTTATAACAGCCTGCCTCATCACCGTTTAACCAAGACCCCACAGACGTTTTTCTTTAAATCTTTAAAAACATTATTTTTTATTTTTATTTTTTTTATTTAAAGAAGAAAAAGGAAGAATATAAAAGGCTCGATTAAAAGCTAATACTTAAGAAGTCATTTTATATTTTTCTAATAGTAATTAAGAATTGGGTATTATAGCAAGCTTTCATTCTAATTAAAACTAGCAATTGCACCATCACTAGATGTTGCAAAGGAAATGTCGTAAGATTCTTAAAGAGATCCAATAGTTGCTAAGCAAGATATCTGTAGTGATTTTGGTGAATTTTAGTAAAGGCAGGAAAAAAGATTGTGCCCTCTCCCAATTTTTATTTGTAATTAAAAGCAAAGTTACAGAAAAAATCATGTTCAATCTACAATAATTTTATCTCCAAATGCAAGATACATAAAACAATTCCTTCAAACAGCTATTGACAACTGAATGAGTCGGTAAACCAGGATTTAGAAGCACTATAACCATGCTGACGACACCAAACAATGCTATGTAGAATTAATAGAAATGTGCTACTAAGTACAAAACTGTGTGTTAAATAACTGATCTATGAAGACTGTGATATCCAGAAAAGTGACACAACTATGTCAAATGGACTAAGTGTACAATCTGAATCATTATTGAAAAGAAACATTGCAAAAATGAGCATAGTCGAAAAATAGCATAAACAATTATCGAATCCAATCATATAGAGAACACCACAAAATTGAATCATTATTGAAAAAGAAACATTGCAAAAATGAGCATAGTTGAAAAGAGTGTAAACAACTATCGAATCTAATCGTATAGAGAACACCACAGAATTCTAGACACGTGATCTTATTAAGAGTTGGAAATCTAAATTTCATTTTAGTCTAAAATCTATACGGTTAGCTCTAACCATATTTAACAACAGAAGAAAATTGCATCATATAATACATGTGAAGACAATGTCTAAAGCACAAATAAAATACAACTTAAAATCTCACAAACTTCGCAAGAAAGACAACATGGGTTACTTCCCCTTAATCCCCCTCCTCTTTCCCAGCTTCTAAATCAGGAGGAGCGATCTTAGAAATCATATACAGTATCTTATAATTTATTAGATGATGACTAGTTCCAATCCTCTGCTTACCTCTGTTCCAGGAATATGTGTTCAGGAAAAGGCTTGTGCCATTCATTTTGACTTGAAACAGACCTAACTCTTGTGTTGCTCCATAACCGATGGATGAACATCCAGGGCCTGCAAATGCCCAAACTTAGAATGTACTAACACTTGGCACTTGGCACATATTGACACCTGTGCCACTACAAAAAAGGCCAATACATGTATGATTTATTCAACAGGAGTTAAACTAACTTAATATATATGAACTTCAAAGGAAATTATGTATTTATTTAATAACAAGAAAAGAAAGATAAGTCAAGGGGATGGTATAGATCTCCATAAAGAAAGAGAAGCAAAGGTTTTTCAAAAGGTTGGTTTTTTGCTTCAAAAAAATAGTAAAAAGGAGCTTTGCCATGGGCTTCATTCACTGTTATATAACCTTCATAATGAGCGAATTAAAAAAGTAATAAAAAAGTAACTGTATTTTTGGGCATCCAATTAAAAAAACAATCATTGGAATTTTAATTATCTAACTATGTTCTATTCACTCCCTGCAATCGTAAATATAACTGTACGGGACATAGGTTAATCCTAACTACGATCTGGAAAGCACTAATGTTATCAGAGAGATAAATGCAAAACGCTGTGAATTTAATTTTAGATCTCCACAGTAACTGCAGACCAAATAAGTTGATCATAGTCTAGATCAGGGTCTTCGGGCCTCCTAATGGGAACAACACTCCACTCTCCAACCATTTCATCCTGCGATACTGCTGCTGCTCCACATCATATATGTTGAGGTGTCATCATATAAAAAAGATGATCACACAGAGGGTGGAAAGCATTATTAAGGGTTTTCTCCTCAACATTACCGCCCACAAGAATTCTGTCATGCCACGCTGCACAACAACTAATCATTCGAAGCGTTGGTGGAAGAGAAGCCATTGACCTCCAAACACTTTCCCTGGAATCATATACCTCCACTCCTTGCTACGTCTGGAACCAGTAGAGGGATATGCCTGAACATTTAACCGTAAGTGGCAACGATCGAGGGTGTTCCCCATTCCAGAGGTTGGATAAATCTTGAAGAGAGGTCCACACCCTTTTTTCTAGATCGTAAACTTCCCCACTGGCCTTTGATTTATTAACCCATGGATCACCGTCATAATTAATAATGAAGAATTTCCCATCAATAAAAGCCCCAAAGCAGAGGTCCCATTGTTGGTTCATATGTGGGAGATGCTTCCACTCGTCTTTCTCTACATTGTAAACTTCTCCTCCTCGCACACCATTTCCTCTGGCAACATAAATGAGCCCTTCCAGGGAAACGCAACAAGCAACATGGATTGATTTCAGTGGACAGTCTGTGCCACAGCTCTAATGAGAAGATGAGAAATCATAGATGAAGATGGTAGATATTCTCTTCGCATAGGTTGAACTCCTTCCGCCTATCAAAAGAAGCTTCCGATTGACACAAACACAGTGGTAAAGGAAGTGGGGAAGGCAAGGGAGTTGTTCCCAGGTGCATTGTAGAGGGTCACGCACAAAAGTAAACATAGGTCCATGCAGTACAGGAAATCCAACTCCATCAAACATATAAACTGTTGGGAAATGCCAAGCTCATAAAGAACTTTAATAACTAACCTGAGTTTAAATCAATAGGCAAGGAGAATTTAATCGTCTAACAAAATATCGAATGATGCACACGAAGGACAGCAAGGCAACATGGGTGTTGTTTTGAAATAGTGATGCCTTACAGTGTAATTAGTATTATTTCATAAAAATATAATAATACAATACATTATGTTGCAAGCTTTTATTCTCTACTAACTTTTGTGAATTAGAATTAGTATTACTTCATAAAAACATAATAATGCAATACGTGATGTAGTTGATCATAGTTCACACAGAGTATTTAGTAGATATTTCCAATTTATCTCATGGGAAATTAGATAACTTTAATCGCCTACAATATAAAAAATTTATCCAAAATACAAACATCTTTAGAAAAACAAAAGTTATCCAAAATACAAACATTTTTAGTAAAACAAACCTATCTGCTATCATACTACATAGAAAAACTTGTTATCAATCATTACAAATATTAGGGAGTTAGCGAAAGTGACAAGTGTAGGATATTTCATGTTGGCTGTTGGAGGTGGTAGGAAATCAACATCACATTAGAAGTGGTCCCCTAAGTGAGTAATCCTGACCTCCATTCTTTCCAAGCATACTTGTTGATTCCACTAAAGCATACTTTATGTTATTCAATGCATCAAAGATGACATATCTTTCTTCCTATTTGTCTTGTAACACCCTACCCAAGAGGGTATTCATATACTAGTGTAAGAATTGAGGTATTGCTTCTTCCTTCTCCTTGTATGACCAAGGTCAATAACCCATTATGAAGCCTCTTCCATGAGATTTTAAATGACAAATTTCATTGTAGGTTTTGGGAGGAATAATAGATTGGAAAGTGTTAGCAGCTTCCTGTGCCTAATGTTGGGCTCAACTATGGCCTTAGGGGTTGCAACCTTTGCCTCCTCGATGATTTATTATATGCTTTTGAGGAATTCTTCGCAAATGTAAGAGATTATTAGGTTATGGATAGTTCAAATATGTTTTCATTGATGGAAACAATATGATGTTAGCAGGGTGTCCATTGTTGCAACAGGTGGCACAGGTGTCAAAAAAAGTCTAAGGAAGCAACCTGAAGGAGCAAAATGTATCAGCATGGTAGTAGTAATAGCATAAATATTTGGAGCCAGTTTTGGTGTCAAACATCACCTCAAACATTAGTCAAACCCATTCAAATGGAAAGAGCTCTAAAAGATCTTTCCTGTGATATGTGGAAGTTTGAAAATGGCCTCCTGGTTCAAAATATAGAGTTAGCCAAAGTTTGTTAACTTCAAATAAAAAACATCAGAGTTAAAAGGTGTTCGGATGAGATTTTGGATTATAGCCAAAGATGGCACAAGTACTCTGGTGGTAAATCATAGCAGAGATGAAAAATAGAGGATGGAGTTGACATGGATGGACATTGCTGTAGTGACAGACATTTCTATTGGGCATTGGTTGAGGCCACCCGGCGAAGCTACCCCACCAACAATACCCTGGTGATATGGTTATGGTGAAAAAGTCTTAGAGTTGAGATGAATGGAGCGGGATGACACCAGTATATGACGCCATCCTAGTGGAGGTAGCTTGACAATATAGCCCCAACAAATTGTTGAAAATGCAGCAAGATGATGGAGCTTAGTGAAATGAAGTCGCCTTCACTAAGTGGGCCCGCAGGCAAATTCTGGCGCAAAATATATTTTTAGACATATGGAGCATGGTTCGGGGATTGCAGTATGAGATTCTTGGAGCATTGGTCATGTTGGTAAAAATAGATGAGACTCTATTTTTTAGGTCAAAGAGGTCGAAGTCTATTTTTAGACTGCCTCTCCTAAAAATAGGGAAGTCAAATATTATTTACCCTTAATAATATTTAGACTATAAACTTTAGTTTACTCTCTTGGAGCACTTCAGTTCGAGCTACAGAAGTGGCTCATGCATCTGACAGAGGAATCACGTGGTTCCCAAGGGTTTGATGGCATCATGCATGGTTGACTTCAATTGGACTTCAGTGGCAGAAGTTTGGAGGAGTTAATGAGACAACTAGTGGAGTTGTGTTCTGTTTATTTTAGTTGAACTGATTGAGATTAGTTTAACTAGCTAATCAATTAGTTATGAGTGGAGTGAATTAAATATTATTTAATTCATTAATTAGTAACTCATTATTCAACTCAAGAACACATCAGCTCACTACAGTGCATGATCAGTTCAGTGGAGACCAGTGAAAGAGGTAGATGAAAGGGTGGAGTTAGCTATCAGTGGCGACATCAGTTGTGCATGAGATTTGCACCACACTTGGAGGATTTGTCCATGACAATTGTGCAGTCAAGCCAAGGAGATTAGAACCTTGGATCTCTATATAGACAGGCCTAGATTGCGCAATAGAGGCAAGGCAATTGGCGGTGAGTTTTGAACCAGTAACCTGTTCAAAACTGAGCTAGATTGTGGGTAACTGTATGAGAAAGTACCGAGTACTTGTGAGGAGTATTGTACTGAGTTTGTTACTTGATTTCTCCATTATAATATACACAATAGCTGCGGGGTTTTCAGCTATAAGCTTTCCCCATACATACCGTGTTAATGTGTATGATGATTTGATGTGTTATCGCTTGATTTTATTTCCGCATGTTTGATGATCTGAGTGGAAGAGATTATGTGTTGCATATAAATTCGAATTGTATGTGATCATGATAGTCTCGGTGGATAATTAATCATTATTCAGCAAATTTCTACATGGTATCGGAGCTATTGAAGCAGAGATTGATCATCACAGTGATTACAAACTTATTTCGGTAGACAGAGTCTGCATGCGGGCCAGGTAGCCTCCGGATTCATCTTTCTTCGGAAAGTGAAAGGTCTGGTAAATGCCCCTTGCAGTCAATCTCTATGCTAGAAATAATTTTTTCTCACAGATCTAGAGCGGTTGAGCTTTGAGGTGGAATTTGAAATTTTGCAGCAGTTTTGTTTTCTTGGTGCCGGTGTTGAATATGTCTTTCAACGGTTTGCGACTCGAATATGCTCTTAAAGGCAGTTCGAATTATGTTGCATGGAAGGATCGCATGGAAGTAGTATTAGAAGATAATGGTCTGAAGGAGTTCATAGATACGGATGTCCAAAAGCCCACTGATCCTGCTGAAGTCGATGCATGTAAAAAGAAGATGGCGAAGTGTCGAAAGATCCTGTTGGAGGGCGTCAAGGATCATATTGTATCCAACTTGCATGGAAAGGCTTCTCCATTTCTAATGTGGAAAGATTTGACGGATCTATTCCAGAGTAAGAGTGACCAAAGGAAGCTGGCGCTCAAAGATAAGCTCAGGAACATCAAGATGGAGAAAGGCGACAATATTGCCAAATACCTCACGAAGTTCACTCAGTGCAGAGATGAGCTGGGAAGTGTAGGGGTGACTGTCGAAGACGAGGACATGGTTGACCTGGCTCTCCTTGGTCTTCCGAAGGCTTGGCACTCATATCAAGATAGTGTCAATGGTTGGGAGAAGCTGCCGGGATGGGAGCGCCTTTGGGCGGATCTCATGCAGGAGGAGATAAGGAGGACTACTCGAGATGGATCTTCATCAAAGGGAGCCGATGCAGAAAACTGCGCTTTGGTTGCCAAAGCAAAGAAGGGGAAGGGTAAGAAAACCTCTCATTCTGGTGCAAAGGGCAAGAAGCAGGATATGGCGAAAGTGAAGTGTTTTCACTGCCATGATCACGGACATTATGCTACCAATTGTCCAAAGAAGAAGAAGAACAAGCAAGCGGAAAGATCTGCAGATGGAGAAGCTTTGGCTTCACAGTTCGAGCTTGACTTTTCACTGATCGCATGCTTGGTTTCAAGTGTGATGGGATCGGTATGGTTCTTGGACAGCGGTGCGTCATTTCATATGACGGGAGATCGAGATTTGTTCTCAGATCTGGAGGACAAAGATTTGGGTGTGCACATCGAGATGGGCGATGATGGTAGATACAATGCGATTGGTATCGGTACCATATCCTTTCAGAGGGAGTCTAGTAAACCCTTTGTATTGAAGGATGTCATGCATGTACCTGGATTGAAGAAGAACTTGATCTCTGTGGCGATGTTGGAGGATAAGGGGTATGATGTGGTCTTCAGCGAAGGAAAAGCCTTCCTGCGCAGTAAGACTACTGGAGAGACCCAGAAGATAGGGGTTCGAGCTAATAACCTGTATCAGTTGCAGGTAGATGGCTGCGCAGCTATGGCATGCAAGGCAGGAGAAGTGGTGAGCCGGGATGATGAGGGCGAACTGTGGCACAGGAGATTGGGCCACCTTCACCATGGAGCCTTGAATATTTTGCAGCAGATTTCTATTGGGCTTCCTAAGGGCACTCTTGCGCAGTCAGATCAATGCAAGGGGTGTACTTTGGGGAAGTATGTGAAAGCCACCTTTCACGAGAAGGATAGTTGCGCCACGACGATCCTTGAGAGAGTTCACACAGACGTGTGTGGTCCTTTCTCAGTTGCTTCGACAGCAAAGCACAGGTATTATGTGATCTTTGTTGATGATTTCTTTCGAAAGTGCTGGATCTTCTTCATGCAGAAGAAGAGCGATACATTCGCGAAGTTCTGTGAGTTTAAAGCACTGGTCGAGAAGGAGTCGGGGAAGAAGGTGATTGCTCTAAGGAGTGATAACGGTGGTGAATTCATCTCGCCTGAATTCAAGGAGTTCTACAGCGCAGAAGGGATTCGGAGAGAGCTCATCGCACCCCATAACCCACAGCAGAACGGGGTGGCTGAGCGGAAGAACGGAACGATCGTGGGTGCTGCACGGGCGATGTTGCATGATCAGGGCCTACCCCTTCACTTGTGGGCTAAGGCATGCAATACAGCAGTGTATGTGCAGAACCGTTGTCCCCACAAGGTTCTTGGCATGAGTACACCAGAGGAGGCTTATTCTGGCAAGAGGCCTGATATTTCCCATTTGCGGATTTTTGGTTCTCCTGTCTACATGCATGTGACGAAGGATGAGAGAAGGAAGCTGGATCCAACTGCTGAGGTTGGAATATTTGTGGGGTACACTGATACACCTCACAACTACCGGGTGCATTTTTCAGACAGTCGCAAGACTGTTGTGCGACGGGATATAAAATTTCAGGAGGAGAAAGCCATGCAGTGTTCGCTTGAGAGGGAGCTACACTTGCATGCAGATGAGGAGCTGTTAGTTCCTAAGGAGGAGCTTCTGGATGTGGATCAGCCACAAGAGGAGGTTCAGAAGGTGGAAGAAACCACCCAGGCAGCGCCAACCATCAGAGGGCGCATGCGCACTACAGAAGCTGAGCGACTGGCTCGGGATGCAGAGAAGGTTGTAGGACCACCCACAGCACAGCGCAGACAGAGACAGTCACCGGATCGGTACACTGGATACATGGCTCTTGTGAGTCAATGTGTTGTGACGGAGCCATCCTCTTTTGAGGAAGCTGTGGAGGAACCCACATGGGTTGATGCCATGATCGAGGAATATGATTCGATCGTCAGGAACAGTGCATGGGAGATTGTCCCAAGATCGGTGGGGAAATCAGTGGTGGGTTCGTGATGGATCTACAAGGTGAAGCAGGCGGCTGACGGGAGTGTGGAGAAGTACAAGGCAAGATTTGTCGCCCGTGGCTTTTCACAGATCGAGGGGATTGACTATGAGGAGACCTTTCCACCTGTCGCAAGGTACTCTTCCATACAAACGATCCTTGCTCTCTCAGCGTAGATGGGGTGGCACATTCATCAGATGGATGTGAAGACTGCGTTCCTCAATGGAGTTATTGAGGAGGAGGTGTACATAGAGCAGCCTGAAGGTTTTGAGATCTTCAGCAGTGAGTCGCATGTGTGCCGACTCAAGAGAGCACTGTACGGGCTGGAGCAAGCACCTCGTGCTTGGTACACTCGGATAGACAGCTACTTCACCGGGCTTGGATTCTCCAAGAGTGAGGCGGATCCAAACCTGTACCAGATTGTGGTGGAGGGGAAGCTGTTGATCATCGTACTGTATGTAGATGATTTGATTTTGACTGGCGATGAGCAGTTGATACTTTCATGCAAGGAGGATCTTGCACGAGAGTTTGAGATAAAGGACTTGGGCATCCTTCATTATTTCCTGGGATTGGAGATTTGGCAGCGCAGCGGAGGACTGTTTGTTTCTCAGGGCAAGTATGCCCGGGAGATTCTGGAGAGATTCAACATGCAAGGCTGCAAGCCTATTGACACTCCTCTTCCCGGTGGTTGGAGGAAGGAGGATGCTACTTCAACAGAGGTAGTGGATGCCACTGTCTATTGACAGTTGGTGGGGTCGCTTATGTATCTGGTCAATACACGACCCGATATATGCTATGCAGTTAACCAGCTTTCGCAAGCTATGGTTAAGCCTACCAAGCTCTTTTGGAAGGCAGGCAAGCATGTATTGCGCTATATTAGAGGCACATCAGGATATGGTCTATGGTACAGACAAGAGGATGGCTTTCTGGCTTCACTGATGCAGATTGGGCAGGGAGTCCAACGGACCGGAAGAGCACTTCTGGAGGAGCTTTTAGCATTGGGTCGACAGCAGTTTCCTGGTACAGCAGGAAGCAGAGATCCGTGGCACTCAGTTCCGCAGAGGCCGAGTACATGGCAGCTAGCTTGGCTACATGCGAGGCTATTTGGATGAGAAAGATCCTCGCAGGATTGTTCAGGTTGCATTTGGAGCCTACAGTGATCTACTGTGATAACCAGAGTTGCATTAAACTTTCGGCCAATCCAGTATTTCATGATAGGTCCAAACACATCGACATCAGGTACCATCATATCAGAGATTGTGTTCAGCGGAGAATCATGATGCTTTCATATGTTCCCACGGAGGATCAGGATGTCGACATCCTGACAAAGGCGCTCACCAGAGCAAGTTCGAATTCCACAGAGGCAGGATAGGGGTTGCAGATAATCCATATCTTGCTGAGAGGGAGTGTTGAAAATGCAGCAAGATGATGGAGCTTAGTGAAATGAAGTCGCCTTCACTAAGTGGGCCCGCAGGCAAATTCCGGCGCAAAATCTATTTTTAGACTATGTCTATTTTTAGACATATGGAGCATGGTTCGGGGATTCCAGTTTGAGATTCTTGAAGTATGTGTCATGTTGGTAAAAATAGATGAGACTCTATTTTTGAGGTCAAAGAGGTCGAAGTCTATTTTTAGATTGCCTCTCCTTAAAACAGGGAAGTCAAATATTATTTACCCTTAATAATATTTAGAATATAAACTTCAGTTTACTCTCTTGGAGCACTTCAGTTCGAGCTATAGAAGTGGCTCATGCATCTGACAGAGGAATTATGCTATTCCCAAGGGTTTGATGGCATCATGCATGGTTGACTTCAGTTAGGACTTCAGTGGCAGAAGTTTGGTGGAGTTAATGAGACAGATAGTGGAGTTGTGTTCTGTTTATTTTAGTTGAACTAGTTGAGATTAGTTTAACTTGCTAATCAATTAGTTATGAGTGGAGTGAATTAAATATTATTTAATTCATTAATTAGTAACTCATTATTCAACTCAAGAACACATCAGTTCACTACAGTGCATGATCAGTTCAGTGGAGACCAGTGAAAGAGGTAGATGAAAGGGTGGAGTTAGCTATCAAAGGCGACATCAGTTGTGCATGAGATTTGCACCACACTTGGAGGATTTGTCCATGACAATTGCACAGTCAAGCCAAGGAGATTCAAACCTTGGATCTCTATATAGACAGGCCTGGATTGCGCAATAGAGGCAAGGCAATTGGCGGTGAGTTTTGAACCAGTAACCTGTTCAAAACTGAGCTAGATTGTGGGTAACTGTATGAGAAAGTACTGAGTACTTGTGAGAAGTATTGTACTGAGTTTGTTACTTGATTTCTCCATTATAATATACACAATATCTGCGTGGTTTTCAGCTATAAGCTTTCCCCATACATACTGTGTTAATGTGTATGATGATTTGATGTGTTATTGCTTGATTTTATTTCCGCATGTTTGATGATCTGAGTGGAAGAGATTATGTGTTGCATATAAATTCGAATTGTATGTGATCAGGATAGTCTCGGTGGATAATTAATCATTATTCAGCAAATTTATACACAAATCCTTAAGGATTACAAAGAGAAAGCATGAGGAGATAGGGTGTCAGGAGACAGGGTGTCAAGACATGAAAACAAAGAGCTGACCAACGAGGACTCGAGCAGGAGGTCCCCACTATGACAACTCATCCTGCTGAGGGAGAGCCCATAAAGGTATGATCCTGGAAGATTGTTTTGGGAGCACAAGGTTAAGCGTTGGGAAATAGGTTTCGGGCCACGTGGTAACATTTTGATGGGCCTTTAGACGACAGTGTTGTCAGGCTTGCAGGCCACATGAGGTTGTTTCGCATATGGTGAATCATGTATATCAACGACGGAGAACCACCTCAGGACCATTCCTCATAATACCACAAACCATAATGGAGTGGTGTCGAGTTCTTGAAATTTGTGGTTTTTGATAAAAGACTTTACTCACAAAACCAGGGTCTTAGGGACCCTTTCTTTCTCCCCTCTCCCAACACACTTGGAAATATATCATTGGCCCTTAGAAGAAGATGTGGGATGATTATGTTAGCATGACATGGTGGACATGCGGCATACATTTTTGGATTTTTTGGTCACACAAAGGGCATATTTTTTAGCGACACATGTCACTTAGCACAGGCCAACATGTAGCACAACTGAAATTATCCTGGTGGACATAATCCAAAATATTTAAAGAAGTGCGCAAAGGGAATGAGTTAGGAGACATAAGCATCGGGACACGAAGGAACAATGTGGCAATCAATCAAAAGTAGGTGGGCGGTCCCCACAGGACACACAAAACCTATGACATGACCTCGACGAATGTATAAAGAGGGACGGGCTTAGAGTGTCAGGATAGAGATACTTGCAGCATAGGTATTGGCCCTGAGTCATTTCACGTAGAAATGAAACCAAAGGCGCGAAGCATTGACAAAGGGAACTTGGCCCGTGAAGGGCATAAATAGGTTAAGCGCTTGAAAGCCTTGGCCGATGGATGTATAGACCTATTCCTATGATAGAAAACCACTAAAGGGCTAGAGAAAAAGGGAATTAAGCTCAAAAATGTGGAAAAGTCATTTTTGGGAGTTAATTTATAAATAAAGCCAAAGTTACTTGTAGATAAAAACATAAGAGGCACTGCTAAAACATATAAAAGGCCATAATGTTAAAATAGGAAAATAAACTCAACTCAACCTATAGAAAATGGTTTTTAAGGTTAGCGAACTTGTAGAGGACATCCAAAAGACTGGGATGGGAAATTCAAAAGAAAAAATAAGGATGCATGCAGCAATCAAAGAAAAGAAGGATAAGCCAAAAATATCAAGCCAAATTCTTTATAAGCAGGCTTGAGGAATCAGGATAAACAAGTTTTTTTAGAGAAGAGACATTAGATCTGGTGTGATTGAGTTGGATTTGTGTTGGTGTTTTTCAGTGATCAAAGATTGCTGAAGGTGTTGGTGATTGAGAAATTTAATTATTTTTGAAATCATAGAAGGTATTCGCGGCTCTAGTATGAAAATGGATGAAAGATGAACGAATGAGTGCCAAGAAAGTTTTAACTTGCAAAATTAGGGGTTGATTCTCCTTCCAGTGGGTGATGGGAAACATTTGGGGTGGTAGCTCCATTTTGTTGTAGATATAAACCAACGATTTGTAGCTTCCTATTGGTTGTAGCCAGAGAATTTTAACAAGAAGTTGTAGCTTTCCCTGTGAATGAACTGAAGAGAAGTTTTAAAAATTTATTTTTTCTTTGTGTGTTCCATTGAGATTTTTGATATTAATTTCTTTCATGCTTATTTCAATTAATTTTTGAAGCATTTAATGATGTCCCAATATAATTTTATAAAGTGAAAGAAAGCTTAAATTGGTAAAAATTCTCACAATACTGACTCACCCCCCCCCCCCCCCCCTCGCAGTATTGTTTTGGTTTTCAACAATTGGTATCAGAACATGGTTTACTTAAGATCAGTTTAATGGCTAGAAGAAAGATCAAGGACCATGGAAAACTAGGAAGGAGGATTTACTAACAGGGCTCCTATGTTCAACGAAAAAAATATGTTTTGGAAAGTGAGGATGAAGACCTACATTTAATCAATTGGATATGATGTGTGGGATCTTGTGGAGGAAGCATATCAAAGGCCTCCAACAATGGTTACCCAAGATTAGAAGTTGGAGTTCAGATGTAATGCTAGAGCAATGAATGTCATGCTTGTTGCCCTGCCTGGATCAAATCTTGTCAAAGTAATGGAATGCACATGTGCCAAATATATATGGGACAAGATGAGAAGTTGCTATGAAGGAGACAAAAAGGTAAAGAAAGATAAACTCCAAGGTTATAGGATGAAATTTTAGTCTTTAGGCATGCATGATGATGCATATATTGTAAACTATTTTTTAAGAGTTGATGAAGTTGTGAACACCATAAGAGGGCTTAATGAGAAGCTAGATGAAGCTATGGTAGTTCAAAAAGTATTAAGATATATTCCTAAGAGTTTTAATCCCAAGGTGTCATTTGTTGAAGAAATCACCATTATGAGCACTCTCACTCTAGATCAACTTGTTGGTATACTCACTGCCTATGAGATGAAAATTTTGAAAGGAATGTCTACAACCAAAGAATTGGACTTCAAAGAATAAAATAAATGCAAGGATGAGAATGATGACTCATGTTGTGAATCAGATGAAGAAGAGACCAAATTTTTGAGAAACCTCAAGCGAGGATCAGGAAAGTATAAAGGAAAATTACCCTTTAAATGTTTTAATTGTGGAAAAGTTGGTCACTATGCATCAAAGTGTCCTGAAAAGAAGAAGAAAGATTATGATCCTAAAGAAAAATTTAAGAAACTTTAAAAGGAAAAAAGGAAGGCTAAGAATATATGTTTCTATGTTCAAGAAGAGAGCTCCTCGGAAAGTGGACCTAGCTAATCCTTAGATGAGGACACAGATGATGAGATCCATAAAGAATTTATGCTGATGGGAATAGAAAATTTGGAAGTCAAGGCTATTAATTATGATGATGAAGAAGGAGAAGTATACCTTGAAGGTGAACTAGTAAGTTCTCTTGATGAAATAAAAAGGCTAAAGAAGAAAAATAAGTCTCAGAAGGAGTATTTGATAAAAGAAAAAGTTGAGGTTGTTGAGCCATTTCTCTTGCAAATAGAAGAAAGAAAGAATATTCAAGAATCCCATAACCAAAAATTGAATGGAAAGTTTCAATCATGTGAGAGGATGGTTTCTTGTATTGCTCAAAAAGTAAATGGATAAGGCTAAAATGCAGTTGAGTTTCAATAAGAAATTTAGTAAAGGGACTAAGGATTTAAATGAGATATTGGAAGCACAGGGAGTCTCTTCATATCATAGTGGTATTGGCTTTGAAGCTAAGTCCAACACAAGAATTGAATTAAAAGGTCAAATAAAATTACCTATATTCTAGAAAAATAAGGGTGTGCACAACAATAAACATATATTACACAACCAAAGAAAAATCAATAGCAACAAAAGAAGAACACCGACCAAGAAAATCGAACTGACCAGAATTTAGTCCAACGCAAAAGATAAACTTATAGGTATAATAATAATTTCCAAGGGTACTATTTTAAATGCACAAATTATGGTCACAAAGAAACAAATTGTAGAATCAATATTTCTTACAAGCAGCTCAAATCCAGAGGAAGGTTTCAAGAAAGGAAAAGTAGATCCATGTCTTGTAACTTTTTCTTGCCAAGGAAAATGTTATGAAATTTTCAAAAAATGGAAATTAGTTTCCTGCCCACAGTCTCGGGCATATGGAAATCCAAATTGAAAAATGGTTCCTATGTATTTTTCTGGGCCAATTTTTTTAATTTTGAAATTAAATCAATTTAATTTTATAAAATTTTATATTTAATTTATTAAAAAAAATATTTAAAAAATATATTAGTCCACACCCACTTTCGAAGTTCACGTTGTATTAAATATTCCATCGAACAACACTATTTACCAAGCCAACAAAAGCAACACTTAATACAACATGCCAAACCACAGAATAAGGGAGCAGAGGATTGCATTATGTGTCAAAGGAGCTATCAACATTTGATTATAAAAATGATATTCATTATGTTCTCCCGCGACATGTGGGATAATTCCCATGATGAAAAAATAAAAATGTTGGTGTCAAGCATGTTTTCCAACGCCTAGAGCCAAACATTGAATTAATCTAAAGCATCAAATTGATTTGAATATGGGAAAACTAATTTTTCGATGCTAGCTCCCTCATTAGTATTAAATAAAAGTGTGCTTAAGGATCATCTCATTTATTAAGTTATAAAAGGGTTTATGTGTCAAGTTTGTGTGTTTTTTATGAGAAATTCATTTAGTAATTTAGCTTTAAAAACACATAATAGCAAGTAAATTGCAAAGAATACAATACATAACAAACACATAACATAGGGATGATAATGGAGTTCACCCCTCCTAGGCTACATCTCCATGGACCTACTTCATTGGATTTGCCCTCTTTGGATTAATGCTCAATTCTATGATTACATGCACCTACAGTGTTCCAATGGCTCTGCAACCTGCTCCATTGGATTCATAAGACCCAAAAACCCCTAGGTAGCCTCTTCTGGCTTTGCAAATGGTCTTCAGATGAACTAGGCATGGTCTCCTCTCCTTGTGGCCCCAGGCTTCTTTAATATTCAAAGTGGGAAAAAAACTTACAGAAGTGCTCCTCTACTTCTGCAACCTGCATCATCATGCTCAGAGAATCCAAATAATCTAGGATTAACTCTTTCTAAGCATAATTTGGTCGAAATATGCCAAAGTTATGACTTCTTCAATTTATCCTAAAAATCTCCACTAAAACTGGAACAACTCTAGTTAACCCCGACAAAACTGGAGGTCCTCTGAAATTAGTGGACTCCGCCAAACTAGCCACCAAGTTAAGCGTTGGTTTAATTAGTGGATAACTACGGTTTAATTAGAAATAAGCACAATTTAGGCACAGTTAATGTGCACTTAGCATAATCCGTAATTAATGGTGGATTAGCGCATATAAGATGTGATTTAAGGGTTAATTAAAACTAGTTTAATGCTAAACCTCCGCCATTTGGTTGGATCCTTTGCCATAGGTCACGGTTGGAAGGTCACATGGTAAGGGGATGGTCCTACCTACCCCCACCAAAATCCAAAACAAAATTTAAATATAAGCCAACATGTATATTTATTAAGATCCAATGTGTAGGTAAAGTGGTAAGGCTTGTGCATAGCATGGGGGAGGTCACGGGGTCAAGCCCGACCTCTGCCCAATCACCATATAAAATTTTCCCCAACACATAAAATGAAATTTCCACCAACATAGCCAAAATTCGGCATTTGAGGGGCACGTGGTGGCCTCCGAGCTAGCCACATGTCATCTCCCAATTGGTCCGACCAAAACCAATAAAATTGGGGCAAATCACAACCAACCTAGACATGCATCTTGGCTGCAGCTCATTGATCCACTTAGGGGAAATATTCCAAGGAATATTCATTTTAATATTATTTTTGCTGAATAGGTTGTACGAATGCCTAGTCAGCATCCCTGTCACCAAAATTTACTTGTTTAGCCAAGCGATTGGAATGCTCTAACTTTCTCATACATACTAAGTTTTGAGCGAAACAAAGTGCACTAGATTCCTAGCAATGAGACCCATCCAGTCATTCTAGTTTGGAGTGATTATGAGTACTTTGATTTTTTATCAAATTTTTGCCCCCAATTCAATTTTTTATCACTCCTTCCCACTGACAAGATTTTGGACCCACAAAAGCTGGTTATCTTATGAGAGTTGAATAGTCTTCTCTTTCCCAAGTTCTATAAACTTGATTATACTTGGAAAAATATCCATGAAAACCACTTGGGTTCACTGACATGCCTTGCCTTCCAAATAGCTTGGCACTTCATCCAATTTCCTCCTTTTGCTACTGACCCAATCCAACACTTCCCGGTTGCTTGCTGACTGATTAAACACCTTGTTGTACCAAAGAAATCCCTCAGTGATTTCAAAGATGATTGATGGCCTTCCCACTGAGAATCATGTTCCTCCTTTGCACACAGATGCATTCAATGCAAGCTTCTCCTTGGATACCACTTTTCCAAGTTAACCCATTTGAGTGAACTACAAAAATGGTTTGCAATATCAATAATCAAAAGAAAATAAATGACCATTCTTTTTACCTCCATGGTCCCAAATGCCACATGTGGAAGAATGAATTAACGATATCTTTCGCTTCTTAGCATCAACACATCAAATGGTCTACAATGGTTGTTGTTTTAGCTGCAATATTTCTGACATCTTGTCCACTTTTCGCTTCTTGATTCCATCATACTCCAGTATTGACATGCTGATCATGCCATGATTTGAGAATGAATGCTAATCATGAGCCTCTTGCTCAAGAGTGGCTTTTACAAAATCGCGAGACATCTTGTCACAAGAAAAACCATTAACTTGAAAAACACATCATGCAAGAAATACAACTTGACGACCTCCTCCTTTTGCTCCTTCAAAGAAACAAATGTCACATCATGTGAACATCGCCATGCATTCTTACATCTTGGTGTACAAATCTATCGACCAAACACAAGTCGACAAAACATGCCTCTTCAAACAACTGACTCTCAAGTCAAACAGAAGCATGTACAACAACTTGACGATTCCTTTCCCAAAACAACAAGAATTTCACATCTCATGAAAAAATTTGTCAACATCTCCCTTTCATCTTTGGAGACAAAATAGACTCTTCGAAGTTGATATGATATACATGTAACAATAAATCGACCTACACAAGTCGACACAATGAAACTATAAAAAATTCCACTGTTCACACACACAAACTCTCATGCATGTATACAATTCTCAAGTCTTCCACAAGTACAATCATAAGTACAAGAATCCCATTGGTATGTACAAGTACTTAAAGAGCTGAAATGACTAAATTTTCTGCAATAAAGTGAGTCAATATACTCCACTTTGAAACACCTTCCTGGCATAAACATGCAACATGCATTCTAGAGAAAACGAAATGCATTCACATGCAAATTGCAACTACAAATTGTCATCTTTGTTGCATCTAAGTGAGTCAACATAACTCTAATTTTCCAACATCTTGCTTCATGAAATATGCAGCATACTTTCAAGAGAAAAATAAGTGCATCCAATTGGAAAAGAAATGAATCAATAAGGAAATATTTGCATCAATCATCAAAAGAACCGCAAGGGCTTAACTGGTTAAGAAATATAACTATCTATTTCCAAACAACTTTAATGGTGCTTCTTTTAGCTGCACTTCATCATGTGAATCATCTTGACCCACATCAAATATGGAATCCTCTTTTCCATTCTTGTCAAGATCTCTTTCCATCTTCTTCAAATGTTGTGGATGACTTGTTGGGTACAAAGTCCAACACTTGTCTACAATATGACCTTGCTTATGGAAATTAGTGCAAAATAATTGCATCTTCTTTTCAACATGGTTTTCATTATCCATTGTACCTTTGGATTTTTGTCTCTGTTTTGAAAATTTCCTATGTATGGCTTTATTCTTCCAACATCTTGAAACAATATGGTTATTCAAACCACAAAATGAACATGTAAACTTTCTCCAAATCCTCTGTGAAGATGTACCATATTTATCATAGTCAAAAGCAACTTCATTAAAGGCAGATTTATACCTTGTACATTCACCTTTTTCGCCTTCTTGAGGAGGTGAATTTGATGAGGTAGTGGTTCTCTTCGGAATACCAACAATGTCTTCAATGGTTTTAGAGTTTTCAACATCCTCTTGTTTTCCATTTCCATAAGTTGCATGCTTATGAGCATCTTCTTGAAAAGTGAGTATAAAACTTTTGCATTCCTCATGAACACAAAATTCACAAGCTTGAGGTAATGAACATGTAATGAAAGTCTTTCTTGGGAAACCTTCATGTGCCTCCTTGTATTTGGAGCATTCTCCATCATGTTGTTTATAAACAAGACCCAAATACTTAGGCCTTTCCTAAACAACAATTGGCTCAACTATGCCTTGTGCATGTTTGCCTAACGCTTTACCTTCATAGCCCATATTCATCAATAATTTGGACCCTATTCATCTAGCGTGTCTTTAAAAAACACCAAATGATCTGAAATGACTGTATTAGTTTTTTTGTGCTAAGTGTATTTCAGTTTATAAAACATGTGCATAATTGGTTCATTAGTTTGCATAAGGATTAAGGAGTTTGACCATGAATTGTAGATGATTTTTAGTGAATTAGAAGCATAAAAAAATCTTAAATAACACTGAACAACAGTGTAAAATAGATAAATAAGTCACCACATGATTTCTACATAGCAGGCATGATGAAGCAGTTCACCCCTTCTGGGCTACATCTGTTGGTCCAGCTCCTAATGACTTGTCTATCTTTCATTATGCTCAAAATTTTGTTATTAAATGTAGTTACAGTGCTCTAATGTCTATTTTCTCTATACTAATGGCTCCAGAATGCTCCAATTAGTCAAAAATGACTCTTCATTCACTCAGAATGGGCAAAAATTGAGTCTCCTACTCTTTTGCCCAGTATCTCCTAAGAAAACTCCACTAAAAGTGGAGAAATCCACCTAACTAAAGTTAAGAATGGGCTAGCTGCCAATTTAGGTGTGCCCCTAAACTATCCACCGATTAAACCACGCATTTAGTGTGACGGTTGGGCGGTGGCCACATGCACACCCCCAAACCGTCGATTAGCAATATAGTTAGTGGAACTCACGGTATAAACCACAGTTGAAAGAGTTGAATCAGGGTTAAACTGTCGAGTTTCGTAGACTGCGTAGTTGGAGTTGAAAAATGTTATTGTCATGTGATATATATGCTGTGGGGACCGCTAGCGGGTTGGGACTGCCGGCGGTTCCCACCCCCCAACTGTAAATGTAATACACAATAAATAGAACCCGACATTCAATATGGTTAAGAAACAAAGCATATCGTAGATGGTAGACAGTTATGCGTGCCTGGCGGGAGGTCAGGGGGTCGAGCCCTGCTACCTCCAACAAAATTTTACTATGCAGTTGCAGGGCCATGTGGCGGCCTCAAAGTTGGCCACATGGCAGCTTCTGATTAGCTCCTCGAACCCATACAACCAATAAAAACTTGACACTTGTCCTCCTGCGATTGGTCTTGAGAAAGGAATATTCCAAGGATATTCTCTTTTGCTAACTGTACATCCCACTATGCTGAATGTGCATCTCATTCAAACTGTCACAATTTTACCTGTTTGGCATTTTGTTCAGAACACAATATCTTCCTCATAAGGCATCTATTTTTCAAACTATTCACAGCGTCAGAATCAGGAAGACGAGATCTATGCAACCATCCTAGTTTTATCCTAATCCTATAACTTCTAATTTTGAGCAAAATGTATGAACTCCTGATCATTCCTCCCCATTGGGAAGCTTTTGGACCCCAAAAGACTTGATTACCTATTCAGTATATGAGGGTACAAATCACTCACCTTTCCAACCTCCATCCATTTTTCCTTGCTTGGTTTAGTGGCTTTGAGCCCAACTCGAAGGTAGTCAACATTTCCCCTCTTTGATGCTCTTGTCCTCCTGTCAAGAATTGTATCTTCTTTGAGCTCATCTAGAAATTCTGGCGAGAAATTTTCAATAGAAGGTAGCTGAACAACACTTCCTTGATCATCGATCAAGTGTGGCTCATACAAGCGTAATTTTTCAACATTAACAACTAAATACCTTTGCACTAGATGCCACTCTTCCGAAGAAAAGAAATTTAAAAAAATAACCAAATGTCGCTATAGCGATGGGTCGAAATGTCGCATTACCGACGGCAAGAAATCAAAAAAATAAAAACTAAGTGTTGCTATAGTGACGGAATATATATATATATATATATATATATATATATATATATATATATATATATATATAAACCTAGCTGTTGGAATATTGACGGCAAAAAAAAAGTATTTAAAAAAAGTTATTTCCACCAAATCCATCTTGACAATCTTCCAGCTTTATGTGATTGCTATCACCTTATGAAAGCGGGATTCAATTGGATTCTCCATGAAAATCTTTCAAACTGAGCATTCCAGCTTCTGTACCCTTTGTTTGATGCCTTTTAGCAGCTACTCAAAACATTTACTCTGTTTTTTGTTCCAATATATTAGTATTATGACATACCACCTCCTCTTTTTTGTCTTACTTTATATAAGAAGGAACTATGGGGGTAAAATAAGAGTGTTTCTTGCGATCTTTTATCATCTCCAAATCTGGATCTTCCTCATTTTGCAAGTATAATTCCACCAAATCCATCTTAAAAATCTTTCAACCTTATGTGATTGCTATCACCTTAAGGTAGAGGTGGGATTCAGTTGGATTCTCCATGGAAATCTTTCAAACTGAGCATTCAAACTTCTGTACCCTTTTCTTGATTCCTTTTAGCAGCTACTCAAAAAATTTACTTTGTTTTCCGGGTTCCAACATATTCAGTATTATCAGTTATGACATACCAGCTCCTTTTTTCTGTCTTAAAAAAAGAAACTATATGGGTAAACTGAGAGTGTTTCTTGCAGATCTTCTAAAACATTGTGCTTATGTTTTGAGATAAAAACTTGTTGGAAATATTGTGACCAACTGATCCTGATTTAGGGAACAATATTGTTAAAAGAGGAATAAATACTTGTAGTTCAAATGCAACAGGTATTATGAGTCCAAACTCATCATTTTTCATATTATGTGCTTACAAGTTGCTATTATCTCCTGTGAAAGAATTTAGAGATAGAGATGGTGGAGAGAGAAAATCAATAATTGATTATATGTAATGTTGCAGCAGCTACACATATCTTGTACATCCTTTATTTTCATCTTATTACCTATTTATATAAGCATCACTAAATGGTTAAGGTGGTATAACGACCTAACACCTAACCACATCTAAATAGTAAATTGGTCACATGTTTCTAGTAGAGCATCTAGGATACTAACTTTTATCACTCCTAAATATCATTGAAGTGTTAATACACTCCAACAAACTACCTTAACAGGACTCAAACTGACACCTGGCACATATGACATCGAATATATATGATGCCATGTAAAATTTAGTTTGTTGTCCCTTTGGCAGATTTTGGGTTCATTTTACATTTCTTGTGATGGAGGCTGTTAGAATCTCTAGCAAATTAAATATACTCCCATCCTGAGTAGAGGTGCACATCATTGGTACCCAATTATTGAACATTTTTGCATCGTTCCTACCATAGAATCTACAACACATTTTTTCTACCATATTATATGCCTTTCTTAATAACTTGGCATGTTATATCCCATTGGATCAATATCGAAAATTATTGGGATATTTCCACCAAGTCTTAAGGATATTCTTGATAGCTAGAGGAAAATCAAAAAATCAATTAGCTGTAAGGGACACCTGGTAGCTTGGAAGCTTGTATTATTTGGTGATGCAAGGATATATGGATGCTGATACATAAAAACCATGGATGTATCGAAAAATTATATATTATATATGTTTCTATGCACTTGATTATCCATTCAATAGTTTCAACACATGGTAGAAGTACACGGTGTTCTACTACTTTGTGGAGCCAAGAGTACTTGAAATTATGATACATTTCACTATCCTCTTCATCTCCAGGAACCTATTTTTGAGTAAATATTTGATAGATACCTTACCAAGTCATTGGAATTAAGTTTTCCGAATAGCTACATAGGTTGGAACAGAGATTATAGATTTCTACATGGTATCAGAGCTATCTATGGCCTTGAGCCTCAGAGCTTGTGATCAAATATTTTGGAGGCTTGTCTAGAGACTCAAATTCAAGTAGAATAAAACTATAAGAAGAAGGCATTTGATCGCAAGAAGAGAGATTTTCAAGAAATTGAGTTTTGAAGGAAAACAATAAGAGACTGCAGCATGATGTCTATGATGGACAGGTGGAGAAAATTTATTGCATACCTAAACAGAGCATAAAATTACTGTAGGATAGACTGAAACACTCTTAATAGAGGATTTCATGAGGGAAATAGACAAAATTCTGAATATAGAAAATATGGAGTTCAAAAAAAGCGTGATTAATGAACTGATAAAAACATCCAGATATCATCACCCCTAAAAAAAGCAGCAAGGGTTCTAGACATCACTGAGAAGACCACTTGATTATGTTTATAAACACCCTCATTAGGCCTTGTTATCCTCTGAGTATATGAACTTTGTTCGTTATAGCCCACATAATAGCTTGAGACCCAGAAAGATACAATAACTATATACCCAAAAAGGTTGGTCAATCGGGCTAAAAAGAAAAACTCTTAGTGATTAGCATCTACAGTAGTAATCAAGGCTACAGAAAAAAGGATAAAGTTAAACTAACAGACACACAAGAAATGCATTAAAGGGCACGAACAAGTAATTTTCTTTTCAAAACCAAAAATTGGGTGAAGCTAGTACCAAGAGCCTAGAAGCCAATAGTATCAGGAACTTGTGACATGGCATGGGGCCACGGACCATGACATCTGTAGACACTCCCTATGGGGGTCCCAGGCTAGGGGGATTCCCACCCCTTAAGCCACATCACAACATAATAACTCAACATGTACAAACTCTAATCGGCTCTGGTTTTGAACCTCTGATCAAATAATGTTGGAATAAATAAAGAAGAAGGCATAGGGGATAGGTATAATAGTTAAGCTCTAGCTAAATATCAACATCATAGATGGAGTTACAAGACCATATGTTTAACAAATTTACCAAATCCCATATGCTTGTACAATATTATTGAATCCCACAAAAACACTCAGCAACCCCACAGTGAGAGACATCAAACATCATCGTTCTTAGATACCTATATGGACACCACGAGGACAGATTATAAATGGAAGAAAGACGAATGTGTTGGAAAAAATCATAAAGTATTTTTGCATAGTAGAAATCATTCGGCCTAACGAAAACATCAAGTACAATATCTAGCAACTAGTGTCAGATGCAGAATATCCATGGGTGGATCTCACAAGGCTTCCTCTAGGGTAGCCAGGGCTATAAAATAATTCATGGGTAACCCAAGAAAACAATAGAAATTGCATGCAAAAACAACTTATCACTGCTTTATTTTAACAATAATTATAGAAGTGATGTCCAAATAAAAAATGACAAGTTTGCACTCAATGTTAGTTCAGGTAAATTTGAAAACATCCTCTATTAAAGCACACTACTAATTCAACTATGAATTATTAAAAATCAGATGGAAATATGTACTCTATGATGACTATATAAATATTTGGAGTTTGTAATTATCTAACTGATATATTTTCCAAATGAATCGACGCCATAACATACAATTGAATTAATTTAACTGTAATCACCTTTCCAGTCTTTGTTTTCTTTGAAGTTTCACCACTGCTTTCTTTGTCAAAAGCCACATAACCAGCCATTGATGAAATGGAGCTAGGAAAACCTGCAGACTCCTGCTGTTATTTAGAAAAATTAAGTCAAATTTTCCCATCATACTTCTGTCTGTCAATATATGCTTCAACGTTTACTCAATAAGCAAAGACACAATGAGAAGACTGCTGTTAAATGCATCCTACTGCTAAATATCACTAAATTCTTCTAATAAACAAGACAACCAAGGATATTGTTCATGTTAGACTTATACATAATCCAAAAAAGTGTCACCTTGGAAACAAAGTTAACTAACTGAATTCTTCTAATAAACAGGACAACTAACTGAATTCTTCTAATAAACAAGACAACTAACTGAATTATTCTAATAAACAAGACAAGTAATTGAATTCTTCTAATAAAAAAAAAAATTGCAGAGAATTGTTTGTGAAATATTGCCATTTTCAACCTTGCTAGGTCTCTTCCACCTGAATGGCACATATCAAAAAAAGATGAGGCTGGGTAAAAGACCCAGGTGATAGGTGATTTTGGTGGAAGATTTACCCCTCAGACCTGACACCTGAATTGAAGGAAATATGTGTTATATGGTTCAACCATAGATCTCGAGGTGTGTTTTTGAAAGAAACATCAATAAGAAAATTCCATTTTCTTATGAATAAGACAACACGGTCTACCTATTCAACTTTTTATGGTTTGCAATCACAAGAATCTAGCCAGAAAATCTTTGCTAGATTTGAGGCTTCTATTTTTCCATATATATTTTTAATATTAAGATACATAGAAACTTAACAAAGTAATGAGAAAAGTACACGTCAAGTAAGTTTGTTTCATCCCTATAATGATATCGGTTTTCATATTGATTAGCTTAGTAAGCAAATGCATCAAACATGTGGCAAGTGTAACCATCAATTGGGTCTAACACAAGCAGTTGTGGGATGGAGTGTTATCCTACCCATCCAGGGTCTATTTCTATTTCTATTCTCGTAAGTGAAAAATGAGCCTATAAAGAGTATTATTGTAATGTCTTTGACCTGGTGTTCTGCTCTGAAATTTCTGGGGTTTACCCTGGGTACCATCTTCAAAATGATGGAAAATGCCTAGAGGCTTTCCCTCAAATATGTTAACCAGAGAAAAAAACAAAACAAAAAGTTTAACTATTCATGCTGAATATTTCAAAACAAGCAAAGGATGCCTAGAGAATATGTATTGATAGGAGGAAAACTGTTACTGGGACAAGAAAAAGTGCCCAAGATTCAAAACCTCAGAAGAATCACACCAATTCTGGATATAGTTGTGTAATAATTTACAGAAAATACAAGTAAAGAAAAAAATTGTAATTAGATTATACATGAAGCCAAATCAACCACCTCATGGAGAACAAGAAAATAAAACAAAATTTATAACACAGTTGAATTCAAAATAACATGAGAATAACTCCTAAATATAGTGTGAATCACAAAATTTGAAAACATAAATTATGAAATATCATCCTACCTGTTGAGATTTATCTCCATGAATACTTGTTGCAGGAAACCCATTTGACGATAGCCAATATTCCAATGCATAAGCTCCCCTCCTTGTCTCCACAAAGACTAAGGTCAAATATTGTTGCAGTGCTTATATACAGTACTTCAAGTATAATTACACTAACATGTAACAATTATTATGTGCAGGGAATTCAAATTTAAAGTAAGTATTGCTTTAGACTAAACTGCTCCCACAAAAAAAAAAAATTCAAACTTCAATAATTTTAAAATTCAAGCTTTGACTTTCAGCAAGGCAGATGGTAATCATGTAAGTGAAGCTCTTTATTACTGTAATTGCTACAATTTTCACCACACTCACCTTTCCATGAGTACCTTCATCTTTCTGAGCATGAATAAGATCTGTGCTAGAACCAACCCTTCCAACTGCCAGAAATATGTAATTTGAAATAAAATCCACAGCCAACATCTGCAGGAAAATAGATTGTGATGTTCAAAAATTCCCATATGAATCCAGTAAGATTTTTTTATCACATATGAGGATAAATAAAATAGATGATTCAACCATAGGATTAACGAAGGGGGATCTGACAAAGTGCAAATAGGTTGAGTTGGAATACCAGGGCATACTCTATAATATCTCAATATCTATCACAACAAATGGTGGATTACCATATGCCGAAATAGTATATAATATATATGCATGACAAATCAAAACACCAGTTTAATTGATTTTATCAAACCACTGGATAATAATTCTCAACATTACCTGTATCTCCTTCGGAAAAGTAGCACTGAAGAGCATGGTCTTGGACAATTTTACGAATTTGGGGTTCAAAACCCATGTCAAGCATGCGATCAGCCTCGTCTAAGGCCAAATACTGTATCATAGATAATGATAGGCTACGCCTTTCAAGGAGGTCCCAAGTTGATAATGATGTGTGAGTTTCAAGGCAACTCCTAAAGTGACAAAAGAAAATGAAATAAAAGTGAAAAATAAAAGTCGGGGCTAAGAAATGGTACATCCTAGAAGGAGAGAGGCAATACTCAACCCTAAAAGTAAAGAATACTGGAGCGATTGAGAGCACATCGAAGTATGCTCATAGACCTAGAAAGCTTAAAGCTGCAAAGTGCCAACAATAAGCTAGTATGCAGGCTCTAGAGGTATGAAACAAACTACCAGTCCATCATCTACATATTCTAATAAAAGACACAAAAGTAAGTCATCATATGCCTTCCATGAATTAAAAAATGTGAAAGCCTCCTGCCATTGATGGCAACTTTATAGGTTATTCAGCCAAAACTAAGCTCCTTGTCTAGTAAGGTAGTTAAGTCTACACAACTTCTCTAATGATATAAAAGTGTTTGATAGATAGTGCATCACTATAGAGAGAGAATCAAAAGCTATTATAGATTGTTAATGCATGACTCTCAGCATCAATTAATGTTAATGCATTCCATATCTTAAAGCAAGGATCCATGTCTGTAGAAAAATATGAGCATACATTTATGTTGCTTGTGAAATATATGGACTATATCAAAGATGAAAAGTTTAAAGTTAGTCACTTTACGAGTGGCTTGCATGAAGCTATTATATATTAGCTGCGTGTATTAGTTTGTTAGGGCCTTGAGGCAAGGAATATAGTTTCTTAGTCCAGAGTTCTTTAGGATTGAATGTAAAAATTTCAATTATTAAGTGCCCCGTCCTGTTGATGGAGCTATACGTTTTTCTGCAGCTCATTTTATTACTTTAGATAAGTAAAATTAATAATTAACTCCTATATTCATCTTAGACATCAATACTTAGCACTAGTATACTTAGCACTAGTCTACAAAAATCAATGTGTACTTGTATCAACCTAACCACATCCCCTCAAGAGGATCACTTAATACTTCTCAGTTGTTGCATCTATTTGGGGCAGTAAGCAACAATCAAAGATCTATCATTCTTCAAATTTTTCCCTAAAAAGAAGCCCTAAAGAGAAACATCTCATACTTCCAGATTTTCCCACCTAACTATGGAAAGAAGTGACAAGGAAAGATTTATGATTTTTCAAATTCTAGATGGATGTAAACACTTTGTAATGCAGTGACAAGAAAAAAATTCAATTCTTTGAATTCTAGATGGATGCAATCACTTTGTAATTCCAATTTGAGAACCTTCCTCTACTTTTAATATCATCTATCAGGGGCAACCTTCACTGAGTATTACAACCGAAATATTTTTATGCATATTCATTGTTGAACATATTTTCTTGGAAGCGTATGTTACCTTAGCAGTCTTCGATAATTTTGAATTTTCACCCCTGTTTTTTTTTGTCAAAAGTCTCATACTTATCTGCTAATGATTGGAAGGGACTAGCTGCATGTGAAGGTCCTTGCCATTGTTGAGAAGGATTCGATCAAATTTGTCCATTGTAATTACGTGTTAATAAATTATTTAATACTTTCATAACAAACAAAGATACATAAACGATGTCTCCATCACTGGAACATGTAACTGACCTTCATATTTGGATTATTTGTAACTTTAATCTGCTTTTGTTTCTGGAAATATTTGTTATTACCACTGAAAGATAACTTTGGACTCACAAAATTGCAAGAATTCTGCAGATTTCAAGGTCAAAAATTGAGAAGAATGCTACATTCACTTATCTACAAATTGAGTGAATTTTCAGACCTCATACTAATTGCAATAATGAAAAATATCACACCTCAGCAGATTTCAAATTTTTTGAGACTCTACTATCCTTGGGTATTTTGAAATTCACACCATTGCATTAAACTTCTAGGACTGGATTTCTTGCATCTTGATGTTCTTGCATGCCAAGGACAAGACAAATTTATGCCACATTTATTTTTAAGAAAATTCTATCTATATTACACACACAATGATCCCAAAATTGTCAGACACTTTGATTTTGAAAAAAAATATAGTTGAAAATGTGAAAAATAGATTGGATCCTAGAGGGGAACATGACTCCTGAGCATTGAGATTAATGTCCAGTGGAGAGTGTCCACTAATTTAGGAAACTATTATTCTAAAGCACTCCTTAAAGGCCACATCCACACCAAAAATAAAATCATGTAGTCACATAGTTTAAGAGTCTAATTCAGAAGGTAAGATTTAGCTTAGGGAGGTATCCTTGAATAAGAAAAATAAGAGAGATCAATCTTCTTGCCTTTAATGCTCAAATTTTCCAGAAATGAACAATAAGGAAAAACAAAAAAGATTCCTAGCCATCAATTCAATCACATGATCAAGACTATATTGAAAAAAATGTACAAACTTTCCTAGCAAAGAACAATATGGAAAGAAAAAAAGATTCCTAGCCATCAAGTCAATCATATAATCTAGAATATGCTGGAGACATCTCAAAACATCAAATAAGAATCATAAGGAATGGAAAGAATTATGCCGACATACTTTTTGGATTGACAAGTTACCATACATTTGTCTCAGTACCTCTAAATTGGAACAAGTTTTCTGGGTGTTCTTTACAAGAGAAACCGCTACACGAGAAAGTAAAGGAAAATCATCAGTGAGGATAATTTTAGTAAAATTATTTTAAGTTCTATCACAATGCTGCAAATGCAAAGTATTTTACCTTCTTTGTCCAGTTTTTCATAATGGCATTGAATGGAACAACACAATGTTTCGGTACTTTATTATATTGGATTAGAATAAATTTGATCTATTAAATTGAAAAATATACTGATGAAATGCAGGGATAAACATGTTTTTCTTCATTACTGTTCCTATCTTTACTTTTTCCATATCAATATACATATATTGGGTAGGTCCCATAAACAGGAAAAATACATATATAAGTGGATCTTCCCTTATTATTCATTGTCTAAATATCTGGTTAACCCATCTTTAAACATTTTAATACCCATTATTCTATCCTTGTATACCAAAAGTAGAAATGTTTGATGGGTATGAAAAATATGTATTATGGATCAAATTGTTCGTATTACTGATAACATAGCAAATAAATGAGTATTACAACAGAGAAACTAATTTTTCTGATAGAGAAACTAATGGTGAATATGCATTGTGATTGAAGCCTGTCCTTGAGAATATTGTCTATAAACTGAGGTAAATCATGTTGCAGAAGTAAGATCTGGTATACCTTGTGCAAGTTTTACATTTGACAATGGATCTGAAGGGTATCTCTACAACCCTCCTGTAGGACATATTTGTTGTATAGTGGCAGCCTAAATAGTGTCCTTGTAAAGTTTTAAATCTTATGCTTGTGCTACAATTCTGAGAAAAACTCTGATAATTTCCAACAACCTTTATCTGAAGAATACAATATTGAAATTGAAGGTTTGAATATTGCTACAGCACAAACTTATGATCCCACTAAATTTAGTGTATTTGTATCTCCATCACTGTTAGTTGTCACAGATAGAGAAGGGTTTAAATCTTCAGAAATAAGAAGGTACTAGTGTATGTGGAGCAAAACGTTAAAGATATCAATGAAAATATATCAAGGGTTTAATTCTAAAGCATATGCTTGTGATACAATTCTGAGAAAAATTATAATTAACTAACTATAAGCGAAATACTGATTCACCCCTTCTCAATGTTTCCAACATAGTAATACAATTCTTGGAGGAAGATCCTCTCATCAAGCTATAGAGGAATTACCTCCACAAGACCTTTATCCAACTCAACTTCAACACAAATACAAGACATAAAAATTGGCATCCCTTGTGTTCTGCCACTTCAAGTAACTTCCCAAAGTTACCATCAATATCCTTTAGAATAGCCTTGTCCCAAAGGATCAACAAAAAAAGGGGATGCAAACCCATAAAAAAACGAGGATAATTCCTCCATTGGATTGAAGTTTAGAGACCAAGGATTTAGATACAGTGCAGCAATGCTTGGAATCCTGTAAAATAAGGAACTGAGAAAAATATAAATCCTAATCTTCTTCAGATATGAACAAGAAATCAATAAACACCTCTTCAAAGTGAAAAAACAGAGAGTTGTCCATTAGTACCTTGATGTCAAGAATATTTTTACAACTCATCATGGGTTATTTTTTTTTCAAAAAACACAGGGGCATTGAATATGAAATTAACCCAAAATTTTCCTTGAAACTCCAACAACCAGAGGGACATGATTACATCACTATAGCTAGAGGCCTCAGCATTTACTCAAATGAAGAAGTTATCAGTAGGGTCCCCAAACTTCCCATGGGCATAAGATGGAGAAAAGAGGAAAGGACTAAGGCCATTAAAACAAATAAAAACTTATTTCTTGAATATGAACCCATAGAAGATAAAAATGAAGAAGGGAGAGTTTGAATTATCCTTGGGATGAAGTATCCTAAAAATATATCTCATGTGAAGGGAGACTTAGTATTGTGTATGGATACCAATTGAGGTTTCTCTTTAAACTAAAATTATAAATGGAATTTCTTATGCAAGAAAGGATAAGCATCCCTCATTTCCTTCTTCACTAAATAAAGGAAATTAGCCTAAGGGTAAAATGAGGAAAGGACCAGTACCTAGCACACCATGGTCTAATAAAATTAATAGTCATGGATGCTTTAGAGTTTATCCAAAACCTTATTCCTTGGGTTAATTTTATAGATATGGATAGAGAGGCCTTCTTAGAGATTCAAGCCTAAACTCAGCTAGAACTAGAAGGAGCAGCGACCAAAGGGGAGTCTAAAGAAGAGGAAGCTAAAATTCAAGAAGAAGAATCAAAAGGAAAATTAGAATAAGTGGAGAAGGAAGAAGAAAATAAAAAGACACAGACTGAGGTAGAAACAATGACAAAAGTTCCTAAAGAGGAGCTAGCCAATCTTGAGTAACAAAAATAGGACAAAATATCCAAGAGGCCACATGAACATCATCCAGGCTGTTAGAGTCGGTATAGTCATACCTCCGTCAGAGATCAAAAACTCTTTGTTGCATTTCATTTTAGGTGTCTCATTCATCCAATCAGTTGCATTCCATTAGAAGCATAGATTATCTGACGGAAGGGTCTTGTCTCTCATTTTCCCTCATGTCATGTATCTCCTGGTTTGTCTCTGATCATTAAAGTTCATCAAAATTCATCATAGTCAATTTTACAGTCATTCATAGTCATGGATGGTATTTTGGTCAGCAAAGAGTCATTTCAGTCATTAGGTCTAGGGTTTCGTCTTCAAAAATGTCAAATAATGCCATTAGGCACATGAGGATGTTTCTAATAAGTTTTCATTCCAAAATTTTCATCATCAATAATGTTGAGAATGATTCTTCTTCAAAACTCTGTTTTGAAGAAGAAATCGTCAAATTTATTTTTTGTAATAAATGTAATTTCATCCTTTGTAATTTTTAAAGTTTTTTAGTCATGAAGTAATTTAGGCGTAGCCCTGGTCATCCTTTGCCGAAATCCAATGCCAATCATCCCTGCAATAAATCTACAAAAGTCTCATCATTCAGCTCAAAAAATTCAAAATGGAAACAAAAAAACAGAGTTTGTATTAGAGAGTGAAAAGTGCCAAAGCCAAAACATTACAAAGTGGGTTTGTAAGAAGCAAAAATCAAGTTCTCAACTATATAAGGTAATTCCATTGTTTTTACAACCCATCTGCACGCCAAAGACATCACAGAAGTCGAAGTTTAAATGTGGAGGAGCAAAATTGTGGTTTGAAGTCGGGACTGTGCATTGTAGTTGTGCGCGCGACGCATTGGGAGAAGATGCGACACATAGGCAAGTTGCGGCGCACAGGGCCTCTTGCCACTGTGCATTTTTAAACTGATGTGGCGCATATACCTGGTGCGGCGCATTGGGTGTGCGCACGGTGCACAGAGCCTCCGAGCAGAATTTCGTCACTGCTTCATCAAAAAACCAAAACAACTCCACTTATTTTGCTCCAAGTAAGTTTGTAAGATCTGGCCATTGATTTTAGCTTGTGTTGGGTGTTGTTGGAGGGAGGAATTTGAAATTTGGGAGGATTGAAAATATAAACTCTTTCTTTTGTCAAAAACTGCTCCTAGGGTTTGAGTTTCTTTGTTAAAGTTTGATTCTGTGCCAATTATTGTAAATCCCATTCTCCATCTATGGTTCCTTTCCCACTACTGTCATATCATCATACAGTGCCTCCCTTTTTCCCTATTCCCTTATAACATCACTCATATCACTTGTTCCTAAATCCTATTTTCCCTATCCCTAAACCCTACCATCTCCCATATCATTTGCGAAATTCCCAATTTCCAAACATAGTCAAGTGACTATCCCCACATTGTAAAATTCACTTGACTGAACCACATTCCTACCACTGTACTATTTCCCACAGTTCTATACCCATTGTCCCTATTTATCACATTATTTTCCTACTTGGCTATATTTTGGCAATTGGAGGCAATAAACATCAAGTCTTCATTTCTCATTTTCAACAAAACAAACATACAGTTGACATATACCTTGTAAACACCAATGGAGACGGACACAGATTCATCATATGAGCAAGACAGTGATTCTATCATAGAGCTTCATGCACCGAGAAGGCTTCGAAAAGGAGGAAAACATGTGAGGGAGGAGCCCACCTCACTGACTCAGTTGGAGGCCTGCCCACTTGCCATGGCATGTTTCCGAGAGCAGTCATGCTATCAGTATTTCTCAGATTTGGCATCATCAGGAGTTGGCCCGGTTTTTTGTTTTACATTTGCGAGATGGTCATGTTACCCTCGCTGGTGTTAGTTTCACCTTGACACCAGAAACCATTTCTCAGGCAATAGGAATACCGAATGTAGGTGAGGAGTGGAACAAAAGACAACAAGTGGATAGAGTACATTACGAGCCATACATCAGGCCTGGCTATCTGAGGGAGCTCAGCAGGGTATTCCCATTCCGATTTCTGAAGGAATCCTACACGCCATTGATGAGACTCATTATCAGGTACTTCAGTTGTGAGGGACGGTTCTCACGCCTCTATGCATAGCACATCAGACTATTGATGCATTTCATGAGAGTGAGGATGATGAACATTCCATATTTCATGTGCCGAAACATAGAGAGGATGACTACTCTTGTGCAGAAGAAGCTTCCTGAGCAGCAGTACAACAACATTTATCATTATGCGCTCATCAAGATGATTGTGGTACATCAGCTTGGATTGCAGCGCATTACATGGGAAGATTTCATTTCCCGTGACTTCTTCACAGCCCCTTAGCCTCCTCCAGAGATTGTTCATGATGTAGGTGAGCCTTCACATTAGTTTGAAGGTGCCGAGACAGAGCCTATCGGTGTGCCAATATTTGTTACTTATCAGAGAGGCACGAGATCGTTATTTGCAGCAGCCCGACGAGTACTATCTCCACCCGGGGTGGAAGGGGTCTCGTTGCCATTGTCATCAGTACAGGTACAGGTACAGGATAGAGGAAAGAGGCCTATGCAGGAGGAAGGCCCTTCAGAAGGTCAGGATACTGATTTTACATTGATTGATGTGGATGTGAGCTCTCCAAACTCAAAACTGAGAGAGATCATTCAGGAGCAAGAACCTGAGATCAACACATTGACCGACAAGTTGCAGAGAGATCAATGGATCATTAACTATCTGGAATAGTGGAATAAGCAGTTGGAGGATCAAAAAACACTCATGGAGTTGCAAAACATCCATGAGAACTGGCAAGCTGCTCGAAGAAGCCCATCCGAGATGACACCTATCGAGCGGGAGATTGAGGCCGATAGAGAGACATGGCTAGAGAGAGTCAAAATGAATCTTGATAAGTTTTTGGAGAAGGCGAAAAAAGAGAAGAACATGCTTCGACACATGAAGAACCACTATTGGGCACGCACACATGTTTACAAAGCGAAGATCAAGATCCTGAAAGTGAGGCTAAGGAGGGAACTGAAGAGGCGCAAAAGACATGATCGACTTCAAATCTTGGCCGAAGCTTCTTTGGATGAGCATGGTACTTGATGAGGGACCCTCAGTCCAAATTTCAAGGAATTTGGAGAAAATTTTGTCATTTTTGAATTTTTTGGTCATAAAACAGGTTTTTCTGCCCGACGCGTAGCGCCACCTTGCGCGCGCTTACGATTGGGAGATCTTCTGGAGGAAAACTTGGTATTTCTAGATTTTTTTTGAAAATTTATGCATGCTCAGGAATTTCCTAATAATTTCATCAAGTTCTGGGTAGCCTAAAGGGTCAAAAACACCTTGGAAATGGCCTTTCTGCCACTTTTTGCACACACAAGAACCAGTCTTGGGAGATTTGATTTTTGGAGGGGAAAATGATTACCAAATATAGAAATTCCACTTGTTTTGGAAAGTAGACATGTAGGGATTTCCAAAGGGCTATCATGATCTCAATTTGGACTTCGGAAAGGGCCTCAAAATCAGCTCCAAACTTGTGCTATGCATAGAGATTTTGGGCGCATCGCATAGAGGATTTTGGCCTCTTTTTCACTCCACAGCTCAGAATTTCACCTAGTTTTGGCCAGTTTCACTTTTCCATGTAAATTTTGATCTAATTTGATGTAATTTCATAACCATGATGTAATTTTGGAAAATTTGTACTTGTTCTAGAAGATTCATTCACCAAAAGGTGAAATGTGAGTGAATGGATCAGTTTCCTAGCATATAGAGGCAAGTTGTTTCATGGCCTATTTTCTAGTTCCTAATTTAGATATGGTTGAAACAGCTCCTAGAATGATGAGCTCGACCCCTAGAGGCATGGGAATGGGTTAGGCTGGTCTATATTATGTATTTTCTCAGACATTTTCAGGGTTGGACACTTGGGATTGCATAGCACTTCATTGTACATTCATTCTACAATTTTGGCAAAGGAATAGACCAGGGTTTGCAGCCCTCCTTGGGATCCTTGTGGCTTTGTGTTTTTATGGTGTTTTTCTCCATGTATTTGTAAGTTCATTGATGTTTATTTGTACCATTTTCCTGCTCCTTTCTTCTTAAATTAAGCAAATCAGTGTTAAAGGTAGAATTCAGTAGCTTGATTTGCTTTGCCTTTAGTTTTTTTTAATTTTACATGTTTTCATCTGTTCGAGGAGGAATCTTGAGACCCTCTTGCCCTCTTCAGCTCCTCACCAGTCTGATCCATCCATTCGATCAATATAAAGCATCAGAACACTTTCCTTCCTCGCCCCAATCAGAACTCTGCAAAAACTAGGCCTTATCCCTGCACCCAAAACTGCCTTTCCCTTTTTCCAACAAAAACCCCCAAAAACACAATCACTCCTTTATTTATATACCTAGCCTAAAATTAGCTTCTATTTCAGTCATCTCAAACCCTATTGATTACTTTTCGCTGAGATTGACCCGGAGAGAGCCCTCTCCTGTTCTGGTAGGGCTAGCTACCAGACTGAGCGTGGTTTGATGTTACCTTCCTTCAGCCTGAGTTAGATTTAGGAAATAACATAGTGGAAACCATACTGGGGAAGAAAATGGTTTGCTTGTTGGTGTTATTTGTTTCATAAGCTATAGACGGAGCCTGAATTTATGCCAGGTAGCCTTCGAAATGCTTTTTCTTTGCATTAGCGGAAGTAGATAAACGCTACTTCAGTCAATCTCCGGTCTAGCTTGTGAACGTGACACTTGACTTGTGAATTACCCTAGTATATCAAATCATTCTGGATTTTTGGGTGATGACTCTAGAATTCGATAGGCTGAACAAGTTGGTTTTGTCCCTGTGATTTTGAAATTAATCTAACACACTGGCTTCCAGAAGACATACTAGAGCAAATCCGGATCCTGATCCACCTCCAGTGTATGAGAATCCCAATCTGATTTCAAGAATCCTCCGTCGAGAAAGTCCCGTGATCCCTCTTTTCAAATCTCATTCATGCCCTACTATATTTGAATTCCTTGAAGATATTGAGTTTGATGATCAATTTGATGTTTCGTTGTTTGAAACTAAGTCTGAAAGTGCTATTGGTTCTACTGTCATAAATCCCGAGTTTATCAAGTATCTTGAGATTGAACAAGCTAATAGATCCATTGATAGTTACATATTGAACATTCAAAACTCCATTGTGGCAACAAATATTCCTGAGTTTATCGAATCTGAATCTGAAACTCTTGGTCCATCAGCAGTTACTTCTGATTCACAAGTTCATACCCAGCCTCCTTTCATTCCTACTATTCCCGTGCAACCATCTAATTCTGATCAACAATCTGTGGTAGTTTCTCCTCCATCCCCACCACATACACCTTGTACATCTACTATTCCTACTCCACCCGTTTCTCCAAGACATATCATAAATCCACCAAGAGCAATGGCCGCTAGATTCACACCCCTTGTCTTGCCTCCAAATTTGGATGCTATGCCCGCTGATTATCAATGTAAGATCCCATTATTTTATGGTACTCCTCAGAGTGTTCCTACTCAGCAGCATATTGATAGAATGGCAGACTTCTTTGATCTCCATGAAATTGATGAAGAGAGTGTCACCATGAGATTGTTTGTGCAAACTTTTGGAGGTGAAGTACGTAAGTGGTTCAGAGCTTTGCAGCCTAGAAGTATTTCTACATTGGCCAAGCTTCAGAGACAGTTTTTAGATCGGTGGGAAATAAAGAAAGATCCTCTTCAAATCACTTCTGAATATACCAAGATCAAGCGCAATCCTGGTGAGTTAGTCCAAGACTATTGTATCATATTTAATGCAGTTTATAATGCAATTCCTGATGATTTGAGGCCATCTAAGAAGTCATATTTTCTTAAGTTTCCTGATGGTTTTGATCCGAACATGGCCTATTCATTACGAGAAAGAGATCCGCCCACTTTGGAGGATATGCAGAAAATTGCGGTGAGTGTGGAAGCGAATTTGAATGATAAGAGAGCTAGATTGAAAGCATAGAAGAAAGTCATGATAAAAGAAGAAGCTTCTACTTCAGATCAATTACTTCATAAAATGGAGAAGATGTTTGAAAGAATGACACTTGATAAGCCCGAACCACAGATCAGAAATCCCAACTTTCGTGGACAGCAGCAACCTCAATTCAAGATCAAACAATGAGAGCAGTGAGCACAAGAACCACTAGCCCAACAGTAGGTAAAGACTCCTTTACAGCAGAATTTTGTTGGTCCCAAATCAGATGATGAAGACAATGTAATTGGAGAAGAAAATCACTTTTTTACAACTGATGACATGCCAACATTTATCGCTGAAGATGAGGAGTTTGCAGAAAGTTTAGCTGAACAAAAGGATGAGGATTTTATCTTGGCAAATGAGACAGCTCTTGAAGAAGATTCAGATGAGTATCAAAGAGGTTATATGAATGCTTTGTCCGCCCAGCAGAAACAATATTCACTTAGAAATAGAGATGTGCCTATCAACCCAATCCAAAAGAGAAAAGAAGTTTCAGCACCAAGGAATGATGCACCCATTGCACAAAAGAAGGGAAAAGATGTAGCTGATCCTACTACAAGCAAGTCTCCAGCAGCAAGTGAAAGATCAAATCAACCAATTCTATCGAGGGAGAAAGTTGAAAAGAAAGATGCTCCAGCCAAAGAGGTAGAAAAAACTTCAGCTTTTAACTTAGAGAGTGAGATTGCTAAGTTGAAAGTTTCCATTCCTTTGACTGAGTTAATGAGAAATAGCAGCTACAAGGGTCAAGTATCGAAAATTTTGAATTTCGATCCAATGTCTGATATGCTGAATGTGGAAGACGATCAACCTGAGTTGATATTTGGACCAGCATTGGATGGTGAGTCTCCCGATAGTGATGTGCCGCCTTTTTATATCAGCCTTAGATTGCATGATTTTGTGTTACATAATGCCATGTTTGATTCTAGAGCTTCTCACAATCTCATGCCAAAGGCGATTATGGAGAAATTGGGACTGGACATCACTCGGAAGTATCATGATATGTATTCTTTTGATTCCAACAGAGTAAGATGCATTGGGCTTATTAAATATTTGGTGGTAAGTTTAGATCAGATTCTGGAGAAGAATGTTTTGATGGATGTGGTTGTGGCAGACATACCTCCTAGATTTGGCATGCTTCTTTCCAGATATTGGGGAGCGAAGTTGAAGGGAACATTGCAGCTTGATTTCTCCTATGCTACCATTCTTATGTTCGGTCAGATGAGAAAACTATATCGGGAACAGAAGATGAAGTATATGATCACCATCAAGGAGAAACCGGTAAATCATTCGATTAATTATGTACATACAGATTTAGAGTCTTTTGTTTTGTATTCAGATAGTTTCAATGATGTAGATAGTCAGTTAGTTGAAGCAGAGGACATTCCAGAGATTACAGAAAATTTCAGAGAAGTTTTGATGAAATAAAGACAAGAGATTGAGAGTTCCACTGAGCAATCAGCCTTCCGACAGCAACAGAAATTTGAGGGACAACAAACAGAAATAACAGAGAAAACGAAATTTCAGCACTTGGAGGAAGATGAAGAAGGTTTATGGACTATGGATTTCGATGGTGCCGTTGGGAGTGATGGTGCCGGAATCGGTATTTGGGTACGTAGTCCTTTTTCTGCCCCAAACAAGGTACCTAGTAATGTGAGAGTTTGTTCATACAAATTAGCATTTGATTGTTCAAATAATGAGGCATAATACGAAGCTTTGATTGCTGGTCTGAAAATACTTAGGAAGTTGAATGCTAAGAGAATTGCAGTCTATGGAGACTCTGAGTTGGTAATTAAGCAAGTGAAGGGTGAGTATCAAGCTAAGCATCTTTGGATGCGGGCTTATCGAAATGCTGTTCTTGATATATTGAAGTTATTTTTAGATTATACTTTGACTTGTATCCTTCGCATTCAGAATGGTATTGCGAATGCTCTTGCTAAAGCAACTAGTAATTTGAAGATTCCAATGAATTCAAGTAACAAGTTCGAGATCCATGTGAAACATCATCCAACTGTCCCGGATAATCAAAGGTTTTGGCAATTATTCCAAGATGATGATGAGATTGATGAATTTCTGCAGAACAAAGGTAAATTCAAAGATACTTCAATTGACATGGAACATGATGTTGATGAGGCTGATATGAAAATAAATCAGATGGAAGTGTTGCAGCTGAAAGATAATGTCATTCCTAAGGGTTTGATACCTTTATAAGAGCTCTTTGATCAAGATGACGTAGCTAGAAAGCCAACCTTGCGGCCAACTGAAAAGGGAGTTGAAGACGTGAACATTGGAACAGTTGAAAATCCAAAGATGGTGAAGTTATCCAAATCATTGCCACCGGAGGTAAAAGAAAAATATGTGAGTTTGTTGTCTTCTTTTGTTGATGCTTTTTCTTGGGACTATTCATATTTAAAGACGTATGATACCAATATAATTCAGCACACCATTCCTATTAAGCCAATTCAGAAGCCCTTCAGGAAAAAGTTGAGAAGGATCAATCCAAAGTTGCTGCCCTTGATTGAAAAGGAGGTGAATCGATTATACAAGGATGGTATCATTGTTCATATAAGATTTTTAGATTGGATTTCCAATTTGGTGCCCATTCGTAAGAAGACAGGTGAGATTTGTTTGTGCATTGATTTTCGGAATTTGAACAAGGTTTCTTTGAAAGACAATTATCCATTGCCCAAAATGGATCACATATTGCAGCGAGTAGTTGGAGCATCTCGTATGTCACTACTCCATGGTTATTTTGGGTATAGCCAAATTTTGGTCCATGAGGATGATAGAGACAAAACAACGTTCACCACTCTGTGGGGAACTTTCCATTATGCAAAGATGCCTTTCGGTTTGAAGAATGTTGGTGCGACATTTCAGCGTGCAATGGATATGGCATTTGCGAATGAGAAAGATGTTTTCTTAGTTGTATATCTTGATGATTTGACAATATTTTCCAATTCTTATGAAGAGCATCTTTACCATTTGAAAGTTGTTTTTCAGCGATGTAGAAAGTATGGTGTGTCACTCAATCCGAGGAAGAGTTTGTTTGCCATGGATGAGGGCAAACTTCTCGGTCACATTATTTCAAAAGATGGCATCTGTATTGACCCAGCTCGAGTTGAAGCAATTCAGAAAATTGATCTTCCCTGGAATAAGAAGGAGATTCAGTCTTTTAACGGTAAGATGAATTTTTTACTCCGATTTGTGCCTAACCTTGCTGAACATCTAAGAGAGATTACAGACATGCTTAAGAAGGATAGTGTAGTAAAGTGGAGTGAAGAGGCAGTAAAGTCCTTTAATTTAGTGAAGTTGGTTCTTTCATCAGCTCCGGTTCTGATCAGCCTGGATTACACTCAGGATTTTATTTTGTTCTCATTTGCTTTGGAGCATACTATGGCAGCAGTATTAATGCAAAAAAGAGATGGGCATGAAAGACCAATTTCTTTTTTCAGCCGTACCATAAGAAATGCAGCCCTGAAATATAACATCATTGAAAAGCAAGCTCTTGCACTTGTGAAAGCATTGAAAGATTTTCGAGTTTATATTCTGCATTCTCATATTATTTCTTATGTTCCTAACGCTGCTGTAAAGGATTTTCTAGTGCAGACAGATCCAGAAGGGAGACGGGGCAGATGGATTGCTGCCTTGTTGGAGTATGATGTGGAGATAAAGCCTACAAAGCTTATCAAAGGACAAGGGTTGGAAAATTTAATGGCTGAATCGAATTTTCATGCTTTGGACGTCAATATTATTGCTGCTATGTCTGAAGATAATGAGGAAATTTCATCAGTTCAGGTATCATAAATCTTTGTGATGTCTCCTTAGTATTCAGATATTGTATATGTACTTCAAAATTTGTCACCACCACCCGGTATGGCTAGAAAAAAAAGTAGAACTCTGAAATTGAAGGCTGCTAAGTTTTGTGTTTTGAATAATTCACTTTATTGGAAAGATCTCGGTGGTGTGTTGCTGAATTGATTGGTGGAAGAAGAAGCAAAGCGGGTTATGGAGGATTTTCACAAAGGAGATTGTGGCGGTCACCTTTTTTGGAAAACAACGGCCAATAAGATTTTGAGGGTGGGATACTATTGGCCAAAATTGTTTGCTGATGTGTATAAGACTGTCAAAAGCTGCCATAAGTGTCAGATTGTTGAAGGAAGACAGAAATTACAGCCTTTTCTGCTTAAGCCCATTGAGGTGAGTGCTCCATTTCAGCAGTGGGGTTTGGATTTCATTGGCGAAATTCATCCCGCTTCTTCAGGACAGCATAGATGGATCCTAACGACAACAGATTATTTCACGAAATGGATTGAAGCAGTTCCCACCAGGCAAGCTACGGATTCGGTAATCATTTCTTTCCTTGAGAATAACATTTTGTCTCGCTTTGGTTGCCCGAATAAGTTGATCACTGATAACGCAGCAGCTTTCAAATCAAGAAATATGATTGAGTTTTGTGACAAGTATAAAATCATTTTGGGGCATTCAACCACCTATCATCCGCAAGGCAACGGATTGGCAGAATCTTCCTACAAATCCTTAGTCAACATCATTAAAAATTTGCTGGAAATAAACAAGAAGAGTTGGCATAAGAAGCTGGTCAATGCGCTATGGGCTGATCGGGTGAGTCAGAAGAAATCCATTGGTATGTCCCCCTTTGAGTTAGTTTATGGAGTTGATACAGTGTTTCCTACCTCTCTTGCGGTTCCGGTGGTCAAACTTCTACAGGAAGCTAGCAGTGAAAAAGATCATATGTAGAGAAGAATAAATAAAATGATCCATTTGCAGCAGACGAGGGAAGAATTTTTTCAAAACACATTCAAGCTGCATGAGAGAATTAAGAAAATCTATGACAGGAAAGCAAAGGTGAACAAATTTTAGTTGGAAGAAGTGGTGCTGAAATGGGATGCTAGAAATGAGGACAAAGGTAAGCACGGTAAGTTTGAAAATCTCTAGAAAGGACCCTTTAAAATTGCTACATATCGAGGTCAGAATACTTTTCTTCTGAAGGAGATGAACGGGGAAGATTGTCCAGGAGGGCGGGTCAATGGTCGGCTGCTCAAGCGGTACCATTTCTAAGATGTTTTCTGCTGATCACATTGTCATTGTACATACCATTTATTTCAGTTTCATCGCAAGTGTGCACTGTGATATTTTCTTCAGTTTGGGGCCCGAAGTGAAGGCTATAATTCTGAAGATGGATTTCAGTTTTGGTTTGAGTTTGTCAAGTCATTTTCAGTCATTTTAATTTCAAAATTGAGTCAGTTTGAGTCCAGTTTCAGTCAATTAAATTGAGTCAAAATTCTTATGTGGATTTCTTGAAATAATGGACTCCATAGCCCAATGGACGAAGGCACTACCTACTCTTCTAGAAATCTGTAGTTCTTGGCACCTCCAAGGAGCTACCATCCCCATTGGAGCCAATGTTAGAGTCGGTATAGTCATACCTCCATCAGAGATCAAAAAATCTTTGTTGCATTTCATTTTAGGTGTCTCATTCATCCAATCAGTTGCATTCCATTAGAAGCATAGATTATATAACGGAAGGGTCTTGTCTCTCATTTTCCCTCGTGTCATGTATTTGCTGGTTTGTGTCTGATCATTAAAGTTCATCAAAATTCATCAAAGTCAATTTTACAGTCATTCATAGTCATGGATGGTCTTTTGGTCAGCAAAGAGTCATTTCAGTCATTAGGTCTATGGTTTCGTCTTCAAAAATGTCAAATAATGCCAGCAGGCACATGAGGATGTTTCTAATAAGTTTTCATTCCAAAATTTTCATCATCAATAATGCTGAGAATGATTCTTCTTCAAAACTCTGTTCTGAAGAAGAAATCGTCAAATTTATTTTTTGTAATAAATGTAATTTCATCCTTTGTAATTTTTAAAGTTTTTGAGTCATGAAGTAATTCAGGCACAGCCCTGGTCATCCTTTTCCGAAATCCAATTCCAATCATCCCTGCAAGAAATCTACAAAAGTTTCATCATTCAGCTCAAAAAAGTCAAAATGGAAACAAAAAAACAGAGTTTGTATTAGAGAGTGAAAAGTGCCAAAGCCAAAACATTACAAAGTGGGTTTGTAAGAAGCAAAAATCAAGTTCTCATCTATATAAGGTAATTCCATTGTTTTTACAACCCATCTGCATGCCAAAGACATCACAGAAGTCGAATTTTAAATGTGGAGGAACAAAATCATGGTTTGAAGTCGGGACTGTGCATTGTAGCTGTGCGCGCGGCGCATTGGGAGAAGGCGCGACGCATAGGGAAGTCGCGGCGCATAGGGCCTCCTGCCACTGTGCATTTTTAAACTGGTGCGGTGCATATACCCGGCGCAGCGGACTGGGTGTGCGTACGGCGCACAGAGCCTCCAAGCAGAATTTCGTCATTGCTTCATCAAAAAACCAAAACAACTCCACTTATTTTGCTCCAAGTAAGTTTGTAAGCTCTGGCCATTGATTTTAGCTTGTGTTGGGTGTTGTTGGAGGGAGGAATTTTAAATTTGGGAGGATTGAAAATATAAACCCTTTCTTTTGTCAAAAACTTCTCCTAGGGTTTGAGTTTCTTTGTTAAAGTTTGATTCTGTGCCAGTTATTGTAAATCCCATTCTCCATCTGTGGTTCCTTTCCTCACTACTGTCATATCATCATACAGTGCCTCCCTTTTTCCCTATTCCCTTATAAAATCATTCATATCACTTGTTCCTAAATCCTATTTTCCCTATCCCTAAACCCTACCATCTCCCATATCATTTGCAAAATTACTAATCCCCAAACACAGTCAAGTGACTGTCCCCAAATTGTAAAATTCACTTGACTGAACCAAATTCCTACCACTGTACTATTTCCCACAGTTCTATACCCACTGTTCGTATTTATCACAGTATTTTCCTACTTGGCTACATTTTGGCAATTGGAGGCAATAAAAATCAAGTCTTCATTTCTCATTTTGAACAAAACAAACATACAGTTAACATATACCTTGCAAACACCAATGGAGACGAACACAGATTCATCATATGAGCAAGACAGTGATTCTACCACAGAGCTTCATGCACTGAGAAGGCCTCGAAAAGGAGGCAAACATGTGAGGGAGGAGCCCACCTCATTGACTCAGTTGGAGGCCTGCCCACTTGCCATGGCATGTTTCCGAGAGTAGTCATACTATCAGTATTGTGAGAGGATTGCTTAGATTCAGCATCATCAGGAGTTGGCCCGGTTTTTTGTTTTACATTTGCGAGATGGTCAGGTTACCCTCGCTGGTGTAAGTTTCACCTTGACACCAGAAACCATTTCTAAGGCAACAGGAATACCGAATGTAGGTGAGGAGTGGAACAAAAGACAACAAGTGGATAGAGTACATTACGAGCCATACATCAGGCCTGGCTATCTGAGGGAGCTCAGTAGGGTATTCCCATTCCGATTTCTGAAGGAATCCTACGCGCCATTGATGAGACTCATTATCAGGTACTTCAGTTGTGAGGGCCAGTTCTCATGCCTCTATGCATACCACATCAGACTATTGATACATTTCACGAGAGTGAGGATGATGAACTTTCCATATTTCATGTGCCGAAACATAGAGAGGATGACTACTCTTGTGCAGAAGAAGACTCATGAGCAGCAGTACAACAACATTTATCATTATGCGCTCATCAAGATGATTGTGGTACATCAGGTTGGATTGCAGGGCATTACATGGGAAGATTTCATTTCCTGTGACTTCTTCACAGCCCCTCAGTCTCCTCCAGAGATTTTTAATGATGCAGGTGAGCCTTCACATCAGTTTCAAGGTCTCGAGATAGAGCCTATCGATGTGCCAGTATTTGTTACTTATCATAGAGGCACGAGATCGTTATTTGCAGTAGCCCGACGAGTACTATCTCCACCCAGGGTGGAAGGGGTCTCGTTGCTGTCGTCATCAGCAGAGGTACAGGTAAAATACAGAGGAAAGAGACCTATGGAGGAGGAAGGCCCTTCAGGAGGTCAGGATACTGATTTTACATTGATTGATGTGGACGTGAGCTCTCCAAACTCAAAACTGAGAGAGATCATTCAGGAGAAAAAAACTGAGATCAGCACATTGACCGACAAGTTGCAGAGAGCTCAATGGATAATTAACTATCTGGGGCAGCAGAATAAGTAGTTGGAGGATCAGCAGACACTCATGGAGTTTCAAAACATCCGTGAGAACCGGCAAGTTGCTCGAAGAAGCCCATCTGAGATGACACCTATTGAGCGGGAGATTGAGGCCGATAGAGAGACATCGCTAGAGAGAGTCAACATGCATCTTGAGAATCTATTGGAGAAGGTAAAAAAAGAGAAGAACATGCTCTGACACATGAAGAACCACTATTGGGCATGCACACATGTTTGCAAAGCGAAGATCAAGATCCTGAAAGCGAGGCTAAGGAGGGCACTGAAGAGGCGCAAAAGACATGATCGACTTCAAATATTGGCTGAAGATTATTTGTCTGAGCATAGCACTTGATGAGGGACCTTCAGTCCAAATTTCAAGGAATTTGGAGAAAATTTTGTCATTTTTGATTTTTTTGGTCACAAAACAGGTTTTCCTGCCTGACACGTAGCGCCACTTGGCGCGCGCTTACGATTGGGAGATTATCTGGAGGAAAAATTGGTATTTCTGGATTTTTTATGAAAATTTATGCATTCTCAGGAATGGCCTAATAAATTCATCAAGTTCTGGGTTGCCTAAAGGGTCAAAAACACCTTGATAGCATTTGCTACTTTTTTAAGAACCGAGTCTTAGGAGATTTGATTTTGGAGGAAAATGAACACAAATCAAAATTTCTACTTGGGTTGGAAATTATACGAGAAGATTTCAACGAAATGTCATGAAATAATTGGACTTGGAAGAACTCTAAATTAGCTCCAAACTTAACTATATGAAGATTTTGGTAACATTTATAGAGATTTGCTTCTTTTTCCTCAAACAAATTTAAGCCTAGTTTTAGCCGGTTTCACTTTTCATGTAACTTGCAGTCTACTTTAGAATTAACATAATTCATGTGTTATGTAATTTGGCATTTTGTATTCTAGGAGTTCATTCTACAAAAGGTGAAATGTGAGTAGATGAATCGATTTCCCTACTTGTATAGAAACAAGTTGTTTCAAGCTATTTCGATTGCTAGTTTGAATATGGTTGAAAGACCCATACCCTCCGCTCGACTCGACTAGGCAATAGAAATGGGTTAGGCTTGTCTATATTATGTATTTTCTCAGACATTTTCAGGGTTTGACACTTGGGATTTCATAGCACTTCATTGTACATTCATTCTGCAATTTTGGCAAAGGAATAGACTAGGGTTTGCAGCCCTCTTTGGGATCCTTGTGGCTTTGTGTTTTTATGGTGTTTTTCTCCATGTATTTGTAAGTTCACTGATGTTTATGTGTACCATTTTCCTGCTCCTTTCTTCTTAAATTAAGCAAATCAGTGTTAAAGGTAGAATTATGTAGCTTGCTTTGCTCTGCCTTTAGTTTTGTTTAATTTTACATGTTTTCATCTATTCGAGGAGGAATCTTGAGACCCTCTTGCCCTCTTTAGCTCCTCACCTGTCTGATCCATCCATTCGATCAATCTAAAGCATCAAAAAACTTTCCTTCCTTGCCCCAATCAGAACTCTACAAAAACTAGGCCTTATCCCCGCACCCAAAACTGCCTTTCCCTTTTTTCCAACAAAAACCCCCAAAAACACAATCACTCCTTTATTTATATACCTAGCCTAAAATTAGCTTCTATTTCAGTCATCTCAAACTCTATTGATTACTTTTCGTTGAGATTGACCCGGAGAGAGCCCTCTCTTGTTCTGGTAGGGCTAGCTACGAGACTGAGCATGGTTTGATGTTACCCTGAACTCTGCCTTCCTTCAGCCTAAGGTATATTTAAGCAATAACACAAGCCACCAAAGAAAAGGACAATGGAGGAGAAAGAAATCACTATAGAGGGGAACATAAAGGAGGAAATTGTTTCTACACTAGTAGGATTAAGTACCCCAACCAAACCTCAAGGAAGGAAATAAAATAAAGCCCTCACATACTTTAAGACCATAAAGAGTAACAAGATCAGATAAAGGAAGCCTCAACCTCCTTCTCCAACACCCATCACTATTGAGGAATTGGTCAGTTGTCAAAAGGAGGAATATAAGAAAGAAAATAGACAATAAGTGCAAATAATCTCCAATAAAATCAAGTGAAAACAACCACATATCTAACAAAGAAGGCTACGTATCAAGGAAACCAATATTTCAGGAAAATCCATTAAGCTATAGGAAGGACCTATAGAGCCAGAGAAAAAAACTGTGCGGCTAAAGGAAGAGACAAAACACCTACAAAATGGGACTATGGGGCTACAGGAATAGGATCATTTTTCCCCCAAGTGACATCCAATTTTTACACCATAAATAAATTTTATGCTCCAATTTTCTTATCATCCACTTCTAGTCCTCTTTATCATAGTTGTTTGGTTTGAGAAATAAGTTGAGATGCGTGATACCATTTTCGAGTGAGTTCTAAATTTTCAATATAAAGATATAATGAATCTCCAAAAGTGTGTTTGGGTTGACTATTGATTGATGAAAGGAGGATTTAGTAAGATTGATCTCCATTCTAGTGGCATTGCAAAAGAGGTTTATTATTTTGTGGAATTCATGCCATTCAACTATGATTACTAAACCCAGAAGAAGTACATTGTCCACAAAGAGAATATGAGTAATGAATTTTTTTTTGGAAATTTTAATGCCCTTTATATTTCCATCCTATTTTTATTTCCGTAGAAGGTGACTTAGACCTTCCATAACAATTGAAAACAACAACAGAGATAAGTGGAATCCCTTCCTGAGACCCAGAGAGTCATTGAATTTTTTGGAAGGAGAACCATTGATAAGGATGGAGAAGTTGGCTAAGGATACACAACCCATGCTCCTGTTTGTAACCTCCAAGCTCAACTTGATTTGAAGAAGAAAAATTATGAGGAAATTCCAATTGAATTTATCAAATATTTTTGAAGACCTGGATTTTAAGTACAAGAGCTTTCATTTTTTTAGACTTAATAGAATGGATGGATTCTTGGGAAATGGAAATGGCACCATTAATCTGCTTATCAGCAAGGAAACCGAATTGATTTAGTGGTAGCTTTTGTTCTGTCATCCTCTTGATCTTGTTTGAGATTATCTTGGAGATTATTTTATATACTAGGATGCATAGGGAAATGGGCTTGAAGTCCAAAAATTTCTTGGGATTTGAGAATTTTGGAATGAAGGCTATGTAGGTATCATTGATGTCTACCGATACTTTCCCTGATCTTCTATATTCCTCTACCATCATGCAGAAAATTGATCCTATGATATCAGAAAAGGTGAGGATTAGTTACACTATCCATTTTTCCAATCCTGGACTTTTTTCTTTAGAGAAATTTTTCATATTTCCTTCAATTTCCTCTAGGGAGACCGTGATATCGATCATATTCAATTCCTCTTGAGTGAAGAAGCATGGATAATGCTTGATTAATTGCAGCTATGAGCTAATGTTTGAGGACCCTAGATCTTTGAAGAGAGATGAAAAGTAGAATGATGCTCCAATTTTTAAATCATTAGTGGAAGAGACTATTTTTCCATATTCTACCTCAAGGTCCCATATAGTATTTATGTTCCTCCTATTATTTGCATAGCTATGGAAAAATTTAGTTTTGGCATCTCCCATTTTTATCCAAGTAGCCCTTCTTTTTAGTCTTCATGTTTCTTCTTCCATATTTAGGATCCAAGTTTTCCTAACTTCCATAAAGCTCAATTTATAGGTTATTTCTACCGAGAAAGATGAGGAGAATATATGAGAAAGGTGTTCATATTTAGATTATATTTCTGTGAGCTATTGTTTTTGTTTTGTTTTCCTTTTTCTCTCCGAGAACAAAACTTCCTTCTTTAGCTCCATGATATTTCTAGCCAAGATAACCATTGTTGATGAGTAGTTTGAGACCAGGTTTTTCTATCAACTTTCCTTTACCAAAAATATGAAATATGCTTCTTCCAACTATGAATGGTTGAATGTACATCTCTAGAAAAATGGGCATGTGATCTTAGAACTTATCTTGAGTTGTCTAGGATTTGAGCCTCCTTACTCTTTCTTCTCTTTCTTCCAACTGCTTTGCCATTAAGAACCTATCCATTCTTTTGGATATCCCTTCCACACTTATCCTAGAATTTATATAGGTAGGGATTAATGGGAAGGGAGCCATGTCACAAATTTAATGGTTCTACAACATTGATGAAAAGTAGGATCTCAGAGGATCTGGTCTAGCTCAAAGATCCCAAGTCTCTCCTACATATATAGTAAATTTAAAGTATTCTATCATGATGAGGGCTTGATCTAAGAGAAGGTCGTTGGCTTGTATCAGTCTCAAAAATCTTGTATTTCATTGTATGGTCCATAATAATTGATTAATTTTATGGGCAAGGGAATCCTCTTATTGCTCCTTCTAGAATGATACCCAATGAGGAGGAGAAAGTCTGGAGTGATGCATATTTTGGGTCTCATATAGTGATTAGCCCGCTTGATAAGCCATTTGATTCTAGAGCACATGAATACCAACTTGAACAAATATTTTTGAAGCACACTCTGGCTTTTCTTTCCGATACCATGGCTTCATGAAGATAAAAGATAGAGGGGCTATGGGTGTTGATATATATTTTGAGGGAGGAAAATTTGGAGGGAACCCCAACCCCTGGAATGTTGAGAGACAAAATTATCATTATTTAGGAGAGAAAATGGGTGTTTTTTCTCTAATATCCATTGAATTAAGATCTAAATTATCAGGTAGAGAGAGGTTGATTCCACCCTGGATAGGCTAAGGAAGATTTCCTTCTCTTGCCATTTCTTTTTTATTGTTCTTTTTCATTATGATAGTGAGTTTTTGAAAGGAGTAACTAGGTTATGTCTGAGAGTTATCAACTGGATTAGTCCCTCTGAATGTGGAAATAGGGGAAATATTAATTTCATATTTATATGAGAGCATTGGTGCATAGGTTACAGGGGTGCCCGAGTTAGTAAGGGAGATTGATGCACTAGAGTGCTCTTCTTTTGAATCATTAAAACAAAATTTGAATAGGGAAGTTGAAGGGAATCCAATTTTTTTAGAGCCATAATGATACACGAAAAACACTTATTTAGCTTTTCAAGGTTGTCTGGAAATTTGGAGGATGTTATAGGTTTCAAGGAATTTACTGCTGAGTTTTGTGGAAAATAGTGTCTACTAGAATGCGAAAGAGAGAAAATGGTTATAGAATTAAGTGAATTCAATTATATATGATCCATAAGTAAGGAATGTTCAACATACATATTTTGAATAAAAGATTTTGGATTTGAAGAGAGACTTACCGGCTTGAACAATATCACGAGAGTGTTTGGGCCTTCAGGTGATCAACTGGACGAGATGTATTCCACCAATTTATCATCATCCTTTTCAGTGACAACATCAGCCTCATCCTTAGATATTGATCCTTTAGTATAGCCTTGAGTAGGGTCATTTTCCAAAAGATCCCTTTCCCTAGAAAACTTAGAGCTCATATGTTGGTTTTTCAACTTGCTGAGACTAACTCCTTTACCTCCTTCAAGGCAGAATTTGGACATTCTTTTGAAACCCACAAAATTGTATCAGGAATCAGCTGTTAAGATGGCCTTGTTAGGTTTTTTGATGGTTATGGATACCAAGACCTCAATGCAAAGGAGCCTCTAGATGGCCTAGATTCTTGCAATTTATACATCTAAAGGGAGTCTTTCGATAGTCTAGTGGATATATGTTCTCCTTCTCGTCCTAAATAATTTTTAGAAACCCTGGTAATCCTTTAGCAGTCTCCATCTCAACCAAAACCCATTCCATACGTTTATCTTCCATCAAATCAAAATCTTCATCCAGGTAAATGAACCTACCCAATGAATTTTCCACCTTGATAAGTACCTCCTTTGACCATAGCTCGAGCTGGAATCCTGGAAACAAAACCCAAACATTCTTACGTTTATGGAAACCTCAGAGCGACAATCTAACTTCTCAAGCTCAGAGAAAAATATGTTATCCTTCTCGTCCTAAAGAATTTTTAGAAACCCTAGTAATCCTTTAGCAGTCTCCATCTCAACCAAAACCCATTCCATACGTTTATCTGCCATAAAAAAAAAATCTTCATCCAGGTAAATGAACCTACCCAATGAATTTTCCGCCTTGATAAGTACCTCCTTTGACCATAGCTCGAGCTGGAATCCTGGAACCAAAACCCAAATATTCTTACATTTCTGGAAACCTCAGAGCAACAGTATAACTTCTCAACCTTGGAGACAAAGTGACCAAGGCCAACTAACCTATACTTGGCGGGGATTACCAAGTGAAGTCCCACCCAACATCTCTACCGTCGATTACCAAAGTACCATTGGGACGATAACACAATATGATTTCGGATGTTAGTAATTAATGTCTTCGCCCAAACCTTAGACTTGGGGTTATAACACAATATTATTTCGGATATTTTAATTAATGTCTCCGCCCAAACCTTAGACTTGTGGCCATATAAACCCAAAACTTATACTTGTCGCCATATAACATGTTTGAAATGCCTCAGCTCCAATGTAAAATAGATTATAGTATGAACCATTAATCTGCTCCGAATATAAAACATTTCCATGATATTTCTAATATATGCTCCACAATTGAATCGTAGAGATCTGCAAATTGTCCAGCCCAACATCTCAAACGTCGCACTACATAAACATATCTCGTACCATTGCAATATCGACGGTATTATTACTGTTGCAAGATCGACGTTTATACCCAATACTGTCGTTTATCTTAGAAACGTTTCTCTTCCGACATTTTGTCCCAAAACATAGCTCTTCCGACGGAGTTCCTACATGTCGCAATACCGACGTTTATCACCAATACCACCGTTTATGTTAGAAAATTTTCTCTTCCGATGTCGTGTCTCAAAACGTCGCTCTTCCGACGGAGTTCCTAAATGTCACAATACTAATGTTTATCCCCAGTATGTCGCACTTGTCTTAGAAACGTCACATTTTCGACGTTGTGTCCCAAAACATCGTTCTTCCGATGAAGTTCCTAAACGTCACAATACTGACGATATCCCTAAGCGTCGCTATAGCGATGGTTGTTGGTGGGATTTAAAAAATTGAGAAAAATTGGGGAAATTTCCGACAATACGACAAAAGTGTCGAAACTAAAGTGTTGTAATTTTGACCAAATGTACTAGTGATAATTTCAAAGTTGTATTTTTCAGTTTAAAGATTTTTATATCAAAATGTCATTTTGATATAAAATTCAATATGTAATTTATTTTTATTTATCCAATTGTAATTTCATATTTTTATATGTAATAAATGCAATCCCAAAGCTGTCAAAGTGCAATCATGTCTAGGGCAAGTAAGCAAGGAAAACCAAACTCCAAGTAAGCGAAGGAGAAAATCTTTGTTTTTGAGAAGTTTTGGTAAAAATTTCTTGGCACTGCATTTTTTCACCTCAACGCTACACTAATTTCTATGCACTGTGCTAATACCTAAAAAATGCAGTGAAATTTACACTGGTGTTGTGCTAATAATTGGAGGCATTGCGCTAATGTTTGAGTGCTACGCTAATGTCCAGATCGCTACCTAAGCTTCCAAACTCAAAGAAAAATTGCCTCAAATCTTCAGCAAAGTTTCTCCAACACCTTTGACAAGTAAGTAACATGTGAATTTCACCTCCTTGCTATCTTCAAGAGGATTTTCATGGTGATTTTGGTTTCTATGTGAAATTTGGAAGTTTGATAGGCTATAAAACCTAGATTCAGTATTTGTTCCCATTGTTCCCAAATTTGGCACTCATAAACCTCAAATTCTCTCAATATATCACTATAAACCCTACTCCTTTCCTACAACACCATATCACTTTCCAAAAATCCCTTTTCCCCTAAACCCTAAGTCCTAGGCATCTCAATTTCCTTGGCAACCCTATCAATCCTATAAATAAATTCTAATTCCCAATTCCCTAACCATTTTGATCCCCTATCAACTCCCCAAGTTAAATAACCCCTGCCCCCATATCCCTAAATTTTCATAGCCCTATTCCTATTCCCTAGACCTATTTCACTCCCCATCCCCATCTACCTCATCCCTAGGGTTTCAAAGCTTTGAAGCTCAAGATGTCTGAAGAGGAGGAAAGAGATATCAGTGAGGAACAAATACCAAAGAAAAGTGATCAGAAAGGAGGATAAATTAACAGATATGAGCCAGTAACCACAAAGGAACTCATGGCCTCTCCTCTCACTGTGTATTGTTTTAAACATGTTGGTTGCTTTGAGTTTTGTGAGGGGTGCAACAGATTCAGTATCACCTTGTGTTGACAAGGTTGTTCATCACAAATCTTCATGATGGGCATGCCACTCTTGTTGAGGTCACTTCTACCATGTCCACCAATGCCATTTTAGCTGCTATAGGGATCCCTAATGTGGGAGAGAAATGGCTCAAAAAGGTAAACCTTGATCTGAGCTATTATGAACCATATCTCAAACCTAGATATAAGGATGATAAGAAAATTGTTTTCCCATTCTCTCATCTCCTTGACTAGTATGTTCCCATGATGGAAATAATCATGAAGTATTTCACTTGTGAGTGGAGGTTTTATCGACTTTATTCATACCATTTCCAACTTCTCATGCACTTCACTAAAGTCAAAATGCTTCATATACCTTACTATCTCTCCAAAAATATTGATAAGATGGAATATATTGTACAAAGGAGGCATTATAATCATCAAATGCAAAGTATTTTTCACCATTCACTCATGAAGATGATAGTCATGCATCAGCTTGAACAGAAGAACATTCCATGGGACACATTCATTCCAAATGAAATTTTCATTACCCCACCTAGTCATCATGAGTAGAGTATCCCTTCATCATATCATCCTCCCATATCCACTTCTCCATCTCAGCTTGCTGCTCATACATTATCACCTAGTCATATGCATTCACCTCATGTTGATCCTACTTCTTCACCTTTATGTAATCCTTCACCATCATCACATCATGATATCGAGGCATTAAGAAGTGAAAAGGACATTGAGGCAACTTGGGCTAATGTGAATAATGTTGAGCCATTTCCCAAGACCTATCAGAGAGGCCACAGGCATGTGTTTACTTCACTTGGAGTGAAAGGGGCCACGCCTTCTTCATCAAAAATACAGGTAGAAAAGGGCAAGGAAAAGGCTGAAGAGCCAATCATTAAGGAGCAGGAGGACAAGCATGAAATAGATCAGGAGTTTCAACTGATTGACCCTCATGAGGAGGATGAGGATAGAATAACCAGTGCATTAATCAGAAGTAAAGAGGCAAATATTAGTGAACTTCAAGCTAATATCGATAGAGCACAATATGTGATTGGGTTTCTTGAGCAATAAAATCAACAGCTGAAGACCAAGCATATTATCAGTGAGGTAAATACCATTAAAGAAAAGAAAGAGGTAGAGTGGGATAACACCTTGTTAGAGGATACCTTGGACATATTTGGTGAGATTGATGATGAGGAGGATCAACCTCGTAGACAGAGACCAAAATCTAGAGGGCTGAAAAGAGCTCTAGCTCTTGAGAGACATAAAGAAGCTGAGTTGGCAGAGCATCTTACTCCAAGTGAGCTAGTTGCCATAGAGATTAGCAGGGACAGAGAGTCGTGGCTTGATAGAGCCAAATTTCATCTGGAGAGATTTCTAGAGAAGGCCAAGAAGGACAATGATATTAAGAGGAAAATGGCAAAGCACTATGCCATGAGAAACAAAATTGCAAGGGCCAAGCCCAAACGAGCCCATGTAAAGATTCAGGCTTTGACTGATAAAAAGGAGAAGGAGAGGTTAGGCATACTTTCTGAGGTGTCTCTTCATGCCTCTAACCCTTGGTTAGAAATTAACCTCATCATTTTGGACAAATTTTGGCACATTTGGCACTTTAGTGCAATTTTTTGGTTTTTGGGAAGTTTTTGCACATAGCCACATTGCCAAAAACACAACGCGCTTTTCCTTGGAGAATATAATGGACAAATGGTCACCACCATCATGTTTCAGAATTATGAAGACATCGACTCCAGCAAGTTTCAGAAAATTTGGAGGATAACTGGTCCCTCAAAAGTGCAAAAAACCACCAAGTTTTCATGTTTTTGCCTCCTTTTTGACCTTGGCACTGCGCTAATACCAGTCTTCGGAGACATTATTTTTGACAAGGAAGATGGGCACCATTTTAGAAAATTGAGGCATATTTGGAAACTAGAGTTAGAGAGCTTTCTAATGAGATATCATGGAGCTGATTTGGACATAGGGAAGGCCTCCAAAAGTTGCTTGCAAGAGAGGTTATTGTTTCTGTCATGGCGCTGCACTTTTGCCAGGAAAATGTCATTTTCATCATCTTCAACAAATTTTGAATTTTTGACTTTTTATCTTGGGAAATGAGAAATTATTGATGCAAAAGGTCAAGATAAATGTAAATTACATTTTTTTGTTGTTATCTAGGGTAGATACATCAGATAAGTCCTCTAGAGGTCAAATGAATCAGTTTCCTCTCTTTTAGAGGCAAATTGTTGAGTTTTCCAAGTCTTCAAATTCTTGTTTGGGAGTAGGTGAAACTGATCCCTATCTCATGGATTCGACTCCTTGAGGCTAAGAAGAGTGGTTTTTAGGTCTATATGATGTATTTTCTCAGTCATTGTAATGGTTGGATTCACTTGGAGCTTTGTGGCATCTCAAGAGACATATTTGTATCAGTTTGGCCTAGACATTAATGATAAATTTGAAGCTATTTCTTAGGGATCCATGTGGTATGAAATGTTTGACATATTTTCTTCTTTGTGATAATTTGTATGAATGTATTTTAAAATCATAAACCATTTCCATGTCTATGATATGCTTAATTTCAAGTTGAGAGGAAGAATTCATGTTTTCATGCTCTGTTTTGGGAAATTTAGCATAATTTGTTTATTTTCTTCAGTTTAGGGAAAATTCATCTCATATGCTCTTCCTAACTTCTCACCATTCTCTTCACCTCACCATAGTAATTCTTTAAATTTCAAAGCTTCTACCTACATTGCCCCTTAGAACACTATGCAAATTTTGACCTAATTTCCTTGCCCTAGCTGTTTGACTCCTCTTGATCCAGCAAAACCCTACACAATCAAAATCAAAACCCTAAGCTACTATACCTAGCCTAATATCTTCTATCCTCAGTCATTTTTACTGTGTTCTATATGGAGAGAGCCCTCTCCTGGCCTAGTAGGGCTAGATACTTGGCTAAGCGTGGTTTGAGGTTACCTTAGAATTTTCTCTCTCAACCCGAGGTTCAATCTGAGTGATAACATTTTGAAGAACATACTAGGGAAGAAAATAGTTAGATAATATTAACCTCAGTAATAATTTTTCATTGAAATTATTAACTTGTGGATGTTAAGTTTAGAGTTTACTCAAAGGCTAAATTGAAAAATTTGTAAAGTGCTTATTTGTTTGTGAAAATTGGACATACTAGCTTCCTGAAGATACACCAGATCCAACCCCGATCCAAATCCTCCCACCATTGTTAGTGATCCTTAGAACATTGGAAGAATAGCTAAAGCTATTGTTGAGGCTTCTAGTTCAATCGAAAATCAATCAGAAAGAAGTTCCATTCCCAGAGCTTATTCATTTCCCAAAGGGTTAGAAAACTTGCAAGATATTGAATTTGATGTAAATTTTGAACAAAGTTTATTCCAGAGTAAATATTTGAGTTGGATTGATGAAAAAGTTGTTGATTCCTCCATTCCCTTTCATAGTCCTCTTGAAGATATGTTTTCACACTCTCAATCAGGGTCACAATCAGGGACACAACTTTTTCAAGTTCTTAAAGATCTGCAAAACTATTCTTCGCAAGTAAATGCTTGGGTGATAAGTAGACCTCAGATCTCATATTCTTATACCATCACTTTATCTACTGTTACCCAGAATATTCCTTTTCCTACACCTCCTTCTTCATCTTCTGTTCACAATACTCAATCAGTGACTAGTACTCCCACATCAGGCATCCAAATCCCTGTTATAAATCCTCCACCTCCATTCATCATGGCTGTAAGATATGCCCCCTTGGTTCTCCCTTAGAACTCGGGTGCTATACCCATAGATTGTCAAACCAAACTTTATTTGTTTGACAGTACTCTGCCTATGACAACTCAAAAGCACGTAGATAAGATGAATGAGTTCTTTGACCTTCATGAAATTGATATAAAGGATGTGAAGATGAGGCCGTTTGCACAAAGTCTGGGAGGGGAAGTAAGAAAATGGTTCAGAGCTCTACCAGCAGCCACTATTGACACCTTAGAAGTTTTGAATCGTCAGTTTGTAGAAAGATGGGAAGAAAAGAAAAATCCCCTTCAAATTCTGTCTGAATATGAGAACATCAAAAGGAATGTTGGTGAAACTGTGCAAGATTATTGTGTGAGTTTTAATGAAGTGTAAAATGCTCTTCCTGCACATATGAAACCACCAGAGGGTTTGGTTTTGGTCAAATTTCCAGATGGATTTGATACTGATATGGCATATCAGTTGTGTGAACGTGATCCTACAACTTTAGTAGATATGCAAAAGAATGATGTAAGTGTGGAAGCGAATTTGCTGGCCAAGAGAGCAAGGATGAGATCTGAAAAGAGGGTGACCATCAAAGAGGAGACATCTAATTCTGATGTAAAAATGGATTCATTACTTTAGACTATGGAGAAAATGGTTAACTGATTGTCTATCTCAGATAGACCTGAACCACAAATCCAGAATCCAAATTTCAGAGGGCAACAGCCTCAATTTAGAATCAAGAAGAGAGAGAAAAAATAACCTGACCAAATAGCAAAACAACAACAACATATTAGGACCCTGTTGCATCAAAATTATGTCCAAGGAGTGGAGGAAGAAGAATATGAAGATATGGTGGTTGAAACTAATCATTTATTTACAGCAGATGGCTTGCCCATGTTCTTGACTAAAGATGAAGAGTATACTGAAAATTTGGATTCTCCAAAAGTTGAGGACTATATCTTGGCAAATGATGATGATTTGGAAACAAAATAAGATGATTACCAGCGTGGGTATATGAATGCTTTGAGTGCACAAAAGAAACAATATTCTTTAAGGAGCAGAGATGTACCTTTCAATCCCATTTAGAAAAGAAAAGAGGTCCAGTCAAAGAATGATATTCCGAATAATCAGAGAAAGGGTAAAGAACATGCAGATCAGAACCATATCAACATCAATCAGCCATCAACAAACTCCACTACTAAAGAGAAGGACACTCAAAAAAAAGGAAAATATAGCAAAGGATTCTGTTGTCAAAGAGGTAGATAAAGTCACAAATTTTAATTTAGAAAATGAAATAGCTAAATTTAAGGTGTCCATTCCTTTGACATAATTAGTAAAGAAGAGTCATTACAAACATCAGGTGTCTAAAATGTTGCTAGTTGATCCTTTGTCCAATATGGTTAATGTTGGATATGACCACCCCGAGCTCATTTTTGGTCCAGCTATAGATTGTTAATTAGAAGAGAGTGAGGTTCCTCCCTTTTATTTAAGCCTTAGACTGCATGAGTACATACTTCATAATGCTATGCTTGATTCCGGGGCTTCTCACAATTTGATGCCTAAGGCTATTATGGAAAATATGGGCATGGATATCACCCAACCTTATCATGATTTGTATTCATTTGATTCTGGTAGAGTTCACTGAATTGGTCTCATTAAAGATTTAGTGGTTTCCTTAGACCAAATCACAAAAAAGAATGTTTTGATGGATGTGGTGGTGGTTGATATACCGCCTTGTTTAGGCATGCTACTATCTAGATCATGGGGAGCCAAACTCAAAGGTACTTTACAACTTGACTTCTCTTGTGCTACTATTCTTGTTTTCGGGCAATTAAGGAAATTGTATTGGGAAAAAAAATGAAATATATGATAACTAGTAAGGAGAAGCCCATCAATCATCCAATACAGGCTGTACATACATATATAGAATCTTTTATTTTGTATAATGATGGTGATTTGAATGATGTAAATAATCAGCTAGTAGTGGTAGAAGATGTGCAAGAAGTTTCAGAAAGTTTTAGAGCAGTTCTTGATAAGGAGAAAGAAATGGTGTCTTATTTCGAAAAGTCTCTTGAAGAACAAAAAATTAGTACAGAACAGAAAAATGAGGTGACCGACCAAAGTAAATCAGAACCAATAGTTAAGTTTCAACATCTAGAAGATGAAGATGGACTTTGGAGCATGGATTTCGATGGTGCTTTGGGTAAGGAAGGTGCAGGTATTGGTATTTGGATCTGAAGTCCAGTTGGTAAGTCAGGTGGAATTCCAAGTAATGTTATAGAATGCTCTTATAAATTGGATTTTGATTGTTCTAATAATGAAGCGGAGTATGAAGCTTTGATCATAGGTCTCAAAATTTCGAAGAAACTTGGTGCAAAAAAAATTTCTGTTTATGGTGATTTTGAGCTTGTCATAAAGCAGGTGAAAGGAGAATATCAAGAAAATCATATACGGATGAGAGCTTATAGGAATGTAGTCTTGGATGTCTTAAAAATGTTTCTTGAGTATACATTAACAGCAGTGCCAAGAACTCAAAACATAATTGCAGATTCACTTGCTATGGTAGCAATTAATCTCAAAATACCGATGAACTGTAGTAATAAATTTGAAATTCATGTCAAACATAGACCTAGTGTTCCAGATAATTTAAGGTGTTGGCAATTTTTTTTGGATGAAAAAGAAATTAATAGCTTTTTGTAGAATGAAGGAAAGTTCAAAGATGATTTTATTGATGATGTTTGTGATGCTGATGATTAAGACATAGAGGCAAATCAGATGAATGTTTTGTAGTTGAAAGATAATATTATTCCTAGAGGTCTTATACCTTTAGAAGATCTGTTCGATCAGGATGATGTGGCGAGAAAAACAACTTTGAATCCTACCGAAAAGGGTTTGGAAGACATGAACATTGGAACAACAAATAATCCCAATATGGTTAAGTTGTCTAATACATTATCTCTCGAGGAAAAATACAATTACATCAAATTTTTGTCTGAATTTTCTGATATTTTTGCATGGGATTATGCATATTTGAAGGTCTATGTCAAGAATATTATTCAGCATACTATTCCCATCAAGCCGGATCAAAAACCATTCAGACATAAGTTGAGAAGGATAAATCCCAGATTGTTACCATCCATTGAAAGAGGTAAACCGATTGTAGAAATCAGGCATCATTTTTCTAATTAGGTTTTTTGATTGGATTTCAAATTTGGTTCCGGTAAGGAAAAAGACTGGAGAGATAAGGCTATGCATATATTTCCAGAATTTGAATAAAGTATCTTTAAAGGATAATTACCCCTTTCCTAAGATGGATCATGTTTTGCAAAGGGTAGTTGGATAATCATGGATGTCACTGCTTGATGGTTATTCAGGTTATAATCAGATTTTGGTACATTGATGCAGGAGCATTAGCTCCAAAAAACACCTTGTATTTTATCTAAGCTAGGGGGTTTCATGTTTTGAAGAAATATTAAATTTCATGTAAATATTAATATTATTTTGAGTGATTAATTAATTATTTATGAGAAATTGTAAATGTGAGAGAAATTAGTTTCTAGATTATTTAGAATTAATGAGGGAGCCTAAGTTGGAATTAGTTTCTAAGTTTTAGGGATAAGATTATAGATAATAGGGTTTGTTGAGATATTCTAGTGGTGTTGAGATATTAAGGGGATTGAGCATTTAATTAGTTCATTTTAAAAAATTTTATAAATTCATCAAGCCTCAAAGGCATGTGATATTGTGAGTGAGTGTGAGAAGTGAGCAAGGGTTCTCCTTGGAAGCCTTCGGGCAGTTTGTAGAGGGCCATCAGTTTCGAATATCTGGCCAAGACGAGAGTTGTAAGTAATTTTGTGTGTTTCAGATTATATATATTGATTGATTGGGATTATATATCTGTTTCTTGTTAATTTCTTGAAACTGGGAGTTGAATATTATGCACAATTTAATTGGATGTGTTTATGAACTCAAACACAATTGAATGAATTGAACTTTGTAAGGACTGGCATATTGATTTGAATAATCAATGTTAATAATGTCAAAACTATAATGCAAAATTGTTGAGTGTAAGAAGGCGTTGAGTCAAGCCTGAATCAAAGGCGTGGAATGGTACACAATGTTGATGGTTCCTCTGTTTATTATGAACGCTCTTGTATAAGTGTGTTAAATGGCAATTAGTTGGAAGCTGTTGCATATTAGTTTCCGAAGTCGAGTTTATGAAATTCGGTGAATCGATCATCTATTTCACACAACGCAAGTAAATTGCTGTTCCATTGGTAGCATTTAAAGGAGTGGTTGGAATGACAGGAATAAAAAAAAAATCCGTGCTGGTTAGAATCAAGTGAGGATTCTATAATAAGAATTGGGTATGGGCGCTAACATTTGAGAATTGCAGGATTATTTTATTCAGATGTATAACAGTGATCTTTGAGGGACACGGTTCTGTGATTATAGATGGTGCTCGGACGGTGCAAAGGATTCAGCCTTTCGATGTATCATAAATAGACAGTGGTGTTGCAAATGTGAAGCATTCAATTAAGCATGAGCATGATCTGGGCGTAGAGAATCGATTTACGTTTCAGCAAATCGACCAGAATTACAAATCTGGTTTGATGAATGAAGCTCTGGCTTGGAAGGAATTGGTTGGCGCGTAGGAGATATATAAGAAAGGGCCAGCATTCTGTTAGTTGGAGTCGAACATAGCGCTGTAGCTACTATGCATTCAGACATTTCGGAAGTTCAAAACTGTATGTGCTAGAAGACATGTTTCAGAAAATGAAGACATGGTTCAGAAATTGAAGTCATACTACAGTGAATGGTCTGTGATTTAACTTTGTACACACAGACAAATTCTGCGTTGAGAAGTAAGTTGACTCTGTGTTGAGATAAGAGATAAATTGCATGAATTGATTTTGTTTGTGTTCGAATACAAGAAAAGAGGCAAATTTGTGTTGTGGAATGAATTCCACTTCTGATCAAGGGCGTAGTTTCAGGTATGAAATTGAATTCAAATTGCTATCGAATCTTCTATGTATTGTGTGTTTATGAGTTTGGTGAAAGGCACAATTGAGTCCGAACAATGGTATTAAATTGCCAATGAGTTTTTAAACATGGACAATTCAAAAGTTGAATTTGGAATGATGTGTATCTGATATTAAAAGTCATGTGAATGTTGGAATGATGATTGGGTACGGTTTAAGGAAGGATCTGAATATTGATTCACAATTTGATACCTATTTACTGTGAAATGGTTTTATAACCATAAATTGAAAGATAGCTTCCGCATTTAAATGGGAAAGTGTAAATTTGCCAGTAATTGAGTTTTTGATTTGAGAAAAAGGTGAGAAAAATGTTGATATGAGTTATTATTGAAGATCCTGGTTATTGCAGGCTTGCCTGCATCATACATGAAGAATAGCAAGGTAAACTTGCTTTCACAACACCTTGGGGAACTTTTCAGTATGTAAAAATGCCATTTGGACTCAAGAATGTAGGGGATAATTTTTAGCGGGCGATGGATATAGCCTTTGCTAATGAGAATAATGTTTTCTTGGTAGTGTACTTAGATGATTTGACAGTGTTTTCTGGTTCCGATGATCATCATTTGTATCATTTGAGAATTTTTTTTCAGAAATGCAGGGAGTTCAGAATTTCTCTGAATCCAAAGAAGAGTCTTTTTGCCATGAAGGAAGGCAAACTTCTTGGTCACATAATTTCCAAAGATGGCATTCGCATTGATCCTTCCAGAGTATAATCCATTCAGAATATAGACTTTCTGCGGAATAAAAGGGAGGTACAAGCTTTCAATGGCAAGATGAACTTCTTATGCAGATTTTTTCCTAATTTAGCTGAGCATTTTCATGAAATGACTAATATGTTGAAGAAGGAAAGCAGTGTAAAATGGACCACTAATGCTATGAAGTATTTCAACTTGGTAAATATTTATTTAACCACAACCCCTATTTTGGTTAGTCTAGATTATATTAATGATTTCATAATATTTTCATTTGCATCCGAGCACACCTTGGCTGCGGTTTTGATGCAAAAGAAGGATCAAGTTGAACAACCTATTTCTTTCTTCAGTCAAGCCATTACATATGCTGCTCTTCGCTATAAAATTATTGAGAAACAAGCTTTAGCCTTAATCAAAGCTTTGAAATATTTCCGGATCTATATTCTACATTCACATACTATAGCCTATGTTCCAAATGCAGCGGTAAAAGAGGTTCTCACACAGACTGATCCTGAAGGTTGAAGAGGTAAATGGATAGAAGCGATGTTAGAGTATGATCTCGAGATCAAGCCCACCAAACTGATCAAGGGATAGGGATTAGAGAAGCTGATGGCTGAATCAAATTTACATGCTCTAGACATAAACCTGATTGCAACAATGTCAGTGATGAAGAAGATGGAACTCTAATACAGGTATCAGAAATGTTTCTTGCTTCACCTTGGTATTTTGATATAGTGTATGTTCTTCAACACTTATGTCCTCCTCCTGGAATGTCAAAAAGTCAGGGTAGGTATTTTAAATTGAAATCTGCTAAATACTACATTCTAGGTAGTGCCCTTTATTGGAAAGATCCAGGAGGTGTTCTTTTGAATTGTTTGGTTGAAGATGAAGCTAAGTAGGTAATGGATGACTTCCATAGGGGAGATTGTGGAGGCCATTTGTTTTGGAAAAAAAAGGCTAACAAAGTGTTGAGAATAGGGTATTATTGGCCAAATCTATTTTTAGATTTGTACAAAACTGTCACAAACTATCATGAATGTCAGGTTTTTTAAGGAAAAAGGAAACTCCTTCCTCTTCCGCTGAAGCCTATTGTAGTAAATGCTCCTTTTCAATAGTGGGGACTTGATTTTATTGAAGAAATTCATCCCACATCATCGGCACAACACAAATGTATTCTAAAAGCCACTTATTACTTCACCAAGTGGATTGAGGCTATTCCTACAAGACAAGCTACGAACATGGTAATTATTCAGTTTTTAGAATCCAATATTTTGTCTCGTTTTGGTTGTCCTCACAACATTATTACAGATAATGTTGCAGCATTCAAGTCAAAGAAGATGATTAAGTTTTTTCACAAGTATAATAGAAGGTTGGGCCATTCTACTGCATATTATCCACAGGGAAATGGATTAGCTAAGTCCTCTAATAATTCTTTGGGTAATATCATTAAGAAAATGTTAGAGAAGAATAAGAAAAATTGGCATAGGAAGCTTACTAATGCTTGGTGGGAAAACCGAGTGAGCACCAAGAAGAATATAGGTATGTCACCCTTTGAATTGGTTTATGGTATAGATACAGTGTTTCCTACATCATTTCTAGTCCCGGTTATGAGATTATTGCAGGAAGAAGATAGTGAGGAAGATGATATTCTACGTCGAATCAATAAAATGGTTTACCTTCAAAAAACAAGGGAGGAAGTTTCTCATACCACTTCTAAGCTTAAGGAAAAAATAAAAAATATTTATGATCGCAAAACCAAGGCAGATAAATTTCAGTTGGAGGATTAGTGATGCAGTGGGATGCAAGAAATGAAAATAGAGGTAAGCATGGGAAGTTTGAAAATATTTGGAGAGGAACCTACAAGATATTATCTTATCAAGGACAGAATGCCTATTTACTGAAAGATATGAATGGAAAGGAATGTTCAGGAGGACCAGTCAATGGTAGGCTCTTGAAACATTATTATTTTTGTTGGGAAAAATACTGAGAGGGGGGGGGGGGGTGAATCAGTATTTAGTGCAGACTGAAATTTTTTTACTTTTTCTTTCTCTAAAACCCATACGCTACTTTAATGAACCCAAGTCACGTATACACATGGATATCCTTAATGAAACTTGCGTATTACCAGAGATATCATTATGCAGATAACTCTTTACTTAGATCTTTGCATCATTCATTCATTAGATGTTTAGTAAGCAGTAAAAATGTGCAGTAAGAACAGAATAAATCATCACACATAAGCAACACACATGAACACCAGGATTTAAGGTGGAAACCCAATTCACGAGAAAACCACCGTTGCCGTCGTATCTGTCTTCAATATTTATTATAAAGAAAACTCCTTACAACCATGTACTGCCGCAGACTCATACCAGGACGCAGGAACCCACTTGCAGAAGGCTACAACCTTCTCTCGTTTACCAGCCTCTCCTATAAGGGAGCTACACCCCCCTGCTCTCGTTTACTAGCCTCTCCTGGAAGGGAGCTACTACCCCCTGCTCTCGTTTACTAGCTACCACTGGAAGGGAGCTACAACCCATTTACTGAAGGCTTCGACCCTCAGCACCATTGCGGACCACGTTTCATCAATTTTCATACTGGATCCAACAGCTTCCATACAACACAACTTGTAGGCCTCTTTTCATCAGATTTTCAGACTGGACCCACTCCACACATTTAAGCTCAACATACATCAAACTAAAACTTATAACCCCATCAATTCATTCATTGAATCATCAACCAATCAACCAACAACTTGATCTTTAATCAACATAATCAGCAGCATATTCATTATTCAAACAACCCAGTTCTGTATGAATACATCATTTACAGATAGCAGTAAAACAACAAAACAGATCAGCTAGTTCATTCCACTTACTTCAGCAAACCCTAGATTCCATACGCGCTTTTACTTCACTGAACCTGCGTATGTATGCGCTTTTATGCACACCAACCCGCGTATACTTCTGTGCATTCTTCAGAAAACCCTAACTGCCCATACGCGCTTTTCCTTAAGCAGACCCGCGTATACACACGCTTTTAATGAAGTGAACCTGCATATATATCTGTAACTTTTCAGGACTGTGTAGCTCTTCAGATTAGATAAACAACTCATATTTCATCCTTTACTTCAGAAAGTATTTTGCCTCATCTCAGATCTAAACATTCCATAAACAGATCTAGAAAATACATATACATTTCAGATCTAGAGATCCCTCTTCATCATTTTCTTCATAGGTGCATTAGTAATTCAGATCAATCAATTCATTCCATGCAGATATACTTCAGAGTGAAGTATTCATTCCATACCCAGACTTGCACACCCTTGCACCATGATTTTCTTCTCCTTATATAGATTTAGCCTTTGTCAATACCATGAGCCAAAACCACACCACTTCCGATGGTATTCCTGGATGGGATCAAACAGATAATCCAGTGCTCAATACTATGGGCCAATACCATGTTAATGTCCCCTGGTTTTATAAATTTAGAGCGCAAATTGGCATACATGACTTGGCACGTACTTTTCCGCATGCATACGCTACTTCTCCTTAACAAACCCGCGTATGCTTTGTGACATGTCTTACTTATCATTTCTCTGGAACTTACTGGAATTCCTTTCTTCTGTTACTATACATCATCCTTCCTTTTAACACATAGGTTGCTTATCATAGGCAACTCATCAAGTAGGTTTCCATCAAGAAAAACTTCATCAAGTAGATTGCCATCATTCATCAAGTAGGTTGCCATCCAAAGACAACTCATCAAGTCAGTTTCCATCAAGAACAACTTCATTTAGTAGGTTGCCATCTCGAGGAAAACACATTGCATCATATTGCCAACAATATTGCTTCATCAAGTAGGTTTCCATCAAGGACAACACATCAAATCAGTTTCCATCAAGGACAACTTCATCAAGTAGGTTGCCATCAAGGACAACACATGCCAACAATTTCTGATGCAACTTCTAAGAGAATTTTTCACTTTCATTGTAAATATTAGTTTATATTTTCTACAAGTTTTGGAGAAGACAATCATCTAGGCTTGGGGCTTGAAGTGAAGGCTATAAATATTGTTGATTTTCTTTTTCTTACAGAGTTTTGGAGTTAATTTTGAGTTAGTGTCATAATTATTTTCTAGTCACTTTAAATGGTTTTTTGAGTTAGTTTAATAATCTGTAGTCTTTTGAATTGTTTGACAGTATTTACCCAATGGTCAGGCACTTGGTCTACGGTGTTCTTGACACCTCCAAGGAGCTACCATACCCAATAAGCCCAATGTTAGTGTCATTATTTGCATACTTCCACTAGGGATCAAAACACATTTGTATGTGCATCGTAGGTGTCCCATTCTGAATAAATTTTTCATCATTTCGTTAGGTCATGGATAAAATTGTTCCAGTGTTGGTTGTCCTTGTCAAATAAGTTTGATTCTCCCTCAAAAGATCATATTGGCTAACTCATTTTCTTGTCTCCTTGAGCATAACACCACCTATGGAAATTCTCTATTCACTTGGAAGTCTTTAAAGTCAAAATCTCATTCAAAGGTCAGGTCAAAAAAGAAGTCCCATTAGGTCATTAGGGTTTTACATTTCTAAAGGTCATTCCTTCATTCAGATGAAGTCAACACATATATGAGAGGGACTAAATAAGATCATCATGATGTGATTATTATACTTTCAAAGTTTTATTTTTCATTTTAAAGATTTTTATATCAAAATGTCATTTTGATATAAAATTCAATTTGTAATTTATTTTTATTTATCCAAATGTAATTTCATGTTTTTATATGTAATAAATGCAATCCCAAAGCTATCAAAGTGCAACCATGTCTAGCCCAAGTAAGGAAATCCAAACTCCTGGTTGATCAAGCCTGCAATGCCAAAAGTAACAAAACAAAAAGAGTATCAGTGTCAAAGAGGAAAAGTGAACATTAGAAAAGTGGGTAATTTAAATTAAATTTCAAATCCACTAAAGCTATAAAGCCCATCAAGCACTTCAAAACAAGTAATTTTTGAGAAGTTTGGGTAAAAATTTCTTGGCGTTGCGTTTTTTCACCTCGGCGCTGCGCTAATGTCTGAGCGTTGCGCTAATAACCAGCCGTGCTACGTTAATTCCTGAAAAAAACAATACAATTTACACTAGCACTGCGCTAATAATTGGAGGCACTGTGGTAATGTTTGAGCGTTACACTAATGTCTAGATCGCTACCTCAGCTTCCAAACTCAAAGAAAAATTGCCTCAAATCTTCAACAAAGTTTCTCGAACACCTTTGACAAGTAAGTAACATGTGAATTTCACCTCCTTTCTATCTTCAAGAGGATTTTCATGGTGATTTTGGTTTCTATGTGAAATTTGGAAGTTGGATAGGCTATAAACCCTAGATTCAGTATTTGTTCCCATTTTTCCCAAATTTGGCATTCATAAACCTCACATTCTCTTCCTATATCACTATAAACCATACTCCTTTCCTACAGAACCATATCACTTTCCATAAATCCCTTTTCCCCTAAACCATAAGTCCTAGGAATCTTAATTTCCTAGGCAACCCTATCAATCCTGTAAATACATGCTAATTCCCAATTCCCTAAGGATTTTGATCCCCAATCACCTCCCTAAGTTCAATAACCCCTGCTCCCATCTCCATAAATTTTTATAGCCCTATCCCTATTCCCTAGATCTATTTCACTCCCCATCCCCATCTACCTCATCCCTAGGGTTTCAAAGCTTTCAAGCTCAAGATTTCTGAAGAGGAGGACAATGATATCAGTGAGGAACAAATACCAAAGAAAAGTGATAATATAGGAGGGAAAATTAACATATATGAGCCAATAACCACAAAGGAACTCATGGCCTCTCCTCTCACTGTGTCTTGTTTTAAACATGTTGGTTTCTTTGAGTTTTGTGAGAGGGTGCGATAGATTCAGTATCACCTTGTGTTGACAAGGTTGTTCATCACACATCTTCATGATGGGCATGCCACTCTTTCTGGGGTCACTTTTACCATGTCCGACAATGCCATTTCAACTACTACAAGGATCCCTAATGTGGGAGAGAAATGGTTCAAAAAGGTAAAAATTGATCTGAGCTATTATGAACCATATCTCAAACCTAGATATAAGGATGATAAGAAAACTGTTTTCCCATTCTCTCATATCCTTGACTGGTATGTTCCCATGATGAAAATAATCATGAAGTATTTCACTGGCAATAAAAAATGTGGTCTTCTTCTGACATCCACACTACCCAAGTGCATGTACCATCATGGATACCCATGTTGTGTAGGATACTTCTTCATGTTTTGTCTTTAAGAATGGGCTTCGTTCACTCAATATTGTAGCTGCAATAAATATGAGGATGAGAACTGTTATCACTAGAAAATCGGAAAAGAAAAACTGGAATCATTTAATGTCAAGAAGAAGGATTTATAGGGCTGAAAGACATTAGAGAATCTAAAATTATTTACAAATCTCTAAGGTTTGAAAGTAAAAATCAAATTGTGCACAAGAAGACCCAGTTAGATGCACCTTTGCGCGCAAAAAATATTCGATAAGCACACATTTGCATGCTTTTTACTTTATGGGACCACAAGGCACACTCTAGGACATTGATTCCACACTTGAGACTGCCTGAAGACAACCGCCCAAGCCTCCTTAGGACCTCAAGTAAGAACACAATGGAATAAATGTGGCACACAATCAAATCACCCTCCTCTCTTGGGTCACTATCCACAATGTACCAAGAGAGGGAAGGAGGATTTGAATTCTCCTATAAAAAATCACCAAGAGATGAACAAGAAGAGAGTACATTGTTATGCTGGCCAAAATTGCCCCAAGAATTACCACCAGTGTGTGATATTGAGCAGAGATAGAGGGGACTCAGTTGTTGGCCATCCAACAACTCTAGTCCACCACAGTAGAGAGAGGGAGACTTCGCACCAAGTAAGCTCAGAAGTAAAGAGATCCTTGCATCGGGACTTATAACCCCTTTTTCTAAGGGCCCCTTGGAAAGTGGGTTAAAGTTTCATCCTCATTTCCTACCAACACTCAATAAGAGGAGATGTAAGAAAAATCGTTTGGATTATTGAATTTGTTTGACACTATTTAGAGCTTTTGTGTTATTTGTTTTATTTTTAGTTTAGTTTTAATGTTTAAATATGCATGTTATTTCTCTATCTAGTATGTTTATGTTTTAGCATGTTCCACTAACTTGCTTGACTCCATCTATTTTCTACCTATGACCAATAAATTAAGAGAGAAAAACCACCTCCCTTATACAAGTGTGATTTCGTACATTTGTGCACCAAACTCACAAACACAGGATTGGCAACTCCATTAACTTTTGTTTCTAGGTTTATGTGGTTGTACCTTTTTGCAGAGACCTCCGTCTTTGCTGTGAAGTTGGGTTGGAATTTCCCCCTTTCTCTCCTTCACTGCCTGGTTCATCCTAAGTGACAGACTGAAGCAGAAGAGCTCCCAAAAAATTACTCTGCAGGAAATTTTTGTGCATTTCTCACAGACAAGCGCACCCCCAGTGCATGCATTCAAAGGTGACATTCGCTTAGAAATCGCGCCTGTCTTAGCCTTTTGTGCGCAAAACCCAGAATTGGAAATTTCTTCAATATTTCCATTCTTTCTTGCTTGTAAAAGTTACTAGCAACCCATAATGCATCTGCCAGCACTAGTTGAGGTACCCCCCAACTTGCTAAAGCTCATTCTTAGCTTCTTTTAGTAGCCTAGGTGTTAGTTTTATTTCAATTTGATTTTTTCAAAGTTAACACATAGTTTAAGTAGGAGAAAAATTAACTTGCATTCTGAAATAATTTATGTTTTGAAAATTTAGGTACCAAAACACTTAGAGAATTAGCCAAAGTAAGTGGCCCATGTCCACACATGCTTAGCTAGTTCTATTTTTTCTAGTGTAAAAGTCATTAGTTTAGTTCAATTTTTGCACTAGGATTTTGGGACGATGATTGAATTGTCGATAGAAGAGAAAGTACTATTTGTTGCTTTTGCACCCTCCGGTGATCCTAGGCAAGCATATGAACACTCTCTATTCATAACTCACCATCTCCCTATAGTTGATCACATATATTAACTAAGAAAAATTGAAAGCGGCCCATATCCACGCATGTTTTTCTTTTGAGCAAGGAACAATAGAAAATAGTTTAAATAGGGGATTTTGAAAAGGATCATCACATATCCACACATTCAAACTATGTGCTTGTTCACCTTTTTCTCTCACACATCCACACACTAAGCAAAGTAAAGACACCTAAAACTAACTTAACAAAACTCACTAAATTCTCCCAACAGGGGCCACAAAAGAATTTATAGTCTAAGTTAGGATCAAGGGGGTAGGTATCCAATAAGACGCCTTGGTCATTATTCATCTTGAAACATAGAAGTTGATTTTTTGGGGAACTTTCAAATCCACCTATGAGCCCACGGAAAAGAAAACTTGAGCGTGACAGAGACATGATTCAGAGGGGGTTAGGCTTGGGCGCAGTGTGTGCTATATCAGTTGGGGTTACTTGACCCAGCTGATAATCGATTATATTAGTTTAACTACCAAGAAGCCCAAGACTCAAATTCTTACGTGGGAAAGTGGTGCTTAGTGGCCAAAATTAGGGCATCCTTTCCCTATAGGTGATGGTGTAGGAAACACTAGATCCTCTACCCTTTTGTGGATTTTCTTCGGCTGACTAGGGGCGTCACCAGTTCCTTCGAGACATTGTGCCAACACTCCTAAGATATCTTCTCAAGACCCAGTTACAGTTGAGCGTGTGAGGACAATTAGGTCTTCTAGGATTTAAGTATAATACACAAACAAACAAAACACCACATTTTTTGATTGATTGATAACATAGGATTAATCTAAAGGGAAATTTTACTTTATTTTTGCTTTGTTTTATGTATGCAATCATAATTTTGGCGTGATTATATCCTCTAAAAATTTTCCAAAGCCATACCTAGTCGATGCTAGAATGGATCCAATGGGACCTTGTCGATCTGGACATCTTTTGGACCTCCACCCATTACCAGGAGGGGTTCCAGGTCTTTCGCCATTTAGGCATCAAAGTCAAAACACTGCCACCCTTATTGGTTCATCATTTATCGAGGCATACTTAGTTGGTAACCCTAGCAGGCCTCCCAATGCCACACCGATAAACATCTGCACAGGGGCAACACACACCACTCTTCCCACAACCCCTAGCGGGCAGAGGAGTGCTACCCATTTGGGAAGCTAGTTGAACACATAATAGGGTATGTAAAAGACAAACTCTATCTCTAACAAGAACATTGTGTTTTCACAAGTCGTAATGGCTACAACCTCGTAGTCACCTTTTCTAGCTTCATTTAATCTACCAAATTTAACCAAGTTGACAAACGACCCCATATGGCCTCCCATGCCCACGAAGCTCCCTTCGGACATTCCAAAATTTGAAGGGAACCACAACCCCATATGACCTCCCATGCCCACGAAGCTCCCTTCGGACATTCCAAAATTTGAAGGGAAGCAAGTGGAAGACCTCGGAAATCATGTTATGACTTTCCACCTGTGGTGTTCGTCAAACAACATCGTTGATGATACTATTCGACTAAGACTATTTCAATGCACTCTAACCAGAGTAGCAATGAAATGGTATGTGGAGCAACCCTCTGCTACACATGGAACATTTAGCGCCCTCACCACTGCGTTCCTGACCTATTTTCAGTTACCCATCCACCACGATTCTGGACTGGAATTACTGACCCACTTTATGCAAACACCTATCTTCCATATCTCAAACCATCTCCATGAATGGCGATGGCGTCGTAGCTTATGCAAAGCCAAACTCGACAATCGAGTTATGTTAGACCTGTTCCTGAAAACTCTCACCGCAGATATTTCAAAGGATGTGGCCCAAAAAAATCCCATATCCAAAGAGCATGCCATCAGTAAAGCCCAACAACTCGAGCTGATCTATATGCAATCAGTGTGTATTTACAATATCCTTCCAAATGCCCTGCTCCTGTAAACTTACAAAGAGTTTCCAGGTGTGTTGAACTCTGCAGACAATTTAATTGGGTCATTGATCCAAAATCACCTAAACAACAACGTTCAACACTTTGATTACACGTATGATTTTGCCTAGAACATACCACCACCCAACTACCAAATTCATCACATGCCTCCGCAAAATTTGACTAGTAGGGCGTTGTCGTATCACCATCAGCAGGGACGGCCCTATCCGCCGGCTTAGGGGACCCAGTACATAGATAGACATGTTGACAGAAGAGGTCCCCCCCAAAAAACCATTGACAAACAAAGGACCATAATATGCCCAGTCCCTAGCACAAGAACCACCCATGTAGAATAATGCAGAGTTGAAATTTGTACAACCCTCCCTAAACCAACCACGCCAGCCATATAACAAGGAGAACCCAAATTATCCTCCTAACAAGGTCAGAAAAAAGGAAAAAAACAAGCCTAAGGGAAACCATGGATAGGGGGGCAACAATAAAAAATTCCCTCCGTGATCTCAGGCTGGAGGCAACTCCAACTGAAATCAAAACCAGGAGCCAAAAAACTCCCAGACGTTGAACAAGAGGCCAATTCTTCGAACAAACTAGTCTTGTTCGATCTGTGGTGAGTATGGTCATTACACTCACCACTGTCCTAACCTCCCCGAGTTGAAAAATCTAAAGAGTAATCATGGACACGGGGGATCCTCCCAACAGAAAAAATTCATGCATGAGCCTTTATCCCATCAAGGGACAATTAGCAGATAGCAACAAACTCCCAACGATTCCAGAAAAAAAACCATGAAATCTACATGACTGGCGAAGAAATGTTTTTTCAGACACAAAATCAAAATTACGACATCCCAATAGACACCAACGCGTCATGGGCTAGTACTAGTGCACCGACAACACCTTTGACCATTTCAAATATGCCTATCGAACCTTTGCCAAAGATGGCTAAGGGACCAACTAGGCAAGCATGAAAATATTCCAAAGAAGCCCATAACTATATAATTGTGGATGATCTAGCTCAATATCTCTCTGCTATGTCAGCTTTGGAGGTATTACAATCATGCCCAAAGCAGCAAAAAGCCTTAGTCTCCATATTAGGTGCCATCGACCTAGCCGATTTGCGTCTAATGTCTTTTGATTTAGATAAAGCCACCCTAGGCTTCCTTCAATGGTCGCCTTTCAGATACCAGTGTCAGTCCAAAAAATTACCATTCACCGATGTATCATTGAAGAAGGTGCATCCACATGCATCATGTCAAAGAACGTTCGACAGAAGTTTGGGTTTCCTGAACTAAATCCATCAGACATCACGCTTAGAGCATACGATGGTCACCCTTCATCCCCATTTGGTCTCTACCAAAACGTTCATGTCTGCTTAGCTGGAAAGACGGTCCTGGTGGACATTGAAGCCTTGGACACTCAACTGGACTACAATATACTCCTTGGCCAAAGTTATATGTATGCCATGTTGGCCATCGCCTCCTCCATCTTTCGAACTATGATGTTCCCCGATGAGGACTGCATCGTTACTGTCGACCAGTTGACATATAGTGAAAAGAGGCCCCTAAAAAATGCTGATGTCATTCTACACTATGTAGACACATTTGTGGACGCGCTTTCACGGTACCAAGAATATGGCCTCATCGAGTTCAAATCATCGTCCAACCTAGGGTCATTCCTAGGAGATCCCCTTGTCATACCTGATTCATCACTTGATATCACAGGGGCTCTGATGTGCATGATGTCCACATCAAGCACCAAAGATAGTCAGGATACAGACACAAAGAATAATGACATCGATTCTTCAGCCATGACAATTTCTCTAGCCTACGCCGCCTCCCAAACCCATTTCCTCTACCCCCCAACTAGTTTTGTATCCCAGTAGGTCTTGGCCACCGTGGTGTTACCAAACATATCCTTTGCAATACCAGTTTGGTACCTTGTTCCCCCTACTAGGACGGGAACCACACACATCACCGCTACAGGGTTAATGCACCTCAGTCTCGAGGAGGCCCAACCCATTCAGGAAATTGTCAAAAACATCCCTTCAAAGGAAGTCCCCATCGCAAAGCCGATTGTTACGACTAAGAAACCAGTAAGAAGAGGAAAGAATCTGGAGACTCCCATCGCGCAACGGGAATCAACAGGTTACACCATATGTGACATAGTAGGACACCCTACCCACATATGCCCAGAGCTAGAAAAATTAAAGCCACTCCTTGGCTTTGAGGTATACGTCGCGACACCACATTCCTGTAAAAAGGAACCTGCTACAAAAAATCAAGGCAAATCATTGCGTACCAATCACGCATGCACTATCTGCAAAAATTATGGACACTGTACCCATCATTTCCCAGAGATCCCGCGATATAGGGATGCCTTACACGCCATTGAGTAGTCTTACCAAGAGGATCCCTCCACCCAGTCATCTGGAGATGAACCTCACACCATCCTTTACCTACAGGAGGAATGAAAATCGCCGAGAAGAATCCTGTTCATATTTCCCCCTCCTATCATACGCTGCATGCTGTGCGATGAACGTGGTCACTTCATCGAAGAATGTGTAGCCCTAGAACTCATCCACAGATGGTCTCCTATAGAGCTCATTTATTATGTAGGTTTGCGGGCAACACAATTCTCATGCCCTTTATGTGTCGACAACCATATGTTAGAAAATTGTCACTATATCCCCCGATTTCACTTAGCGCTGGCTAGTCTGCGCTCAGCCATAGTTCGCCTCTCCCAAGAAGATGGCTCAGAATCAGAATCTATGAACAACTCGACAACCTAAGAATATGTTTCAAACATATCCATCCTCTTTCTATCTGCTGAAAAGTGACCAATAAGAGAACCCTTAGTTACCCCCAACTGCTCTTTGCAGAAAAGACCAACATGCACGTTATGTAAAATGCCCAATCATGTGGTCGCCACCTACCCTGACTTAGAAGCGCTACACCGCTGGTACTCCGTCAGGCCACCAACTAAGCACGATGGGCACCCCATATCTAGGCCATTTTTCCTAGTCTGTCAGGGAAATCACCACGGACATCGTTGTACCTATATCATGAGAGTGCGCCCTCTAATTGATATGATTTATACATTAGAGAAAAAACAAGATGATATCCTCAAACGGTATAGAAAGTGTATCACCCCCAGACCAACAACCCCACACCCACATCAGAGTGATGGGAAACTGGAACAACGCACCAACCAAGCACCTAGAAAACAACTTTTGCGCAGTCTTGTCTATCCCACAACAACTTATCTCTAACCAAGAGAAAATCACACATACTTATTGTTGAATTTTTCACAATTACATCATAAAATTAAATGTGAACATCTCCCCAAGCTAAAAGTGGCAAGAGCAACTTTAAGTCAACACTCCCCAAAAGATCTAGACACACATAAGTCAACAACATGGAAATGGAAGTAGAAGACCTCGTCTTCTACAACAGATCCTTTCCAAGCATCCACATTTGGGATGAAGAGTAGTGTTAATTCCCACACATTCTACTCAGTTGACACAATGGTACCATGCACCATCTACACTAGCCATAACCACGAACCAGAGGCATGCTCGTTAATGGAAACATTCAGGCACCTCTGAACCAGGTACAATTTCCACCAACGGGAAATTGACCATCCTAACCAGGGAACCAACCTTGTGCCCACGCAAGCTCCTATGACGGAGATCCTCCCCCCACCAAACGTTGATGAAACAATACACCATATACGTTTCATATCATCATGTATAGGAACTATGACTCGAGCTGTTTTCTCATCTTCCATAGGTGTCGAGTCAGCTACAACTATGAAATTAGTTGTACCTATGACAATGCAGACCCAATCCATCTACACTTTCAACCGTGTCTGGTTCCAACACATCGACAATGGAGGGCCTTCTCATGTCTATCCACTAGATCCATGAAGATTGAACCTCTTCTGCATAACCTTGTGCAGGACCAATCCCCCTTAGGATCCCTATTTCATTCAAATGAGGACATCCTAGAAGCCATGACAGAGCCAGATTATCCATGGGATGCAATGCATCACCGTTCACTCTTTCTCCCCAAGAAAATGTTCAGTCTTGACAATACAAAAGAACAAGATATTTTTGTGATCGAATCAAAAGATTTCCTCCCATCAAGAAAAGTTAATTGGTTCAAGAATCCTATCTTGGTGCCTAATGTGTTCGAGGAAGGAAATATGTCATACATCTCACCTACTGTCAAGGTGAACATATCCCAAAATCCTGGAAAGGTCGAAGAAAAATCATTGGGGGCAGCATGCTCTCCAGAGGAAATAAACTCTTATACCCAGTTGCTACAAGAGTATCAATATATCTTCATGTGGGACTGCTTAGAAATGCCTAGGCTCAGTCCCACTATCATAGAGCACCACATTGACACTTGGCCTGATGTACCTACAGTACGCTAGAAACAACGTCAAATGCACCCAACAAAGGCAGAAGCAATAAAACAAGAAATCGACAAGCTTCACAAAGCCGATTTTATCTACCCTATTTCTTACACATCTTGGGTTTCAAACCTTGTTCCCGTTGTGAAAAAATAGAGCACAATACGTGTTTATACCGATTTTAGAGATTTGAACAAAGCATGTCCAAAGGAAAATTACCCAACCCCATTCATCGACCATGTCATCGATGCTTGTGCGGGCCACAAGTCTCTCTCTTTTATAGACGGATTCTCGAGGTACAACCAAATTCAAATATTCTATGTAGATCGGTACAAAACCGTGTTCACCATAGCCTGGGACACATTCGCATACAAGTTAATGCCATTTGGCCTAAAAAATGCTAGAGCCACCTTCGAGAGGGCCATGAACTCTATATTTCATTACTTGGCACACCTTATCCTCGTCTACTTGGATGACCTGACCGTTTGCTCCAAGAAGCGCTCAGACCATTTGGAGGATCTACGATTGGTATTCCAATGATGCCGCCAATACAACCTACACTTAAACCCTCTCAAGTGTGTCTTCTGTGTCACAACAGGAATACTCTTAGTTTTTATCATATCCCAGCAAGGGATTCGTGTGGACCCCCTCAAGGTCTAAGACATCAAAGAGGTACCTCCACCTTGAACCCTCAGGCAACTAAAAATCCTGCAGGGGAAGGCCAATATTTTGAGATGCTTTGTCCCAGATATTGACACTTGTGCTCAAGGGTTCTTGCACCTCCTTCTCCAGGACATCCCATTCAAATGGGATGATCATGCCCAACAAGCATTCGATGCACTGAAAGAAACATTGTCTTCATCACTGCTTATCAATCCACCAGACTATGAAAAATATTACATCCTATACCTCTCAACTTCCAAGACCACCTTGGCTGGAGTTTTGATCCAGGAAGGCCCAGATGGGAAGGAGCACGTAATCTATTATGCCAGTAAAACCTTAGTGGGCCCAACATTAATATATGAACCCGAAAAAATATTTCCCTAGCACTAATACATGAAATCCAAAGGCTTCGCCATTACAGCATCTTAAAGGCCACTACGGTCACCACAGATATTAATCCCATCAAATATCTTCTTACGTGCCGCCTAATGAACCACAAGTACACCCACTGGATAGTCATTTTCCAAGAATAAGACTTACAATTTCTCTCCCCTAAAACAAAAAAGGCACTTATCTTAGCAAAATTCATTAAGGACCTCCCAAGAGATACCAAGGGATCACCATTAAACGATTTGCTATGAGATGAGCATCTATTGTTCGTAGCAATCGATGACCCTTTGTACAGAGACATTCTCCTCTTCCTATGAACTCAAAAGTTTATACCTCATCTCACTCTAGATGACCATTGGCGCATACGCCATCAGGCCCCCCGATATCTCCTCATGGGAGATGTTTTATACCGACAAGGCATCGACAACATTTTACGTCAATGCCTCACCCTCGACCAAGCGAAACAAGCCCTTAATGAATGCCACGGAGGAGCTTGCGGAAACCACCTCTTCAGGATGGCCACTGCCCAAAAAACCCTACGGGCGAGATATTTTTGGCCCTCTCTGTTTCACGATTGTATTACAGTAGTCAAGAGATGCGAGCGATGCTAACACTTAGCTCATAAGGCAAGAGCCCCTACCACTCCTCTCCACCCCGTCATCGTCGCTGACCCCTTTTGTAAATGGAAATCAACTTCATGACTTGCAACCCTACAATATCGTCTGGAAATCATAAATACATCATAGTGGTTGTCGATTATTTCACCAAGTGGGCAGAATCCATGCCCATATACGATAACACTGCAAAAACTGCCACTCAATTTCTGTTTAACCACGTGATTGCTCGGTTCGTAATTCCCAAGGAGTTAGTCTCCGACCATGGAAAAAATTTTGAGAACAAATTTTTCTAGGAGATGCCTCACCACCTTGGATTCACTCAGGAATTCGCTTCACCATACTACCCCCAATCCAACAGACAGGTAGAAGCTGTAAAAAAAGTCCTCAAAACGATGTTACAACGCATGGTGAATAAGCGTAAAACCAACTGGCACCATATGCTCTTCTCTGCCCTATCAGAATATCACACAATTGTGAAGATGTCTACTGGTTTCACTCCCTTCTGCCTGGTATACGGGGTTGAAGTCGTGATTCTAGTAGAATCCGAGATCCTGAATTTACATGACGTTATCGAACTCCTCGATGATACCCAATCTCTAGAACAATGTCTAGCCCAACTACAGCTCGTTGACAAAAGATGACGACAGTCGCTGCAGCACAACGAGGTCCACAAGAAAAGGGTAAAAGCATCATTTAACCGCCACATCAACCCTCGCTCATTCACCGAGGGAGAGCTAGTCCTCCACAACGATGTCTCAAAAGAAGCCCTAGGGCCAGGAAAGTTCGAAACCTTATGGAAAGGACCCTACATCATAAAACATTGCCTCCTCATGGGGGCATACATCTTGACTAAACCGGATGGGACGTGCCTCAGCAACCCCATCAACGGTATTTACCTCAAGAAATTCTATCCATAAAGCCCAAGGAGGCCTTGCCCTAGATTGAACGTTCACAAACCCAAAAACTTTAAATTTTTGACCAAAAGACTTAATTAAAAATGTGTTCAAATGTCATAATGGATTACCAACCCGACCCTTACTTCAGATTTGTTGATGGAGCATCATGATGGTCTCAAATTTTAGCAGCAGTCGCCTGGGTTATCTATCACCCTGACCGGTCACCACTTTGCACCAATGGTATGTGCATCGGTTCAACAACAAACAACTAGGTAGAATATGATGTCGTTATCGGACTTATATGTGACACCCTCCACCAGGGCATACAACATATACATATCTACCACGATTCCTAATTAGTAGTGTCGCATCTAAACCAAACATTTGAGATACAAGATTCACATCTATTTAGAAAATATTTGTGTGAAAAAAGATTAAGCAGACAATTGGACTACATTACATTTACACATGTACCAAGGAGATAAAACCAAACAGCCGATCACATAGCTAAAAATATTCTAAATTGGAATGCATCTCGGATAAACCATCGTACATAAAAAAAAATAGAAAACATAGATATCCATCAGCATAACATAATCCATAAACAAAAAATAGGGGGCACACCATGTAGAGCCACAAAAAATATCTCTCACATATATACATCAAAATGAATGTGTCTGAGTACAAAAAATAGTGTCTTTGACCCATCGGTCAACCCAAAAGATACATATATAAGTCGTCAAAAATAGGGGAAGCATCCTCATGATGGGTGCTTTCCCCATGTACAAAAAAGAATCTAGGGTGGTGCTCCCCCAAGCGGGGCACCTGGACCCACTACCGCTCCTGGTACCACTACTGGAGCCACTTTCAACACTGAGACTGCCACCCAACGTAAAACTGGCCGATAGCCCCTCTCCCGGGCCATAAAGGTCTCCAGCCATATATCCTCGAGGTCATCTAGAAAGCCACAAGTAGGCATACCCTGGGTCAATCTATCCACTCGACCCAGGCATCCTCCAGAGTTGCCACCCACTCAGTCGGCTCAACAACACGAGCCTCTGTCGCATCAGCACAAGCCTCCACCGTATCAGCATGAGCTCGCTCAGCAGTAGTCTTCGTGGCAGCCGAGCTGCTACCCTCCCTTAAAGGGCTAGACTCACCACCCAGTGCTCCACCTAGAGGCTGGGCAGGAGCTCCTCCCAACCCCTTGATAGCTCCTCGCAGTCGTCGAATCGGCTGGTGCCCAACCAACCGAGCCACAAGTCGACCAACCTCGCCAACATCTGCAAGAGTAACTAAAACTATGTCAGTGTCATCGTAATACACATATAAACATAAATACTCAAATAAATGCAGAAAACACACAAACATACTTGCTGGCCCCCAAGCATATCCAGCAGGGAGACCCATGTATGGAACCCCCCGGAAATCCCTCCCTGCATAAGGGAAGGGAAAAAAAATCTAAGGGTTGGCCTTAAACCAAGCCTCTGTGGTGGTGTTCCAGTAATGCCTCACCCTACCCGCACCTCCTCATGCAATGCTCCTGTGGCCCCCCAGCAAGCACCCCCACCACCGGCCTCAGCAGCACCACCCGCTCATACATATTTCTCCACAAGATGTTGGCATAAGTAAACAGATTAGATCCATCTTGGACCTTGGAAATTTGTGCCAACATCCTATCGTAACAAAAGGGGGCAAAGTCAAAGAAATGCTCGACCCTCAGCCGGTGTAAGACACCGACCTGCGGGTCCGATGCCCGATGAGTAGTAGATGACCCTACCAATCGTACAATGGCCACCAAAGTACATCACTTAGCCAAGTCTTTGACTGAGGAAATGACTATGCACCCCTCCGTAAGGGGCGCCCCACCGCAATGACGTGCACGAAATCGATCAAGATCCACCCTCCCATAAGGAAGTGAATATCGAAGTGCCTCACCCTGAGATAGCAGGCCGGTCAAAAAGTGGATATCCATCTCAGGATGGATAGTGAGATCACACCCTCACAACACCATAACCTTGCACTGCCTATTCCAACATTGGATCATGTAACACAAAATTTGATCCTGCGAATGAAGAAGGTCATTCTCCAAAAAATTCAGGAAACCCCATCGCACCCACTGTTGGCACCCCTGAACATCAACAACTAAAGCAGTGCAGAGCTCAGGCCAATATTGCTCCCTCCACAACATCCTGTCATCAAAATAGGAGCACATTAGCCGCATGAAAACACCAAAAACAGGCAAAATTTCCAAAAAAATTTAAGCAGCAATGCCTTGGCTCTCTCTGCACTTATCCCTCAAACAAGCGCGATGAGGGTGTGCCTTTTCCTCTCACAGGAACACAAAAGGTGCGCAAAAAATTTGGACAGGTGTGCCTTATGCGCCCAAAACCTTGATTTTGCACGCATAAGGTGCACAATTTCCCTGATTTCCCATGCACTCACGGCAAAAAATGGCTCAGAATTCGTACAAACCAGTATTGTACAGACCCCGACACTCACAGACTAAAAAAATTAAAATGTAAGATGTCATGGAGTTTACTTGGCCAAGAAATCGCTAATCTCGGGTACTCAAGCTGACCACAATGGCAAGAACTGCTCCGTAGAAGCCTCGAACCTCTCAAATACTCAATAGACACAAATGAACTGAATAGAGCCATATTCGCCTATATGTCACCCTTTTCAGAAACTTTGGAGGACCATAACAAGAGCACAGGAGGCCCAATCATCGGATCGAAAGAAACATTGTGATCAACAATCCATAACGCCCAAGGGCAGTGCCACATATTCAAACCCTCGAAAAAATAAATTTTCAGCATCGACAGGTATTCCCTCTCTCATCTTCTTTCTAAAGCATAGGTATTTCAAATAGTATTTGAATAAAGAATATGCTTTCACTTGGGGTATTTGTTTTTGCAGGTAGTGTGAAAACCATCAACAACTCCATCCACTGAAAGTTGTAGAGCAGGTATCATTCTACCCCAAGCATGATAGATTTCCAACAAAACTCTACATATCCTCACATCATTTCTCCATAAAAAATCAATCATACGTTCCAAACACCCGATCATGTTTATTGTCACCCCACCTCACACATGATAAGCATCCTTATTAATCAGTAGAGCCTCCCTTCCATGGCGCCCGTCACTCACAGTAGACCATATATCATAACAAAAGTGACACCATGGCCATACCACTATAGTGTGGGAAGCACCTCATGCCCATCCACCCATCATGCATCAGGTCAAGTTTTACCATATCAAAATAAAAGCCCTTTCCCTGACGACTAGGTTTTTGAAAGCAGATCGAAAGCACACTATTGCGCCTCGCATTTGGCCTACCATACCTCTATTAGTATAACCCATCTGCGATATTTCTTTATTCGCTTCATCAACCTCACACATGAGACCAACCAATGGGGCCCCCACCCTCAACAAAACATCCTCCTAAAATGGTGCACTATGTCCCCCACCCACCCATTCATTTTTTCTCCGATGGCAGTAGTCCCTAGTCACCCTTGGTCGGAGTATCACACCCTCATGCAAAAGCCACCATGACATACATAACCAATTTATACCCACCCTGGAAATCTTACCGACTCCAAGTATTTCCCCATCAGAAATAG